>CANTUR010000263.1:2400000-3000000 GCA_947683625.1 Mallotus nudiflorus | reverse complement strand
TTTGTTGTGCTTTACGTGGCTTCCATCACATAGAGGAAATGTCCCTGACCTCCAGCACCTAGCATACGAACAATACAAGTTAACTAAATTATAAAAGAGCAAAATAGACGAAATCATCCTCAGTTATGTATAAGGTACCGTAATATCAAACATTTAGCAATAAGGTTCATTATCTGCCTTGAACACACATTTATGCACAGAATGTACACAAAGATGTTCCTTATATTGGGCAAATCGCAGGTGCCTTGTAATTTCATAACATTCATTTAACATATATCGATGGTTTTATAGCTCAAGAAAGTTTTTTTTTTACATGACAATCCATTGTGAACTTGTGAATCTAACAGTAAATTGCTGTGAATTATTGTAAAAGAAAAGGAAAAGGAATTGAAACCTGCAATAAGCAGTGAGGGGCTTAGAGAGTTCAGCGACCAAAACAGAGTCGACTACTTTCTCCTCATCCTTTCTAATTGCTGGGTTGATGCCTTGCACTTCAGCTCTCACAGCAACCATGCGCATTGGTCTGGCAGCAACCTGAGTGGTTGCCTTGAGTCCCTTGACTCTTGATTTGCGGCAACAAAAACCAGCAGCCAATGTAGTCGCAATTGTCGCCATTCAACTTGGTAAAATCCGGAACAAACTCTCTCTGCAAATTTTGTTCTGACTGTGAAATGAGAAAGTTAGGTGCGTACCTCGAAATTTCTAGGACAAAAGGTATCAAGCAGGTATTGAGAGGCAGCTGTTGAACTTGTGGAGAGCACGCTCTCTTTTGATATGTGATGGTCATCGAACTTGGCTAGGACACGTCATACATTATGAATAACGCGACTTCAGAGGCCGCCGCACATTTAAGCCCGCAGGCCAGGGGCCGAATGAGTTTGCGCTAAAGGTGAAAAATAGCTAAATATCCCAGAAGAATCTATGGAATATGCATACGAATATGAAGAATCTCATTATTAGTAGTGGTGATCAGCCCACCATGCCCATAACCTAGAAAGCCTTTTTTTTTTTTTCTCAGTTGAGCTTGAAAACGATTTGCATTTGGTTATCCTCCATTTAGAAGGGAAATAAACGTAGGGTTGGGAGCATCACATCACTGCTTTTTACGCTCCCGTGGCCTAACTAATGCCAGGAACATGTTAACCACTTCACCAGGGTCCTAATAATCCAACCCAACCCCGAAATTGGAGCATTGATTAATTCAAACACAGTACAACATTTTTTTCTCTATTGAACTTTGGTAGAGAAGTTTAATGATGGGCAAAGAGATTATTAGTTATTTAACTATTTAACTTTTGAGTTTGATACAACTAATTAGTTTCATTGCTAATGAAGTACCTATAAATTGGGTTGCCAAATTTTACAATAATAGGTAATTTTCGGCTTTGTTACAAGTCACACGAGCAAATTTATTAAAATATTTGTTATATTTTTAGAAAAATTTAAAAATATATAGGATAATACAGTAATTTTATACGTGTAGACGTAGCGATACAATAATTACCAGAAGGAAAAAAAAAGTACATTAATGAGGTGAAGGATTCATTTAGTAGCAGATAACTAATCCACTGTTAAAACATGATTACCGTCCAAATTAACCACGATGAAATTTCAACTTTTACACGCGCTAAAAGTCAAAGTAACCGGAAGTTCCCATATCATATCATGGACACTGCACGCCATCCCACTACAAAACGCAATTGGCCATTACATTACCATCCCGCCATGAGTCGTTAGAATTCCAATTATTAACAACAAAAGCAAAGAAAAAAAAGTTAACGGGATTTTAGCTTTTGGAGTTCGATCTAAGCAACTGGCGCACGATCTCGCATTGCTGTTAATTATTATATTCTCCACGAATTTTGGATTTTAATTTGCAGAAGCCATAGACTGACTACTATATGGCGATCTTTGAAGCGAAACCGTATTGGTTGCTGTTGCTGTTACTGCTGGTTTCTGCAGCGATTTGTGTGTCTGCGAGATCTGATAAGGAAACGAGAGAGCGGTTTTATGGGAATTTGTTGAATTCCTCTGCACCTACTAATGGAGATGGAAGTATAGCAACCATGTTCGATCGGGTTTTGCAAAAAGAATTCTCTGAAAATGATCAGTCTGAAGGTTAGACTTTTTTTTAATTCTTTTTGTTTAAGAACTTTTCTGAACCTGTTTTCTTCAGCTTAATGCTAAAAATGCTGCTTAACAGATTAAGAAGTGCCTTCCAGTTCATGATATTGATGCAGTTAGAAAGCTTAGTGCTTGTCTTTAGTGCAATGAATAATTTCTGTTTAGATCTGTTATTAATGTCGCTTTGTTGAGCATGGCACAGACTATGGTAGGGATATTAGCAATCTGGAAAGAAATGAAGTTTGTTAACTGAGACAGTGAGGGCCAGATGGTATTTCGTTGTTTTTAGCTGATCTCAGTTTTATTTTGTCTTTCATTATGTGATTTTTTATTTTATTTTATTGAGTAGCTGATTGCTTGAACTATTCTTTGTTTTGGTTCAAATTTTATTATGGAATACCAATTTTATAAAATAAAAATTCTATAATTCTTCAGAAAAACTAAAAAATAGGTATTCATTACTCTTGGAATAGACTATTTTCACTTTTATCTGTCTCTTTATATCTAAACTCTTATAATATTCATGTTCTTGTTTTCTCTTTTTTATAACAATTTAATTCAGTTTTTTTAATATTTTTCTTTTAATTTAATTTAACTTAGGATTGATAATATGGAGTTTTTTTATTTTATATATTTGTATTTTTATGATTAAAAAATTTTAAAATGTTATTTAGTTATTTATTATGCATTTATATTATTTTAGAGAAATAAAATATACGTGCTAATTTTTTTTATATTATATATTTAATTTTTTTCATGTAAATCGTGCTAAAATTGTATGACTATTTAATTTTAATCCTATAGATGAAATTCATTATATCAATGTCATTTATACTTAAATTTACTTATCTCTCATAGTAATTTTAGGTCATGAATCAAAGTATGGAATAGTAATTATTTAGGAATAATTATTTTAGGAATACTTATTCTATTTCTTAAGAAGTACAATTTTATTTTACACTTATTCCATTTCATTAACCAAACATGGCTTAAGTTTTATCTTGTAGAGCAATTATTTGTGCATTTTAGGAATATTTTTTCTATTATTTAGGGTGCAGTATGTAAATGTTACTGTGTCTTTTATTATTTCAGAGGGAGTGATAGTTCCTAAAGAAAGTGTGCAATAAGAGTAGAATATGGCAAATTGGGAAGTCGTTTTGCACAGTTTTACCAAGGTCTGTGTCAGTTTCCGTAAAGATATGCTCAGAAGAACTGGTGTAGAAGTTTGAAATTATCATGCCTGTCAATTGCATTGTCAAATTGTGGTTTACAGTCAGGTCTGATAATTGTCGCACTGGCTTCTGTCCTTATGTTGTTAACTGATTTTTATCTTTTAATGCTTTATTTAGTCTCCAGCTAAGTGTTCTTTTTGCTATGACTTGTGTGGCACAGGAGTCTCTGTCATATGCTAAATTAGGATGACAATGATGCACTTTATTCCATTAGTTGATAGTTTTGGTTCCTCAGTTGCTGTATGGCTGATATTTATACTTTTTCTCTTCCTTTCCTAGGTTCTGATGGAAGCAGTTTCAATAGCAGTGTAGCTGATGAACAGGTACATTTAAATTTTCTTTAGAATAATGTTGTATCAAAATACAATGCCCCCCTAACCCCACACATGGATACCCTAAAAAATACACCGAAAAAAAGGTCTGCATTTAATGTTCAAAATTATCCAGCAACAAGAAATCAGATTTACTGTTCTCGTTGGTACACTGCACGCCTAGGTTTTCACGTATCAGATCTTGGTTGTGTGTTGATTCTCTTGTGTAAATTACCTGGTAAAGCATTTTGAAAGTTTTGGGTTATTATACTGGTTACAAAGTTTAATGTACAATGAGAATGATAAAAAAAAATATTGGCAGGTATCTGGTTTATGTGGGTCATGAATCTCTCGTATTTAAAGTGCAATGTGGCTTTAAATTTCATTTTTTGGTACTTAATAGGGAAAGTTGAATGTCTTTTCGTTCCATCTTTATGTTTATGCCTTGTTATATAAAACTAAAAAAATTTTCTTTCACTTGTACTACTCTTTCGTTCATTATCATATTTATGTTTAAGCAGAGTCTTGGTGTTTTTTTTTCAGGCTGTATTGGAGACTGTAGTTAAAATCAACAAGGGCAAGAAAAATGATACACAAGTGGCCAAGTAAGGGAATCTTAAAACATTTTTGTGGTATGACTTATGTATACTGAAATATATTTTCTGCCCCTTCAGTGACAACTGATGGTTTAATTTTTATTATATGCATTTTTTACTTTTTGGTTAAATTTTCTTGGCAGTGGAACAAAGTCATTCGGGTTTCAAGATGTTTTTAAATTGGAAAATGAAGATTCTGAAGACATGACAACCCTTATTGACAATAAGGTTAGCTGAAATTTTGTAATCTGCTTTTTATGTGTAACCTTTTGAGTAGATTTATCGATCCAACTGGCTTTTTCAATTTTCATTCCTTATAACACGATTCTCTTACTAATTGTAGGATAATGTATTTGTCATGTCAAACAAGAAATCCAAGTATCCAGTACTACAAGTAGATTTGAGGTTCATGTCAAATCTTTATTTCTGGCTGATACAATGATTAATTTGTTCTGAGGTCTTCTTGTATGATTTGCTGTTGAACTGTTGTTTGTGGTCTATATGACTTGTTCTTTTTGCCTAACCATTATCATTGAAGATGTTGAATTTTTGGTCTTTATATTGCATTTTATTTATGCTTTGATATATTGTTTGACATTTCCACAGATTAATTTCAGATCTGGTGGTCGTCATAGTTTCTGCTGCCATTGGTGGGATTATATTTTCATGTTTGGGACAACCGGTTAGTATGTACAAGATAGTTATTTATTTTGTTTTGTTTGTGTTTGATAGTTTTGATAACTTCAGTTTAGGTAGGCAGGTTTATTCTGCAATTTTTGCTGTACGCTATCTAAGGTGATATTTTATTTGATATGGATTTTTATAATAGGTCATTGTGGGCTATCTTCTTGCTGGTTCAATTATTGGGCCAGGGGGTTTGAAATTTATTAGTGAGATGGTACAGGTATATTATTTTCCTTTTCTCTTTGTTTTCATCCATGACAGTTTTGGTTGTGATGAAAATATTTTGCAAGAGCTCCGAGTTTGTAGGGTTGTCCAATGTCAGAATCTGTTACCTGCTATCATTATTGTCTTGTTAATGTTCTGAGGTGCAAAGGTCTAAATGGCAATAAAACTCTGTGTGATTCCAGCAGACAGAGTAATCTTGTCAGCAAACATATTTAGTGGTCACTGCTCATGATAAATTTATTGCTTATTGTAATAGCCATCCTAAATTTTAGTCCTACATTTTTAATTTAGCAGGTGTAAATTTCGAACCATTCTAATTTATGTCAGGGGAGCTTAACTGCAATGAAGATGGCAAGATAAATTACTTTTATGCCCTTTAGCTACACGCAATGTAGTTAATTATCTCAATGGAGAGATCAGAGCTGTCTGTAGTCTGTACGGATGCAAGATTCTTTCCTATAACTGAGAGACTGTTTCACATTTATAACAAAGTTTGAGAAAATGGCTGAATGTCCTTTTCTTTGATGATCTTTCCTTTAAATAACTATTGTTGTACAACCTATTTTAGACAAGAAAATATTTACAGCAAGTACACTAATTACTGCTAATCTACTTTAGGTAAGAATATATATACAGCTAATACACAAATTATAGGACAACTAACACACAGATTATGATAAAATCTCAGTCATAATCTTAGCAATTGACAGCACATAATCTCTGCCATTGATATCCCCCCTCAAATTGATGCTGGATGATCATAAAGCATCAATTTGATAACCAGAAAATGATGTCGTTGTCGTGAGAGAGCCTTAGTAAAGACATCAGCAGTTTGTTGATCAGTGGTGATGTGAGGTAGAGAAATGACATGGGCATCATATGCTTCATGAATAGAGTGACAATCCACTTCTATGTGCTTGGTGCGCTCGTGAAACACTGGGTTAGCTGTAATTTGGATAGCACTAGTATTATCCGCATGAAGTGGAGTCGGTTCCATTTGAGGAAACCTAAGTTCACCCAACAGTCCTCGAAGCCAAACAATCTCAGAACATGCAGAGGACATAGCACGATATTCAGACTCAGTGGAGGATTTCGACACCTGATCTTGCTCCTTGCTTTTCCAAGAGACGAGAGTTGCCAATGAACATGCACTAGCCAGTAATGGAACGTCGAGTATCAGAACAACCAGCCCAGTCAACATCACTATATGCAACCAAGTGAATAGGAGAAGCCACAGGAAAGAAAAGACCTAGGGTAGAAGTGCCTTGCAAATAGCGAACAATGCGATGAACAACAGCCAAGTGAAGGTGCCGAGGGGCCTGCATAAATTGACTAACTTGTTGGACAACAAAAGAAATGTCAGGCCGAGTAATAGTTAGATAATTCAAGCTCCCCACTAAATGTCTATATAAGGAGGAATTAGGCAAAAAATCACCCTCATCACGACGATATTTAACATTCACTTTTAAGGGAGTATCAACAGATCGACCATCTTGAAGACCAACCAATGTAATTATCTCCTGAATGTATTTATGTTGACTTAGGAAAATACCAACCGCTGTAGAGTTCACTTCAAGGCCTAAAAAATAGCATAAAGGACCTAGGTCCTTCATATGAAAAGAGCTTTGCAGACTCTATTGAAGCTGAGAAATTAATTTAGAGTTAGTCCCTGTAATAATGATATCATCAACATATACTAGGAGCAAAACAATCCCATTAGCAGTCTTGCAAAGAAACAATGAGGAATCATATTGACTCTGGACAAAAGAGAAGTTAATAAGCGTGGATCGAAACTTATCAAATCAAGCACCCGGAGCCTGTTTTAAACCAAAGAGTGACTTTTTTAGTTTACAAACATTAGAAGAGGATGTAGAAAATAACCCTAGTGGTGGAGTCATATAAATTGCTTCCTTAAGGTCCCAATGTAAAAAGGCATTCTTTACATCCATCTGTTGTAATGACCAACCCTTAGAAGCAGCAATAGCTAGAATAAGTCGTACTGTCGTCATTTTTGCTACTGGTGCAAATGTCTCCTCATAATCAGCTCCGTACTCTTGTCGATTTCCGAGTGCCACCAACCTTGCTTTGTATCGGTCAAGTGAGCCATAAGATTTCAACTTAATGGAATATACCCATTTACAACCAATGGGTTTAACATCAGTAGGACAGGGAACAATATCCCAAGTATGGTTCTCTTGAAGAGCTTGAAGTTCCTCTTGCATAGCTTTCTCGCAACATACATATTTAGTGGCCTGAGAATAAGAGGTAGGAATTGTAATATCAGCTAAAATAGTAGAAAAACCATACCTATCAGGAGGACGACTGATACGATTAGATCGTCGAATAGCCATTGAAGTGGGCACTGGATCAGGGTTGGGAAGGATTTGCGATGATGGAGGCTGTCGTCTCTAATAGACAAAACTAGGTTTAAAACGCTCAATGGAGGGAGATATATCATCAAAGCTAGAAAGAAGAACACCATTTGAAAGGAGATTCTGCTGTTGAAAATAGTACTCATGTTCAAAGAAAACCACATTTCTAGAAACACGTAGTCGATTAGTGGCAGCATTATAACACAGAAATCCTTTATGAGTAGTGCTATAGCCCATAAATGCACACCTTACTGATTGAGCCGTAAGCTTGTGGCGTTCATGTGAAGGCAAGTGAACAAAGCAAACACATCCAAAAGTGTGTAGCATATGATAATCAGGCTACATACCAAAAAGACGGAAGTAAGGAGAATCAAAATTCAATTGTTGAGAAGGTAGTTGATTAATCAGATAAACTGCAGTTGACAAAGCTTCCACCCAAAATCTAGGCAAAACTGATGCCTTTAAGAGTAAAGTGCGAACCATGTCCAGCAAGTGACGGTTTTTCCGTTCAGCCACCCATCCTGTTGAGGGGTATAAAGGCATGATCGTTGAGATATAATGCCTTTCTGTTGTAAGAAAGCTTGGAAATCATGTGACATATACTCACCACCATCATCAGACCGCAAAAAGTTAATGGAGGTGGAAAATTGAGTCTCAATATAAGCCATAAAAATTCTGAAAACAGTTAACACTTCAGCTTTGGTATGCAGAAAATATATCCATATAAAACGACTATAGTCATCAATGAATGTCACGAAATATTTATACTACGCATGTGAAATAATAAGAGTAACACCCCAAACATCATCATGTATAATCTCAAAACATGTATTAGCACAAGTACCATAAGTAGGAAAAGGTAACACTTTACTCTTTCCTAGTTTACAAACAGAGCAATCAATGTTAACACGTCCACGGCCTTGAGAGAGTATTGGCCCACGTACACATGTGGACTTATAAATAGGGTTGAGCCCATCTAACACAAAACCAAACACCACTTATTAACCACTTCATTCATTTGTACTTTTTTAATGTGGGATTCTTCAACACTCCCTCTCAAGTGTAATTGGGCTTGAAACAATTACACTTGCCAAATTTAAACGGGCTGCACCCAACCACGGGCACTTCCCAAATTCAAATACAATCAGGTCGTACATACGAACCCGGGCTTATAACCCACAGGTCCCTAGATCGTAACCAGGTTCCGATACCATGACAAAATTAAGACTGATTTTGGAAAAGCTTTATGATTTTTGTTTTGTGGCCGAATTGGGCATGTTGTGATGATATGCCCCTTGGCTTTGCAATAATTGCAAAACTTCTTCAAACAATGAGTTGCAATGTGGCCAAATTCTTTGCAACTATAGCATTTGACATTCCTTTTGGCCTCCCATTTGCTGCAAAAGCAATATTAGAAGATTCTACAGTAGTCTTCTGCTGTTCCATGGCTGTTTTTGTAAGAGAACATTGCTCCTCTCTTAGAAGCTCACCCAAACAAATATCCAAGGATGGTGTTGGACATCTACTCATCAAATTAGAGCGAATAGTTTCAAAATTTGGATGTAGTGTGATCAAAAATTGGTCTCGCTTGCTAGTTTCATGGACTGCTTGGATAACAGATAATGATTCTGTAGGGACTTTAGCATAAACAATAGCAGTGTAGTCAGTCCACATGTTGATAAAACCATAATAGTATTCTTGAATGGACAAACTTCCTTGAGAGTAGTTGGCAATATCAAATTCTAATTGAAATCTTCTCGCATCATTATCCTGGTTGTACACACGTTTCAAATAATCCCATATTTCTTTGGATGTTTTATATGGTCTAAGATTCAAAAGAATATGAGGCTCTACAGAACCTAAGATCCAACTCATGATACATGCATCCTTTACTTCCCACTCAAGCCCCTTTGTAACACCTCTAGGTTTAGAATCAGATCCATCAAGATGTTCCCACAATTTTTTCCCTTTGACATATGTTTGGAATTGAAATTCCCAAGCAAAATAATTCTTTCCCGCAAAACGAGTGCAGAAATACTCAAATTTGTTAGAAGACATGATTGCTATAACAAATGATTATACTAAACAAGAAGTGACAAAACCCAACAGCCCACAACAACCCAAATAACCAGTGAAAAAAATACAATAAACCCAACAGCCCACAACAACCCAAATAACCAGTGAAAAAAAATACAATGACTGAAAACTGAAACCCAGATCAACTCAGAATCCTTAACCTAGAAATGACAGAACTAAATCTGAAACTTACAAGACAAAGAAAGCCATGTAATTCAAATTTTGATTACGGGCTCTGATACCATGTTAACACGTCCACGGGCATGAGGGAGTGTTGGCCCACGTACACATGTGGACTTATAAATAGCGTTGAGCCCATCTAACACAAAACCAATTGGCTTGTGTTAAGACTCAATCTGCACCACTTATTAACCACTTCATTCATTTGTATTTTTTCAATGTGGGATTCTTCAACAATCAAGAGATAAACTATTAGAAGAACACTGATTTTTGTCGCCAAGAAAACCATGCTTCATCAAATGAGACAATATCACATTATTTGGATGGCCCAATCGTTTATGCCAAACGTCAACCTTATTTTCAATAATAATAGAAGTCAAAGACAAAGTTCTAGGAATATTAAATTGCAACGGAAATAATCTGGCCACTTTAGGCCCCCTCGCGATCACCTTCCCCGACCCTTGATCCTGCACAAGACAACCACGACAAGAGAAATTTACATCACAGTTATTGTCCACCAACTGCCCAACAGAAATTAAACTAGTAGACAATCCAGGAGAGACAATTACATGACGAAAGGAAGGTCCAATATCACCAATGGCAGTAATTGGAAGATTACTTCCATTAGCAATCTGAATATTTTGTTTTCCAGTATACTTCTGAAGATTATGCAGCAATGAGGTGATCCAGTCATATGATTTGATGCCCTAGAATCAACAAACCAAGGTGAAGAAACAATCTTACCTTGACCATGAAGTCCAAGAGTAGAAAATGTTGTGACGATCATCTATTGGACCATTTTTGGAGTAGCAAAAGACTGATTTGTGCCAGCAATTGTGGCTGTAAAACTGATAGTGGTAGGGTCTGAGATAGCAGCCTGAAAAGCTTGGCCTCGTCGATTTTCTGGGCATGTAGGACATTGCTTGATAATGTGTCCATTATGTTTACAATAATTGCAGAATTTCTTGCCATAATTGTGGGCAATATGCCTGAACTCCTTGCAACTATAGCACTGCATTTGTCCCTTTCCTCAGTTCTTCCCTTGAGTAGCATAAGCAACATTAACAACCTCATATGTCTCCTTGGACGAACCTAGAGCAGCTTGTGTAGCCATTCTTTGTTCTTCACGCAACAATTCTCCAAGACATATATCCGAGGAAGGGACAGGATTTCTATTCAGTAATCCAGCCCGTGCAACTTCAAATTCTGGCCTCAGTTTCATCAAAAACTGGTCGCGCCTACTATCTTCATGAATTGCTTGAAGGCTGGCTAAGGCCTCTTTAGGTACCTTTGAATAGATAAGACCAGAATATTCGCTCCATAGATTAATAAATCAGAATAATACTGCTCAATAGAGAGATTACCTTGACTGAAGTTACCAATGTCAAGTTCTAGTTGAAATCGTCTTGCAGTGTTATCTTAATGATATATGCGTTGTAGATAATCCCACATCTCCTTAGCTGTACTAAAGGAATGCAAATTGTTCACCATATGAGGTTCAATAGAACCTAAAATCCAAGAGATGATTCGAGCATCCTTTGCCTCCCATTGACTGAGTTCTGTACCTTCTTTAGGAGTAGGAGCAGACCCGTCAATGTGATTCGAAAGTTCCTTCCCTTTTAGAAACATTCTGAACTGAAATTCCCATGCTGCATAATTCTTTCTTGTAAATTTGATAGCCAAAGTCTCTGTAGACATTCTTCCAAGAAAATTCTCAGCAGACATTCTTCAAAAAAAAAAAGAAATCTCAAAGCCAAAGTTGTTGATAAGAAATTAATCAACCAAAAAAAATGATAGCAAACCAGAAAACTTTGGAAGACAGAAGCAAAAAAAAAAAAAAACTGACAGAGATTCGAAGATTCAGTTATCAATTTCAGAGGCATGCTCTGATACCATAACAAAGTTTGAGAAAATGGCTGAATGCCCTTTTCTTTGATGATTTTTCTTTTAAATAACTATTGTTGTACAACCTATTTTAGACAAGAAAATATTTACAGCAAGTACACTAATTACTGCTAATCTACTTTAGGTAAGAATACATATACAGCTAATACACAAATTATGGGACAACTAACACACAGATTATGATAAAATCTCAGCCATAATTTCTGCCATAATCTTAGCAATTGACAGCCCATAACCTCTGCCATTGATAATTTAGGTTTTGGATTTTGGCACTTAGCTTTCAGATTTGATCTTTTTGCTGAGTGCATATGCTACTTTGGTTTAATTAGTTCATTCATGAAATGCATTGCACTGTCCCATTAGGATAGCATTTTTGTTGTCAATAAAGAGAATAATAGGCCAAGGAAAAATGTGACTCCTATATCTTTAACTAGCCATCTCAACAAAATAATCTTTGATGTGGAATCAGTAATTTTATATACTGGCTTCTGCAAATGTGATATGTTTTGTTTTGCTCTGAACAGTTTAAGGATTGCACTGCAATTTGTACTTTATATTATGATAGTTGCCTTATTTTCCTTTCATCACAGGTTGAAACTGTAGCTCAATTTGGTGTTGTTTTTCTTCTTTTTGCTTTAGGACTGGAGTTTTCTTTGACAAAGGTACATTTGGTTTGGGAAATTCTTATGTACATTATTCCACGCAGTAGCTTTTTCTAAAAGTTATGCAGGTATTTATGAGAACACCTTAATTGTTTAGGTAAAATGTTGTGACTCATTCTAATGCAGTTAAAAGTTGTGGGGCCTGTTGCTGTATTGGGGGGGCTGCTTCAGATTTTCATATTTATATTCTCGTGTGGCATGACTGCTTTGGTATGTTGTTCAAGTTTCTGAATTTTGTTGTCATTTTTAGTGATTTGTGTTAAAATCCTGGCTAAACTTGGACATCTATCAACTATGCAGTTTTGTGGAGCCAAGTTGTCTGAAGGTGTTTTTGTTGGTTTCTTCCTGTCAATGTCATCAACAGCAGTGGTACTCCTTTATACACCCTGATGCTAGTATTTCTCTTCCTATATTTATTGCTTCTTACAAAATTTTGGATTCATGTTTTTCCTTTACCAGGTGGTGAAATTTTTAGTTGAAAGGAATAGTAGTAGTTCTCTTCATGGTCAAGTGACCATTGGAACACTTATATTTCAGGTTTCATTAGTCTTTTACACTTTTTTTAATTGGTGACAATTTTCACGGACTGCATGTTGAGTTGGAAAACCTTGATTCTGATGTACAGACTTTCACCATGATTTTTGTAGGATTGTGCTGTTGGTTTGTTGTTTGCTTTGCTCCCAGTGTTGGGTGGCAATAGTGGCATGCTACAAGGAATGGTTTCGATGGGGAAGCTGTAAGTTTCCTTTCCCCTGTCACATCTTCCTCATTACTCTCTCTCTCTCTCTCTCTCTCTCTCTCTCTCTCTCTGTGTTGCTTCCTCTTTCTCTCATTTGGGTTGGGAGGGGGACGCTTACTTTGTGACTTCTTTTGCCCTTTTATAAAGCTTTTAATATTATTAATAATCCTTGATCAATTCTAGCTTTCTGTTTCTTATAAACTTCAGGTTGTTGTTGTTGTCGATATTCCTCACTGTTGCATCTATTTTGTCTTGGTCATTTATACCTCGCTTTCTTAAGTTAATGATACAGCTATCATCTCAAGTGAGTTTCTGGCATTTCTGGCATTCCCATGGTTACGTTTGATACTTTTCTGGATTCATCCTCTTAAGTTCACCTTTTGTTTTCATATTTGATTTAGACAAATGAACTTTATCAGCTTGCTGTGGTTGCCTTCTGTTTATTATCTGCTTGGGTAAGTATAAAATATTTTCCCATTTGACTGTGCAAGTTGCTCAATTGGATTATGTGTTGTGCTGAATGTTAATGTCATTGATAATCTTAGAAACTTTTGAGCAAAACTGATGTCTTCTTCTTGGAGAAGAATGCCCATTATATATTATGAATACAAGTGAAGTTTAGTTCTAAAACATAGCTAAACTACCATTTACAAATCTGTCTAAAATTAGCCTACAGCTAGTATATCCTAAATAAGGAAAACATAGAGAATTTACAGTCACAAAGACAATAATTACAGCTGTACAGGGTATAGAATGACATAGAATCTGCCATAGAATTAGCCATAGAATGACTTATAATCTGCCATAAAATGAATGGCATAGAATCTGTCATAGAATCAGCCATAAAATCTGCTAGCTTTGAATGACCAACTAATTCCTTTGACATCTCCCCTTAAATTGATGTTGGCAAGTCAACAAGCATCAATTTGCTGACAAGAAAGATGTCGCTGACGTGTCATGGACTTGGTGAAAATATCTACAACTTGTAGAGTAGTGGAGATATGTGGGAGAGTGATAACTTGAATATCATAGGCCTCCCGAATAGAGTGGCAGTCAACCTCTATGTGCTTTGTGCATTCATGGTAGACAGGATTGACAGCAATTTGGATGGCACTAGTGTTGCCAGCATGTAAGGGAGTAGGTTGATCTTGGGAGAAACCAAGCTCTGTTAGAAGACCACACAACCAAATGATCTCGGAGCATTGAGTAGACATGGTACAGTACTCCGCCTCAGTGGATTATTTGGAGACTGAGTCTTGCTTCTTGCATTTCCATGAGATAAGAGCATCACTAAGAAACATACACCATCCTGTAGTTGATTTTCTTATGTCTGGGCAGCCAGCCCAATTTGCATCACTATAGGCTTGTAGTTTGAGGGAAGAATCCGTAGGGAAGAGTAAGCCATGACTAGGTGTCCCAAGGATATATCTAATGATGCGGTGAACTACAGATAGGTGGAGATGCCAAGGGGCTTGCATGAACTTGCTAACAATAGGGACAGCATAAGAGATGCCTGGGCAGGTGATAGTTAGATGAATAAGACTTCCAACCAGCTTTCGATATAAAGTAGGATCCTTAAGAAGTTCCTCTTCATCACGTCTATATTTCACATTAATTTCCATTGGGGTGTCAACAAAATTAGTGTTTGTAAGTCCTACCAGCTGAACTAAATCCATAATATACTTGTGCTGATTCAAGAAGATACCTTGAGGTCGATGATGCACCTCTAACCCCAAAAAATGGGTGAGTGGGCCGAGATCATTCATGTGGAAAGTAAATTGCAACAATTTTTGAAATTTACAAATAGCCTCCATATCAAAACTAGTGATAACAACATCATTGACATAAATAAGGAGAACAACTATGCTCTTAAATGTCCGTTGGAAAAAAAATGAGTAGTCATATTGACTTTAAGTAAATGAAAAGTCAAGGAGAGTCGATCGAAACTTTTCGAACTATACTCGTGGTGCCTGCTTTAAGCCATACAAAGAGCGTTTTAGTTTGCAAACAAAGTAGACATACCGTAGGGAGGTTTTATGTAAACTTCCTCCTTGAGATTACCATGTAAAAAAGCGTTCTTTTCATCCATTTGATGTAAAGACCAAGATTGTGATGCAGCAAGGGTGAGTATTGTTTGTACAGTGGTCATTTTGGCTACCGGTGCAAAGGTCTTATCATAGTCTAGGCCATATTCTGGCTTGTTGCCAAGAGCCACTAACCGAGCCTTGTAACGTTCTATGGATCCATTAGAACAGAGCTTGATAGAGAACACTAACTTACTACCAAAAGGTTTTACAGACGGTGGACACAGAACAACATCCCAGGTTTGGTTTTCTTCAAGTGCAAGAAGTTTTGTTTCGATAGCTCTCCGCCAACATTCATGCTCCATTGCCTATTTATACGATGAAAGAATAGGAACAGAAGATACAGTGGTTGTCAAAAATAAAGGAGAGGTGAAGCCATTCCTATTTGGTGGTCTACAAACTCAAGTACTTTGTTTAAGTGGTGCTGGTGCAGCTGCTGGAATAGGATTAGCATTAAGGGAATGAGCTGGAGGGCACCGGAGAGGTGCTGAAATCTTGCGCCGTTGGTAGACTATGAGAGGCTTCGAAGACATGGAATCTGCAGAAGAGTGAGTAAACATTGGAAAAACAGAGAATGAAGGAGAAAGATCATCCTTGTGTGGAAAAAAAATCACATTTCGAGAAACCCGAATACGTTGTAGGTGGGGATCATAATAAAGAAAACCTTTTTGGTGTACCGAATATCCTAGAAAAGCACATTGAACAATTTGAGCTGTTAGTTTTGTGCGCTCGTGTGTAGGAAGATGAACATAACACACATAATCAAAGGTACAAAGATTAGAGTAATTTGGGGTATGACCAAATAATCGAAAGAAAGGAGAAACATGGTTCAAGGAGGGAGAAGGCAACCTATTGATGAGGTAGACAGCAGTGGAGAGAGCTTCACACAAAAAACGAGAGGGTACAAATGACTCTAATAGAAGGGTACGAACAACATCTAGAAGGTGTCGGTTTTTTCTTTCAACCACCCCATTTTGTTGATGGGTTGAAGGACAAGACCTTTGAGAAATTTTACCATTGGTTTGCAGAAATTCTTGAAACTAATGAGACATATACTCACCCCTATTATCAGAACGAAGAATTTTGATATTGGCAGAAAATTGGGTATGAATATGTGCATGAAAAAGCTTAAAAACAAAAAACAATTCATCTTTAGAATACATAAAATAAATCCATGTGAAGCGACTATAGTTATCAATAAAAGTGACAAAGTACTTGTAATTAGCATGGGAAGTAATTGGCGCCATTCCCCACACATCACTATGTATCAAATCAAAAGGTTTGACTACCTTAGGTGTGAGTGGGAAATGGCAGAACTTTACTTTTTCCAAGCCTACAAGAATTGCAATCAATTGAACAATACTAAGAGATGATGACCCTTTATTCCTAAGTAAACCAGAATTTAGCAAAACATGAAGTACATTAGAGTTTGAGTGTCCAAGACGTTTATGTCATGCTTGGTAATCAACATAAGCAGAATTACAAGTGATGATAGGTAAAGAGGAACATGGAGACAAAGGAAATTGAAGAGGAAAAAGACATCCTACTTTAGGCCCCTTTGCGATCATCTTCCCTAATTGCTGATCCTGCAGAACATTATCGGATTTAGAAAATTCCACTTTACAATCATTTTCAACTAATTGTCCAATGGAAACAAGATTAGTGGTAAGGTTAGGAGAGACAAAGATATCGTTTATGGACGAAGAAACATCACCAATGGCAGTGATAGGCAAAGAGTTGTCATCAGCTGTATAAATCTTGAGATTCCAAGATATGTACTTACATTGGTGAGGAATTTAGCATTATTTGTCATGTGATGGGAAGCCTCGGAATCAAAGTACCAAGGAGAAGGTTTAGAAAAGGGTTTACCTCAGAGTCCTGATGCGGAAAATGTAGAAATGATCATTTGCTTAATCATTTCAGGTGTTACAGATTGAACAGGAGTAGGATCACTTTGTGTCAGATGTGCTATATCCATAGAACTACCAGCACTAGAAGAACCAATTGAGATGGTGTATGTTGTTCCAGATCTCTTAGGAGGTCGAATAGCACATTCCTTGATGATATGGCTATCCTTTTTGCAATAGTTGTAGAATTTTTTGAACAACTTGAAGCATAATGGCCAAATCCTTTGCAACAAAAACACTTAATAGTACTCATGTCCCTACCTTTTGGCTTCCCTTGAGCTACATAAGCTGTAGGAACAGAAGTGGATTTAAGTTGTTCCATGGTGGCTTGAGTAAGAAATTGTTGCTCCTCGCGAATTAAATCATTAAGACATGCATCCAAAGATGGGAAAGTTTCTCGATTCATAAAATTAGACCTGATGCTTTCAAATTCAGATCTCAGTTTCATAAGAAATTGATCCCTCTTAGTAGCTTCATGTACAGATTGAACAGAATTAAGACCTTCGGGAGGTAAGGTAGCATAAACAATATCAGTATATTCAACCTAAAGATTCATGAAGCTAGAATAAAAACCAGACACAGAGAGACTGCCCTATTGGAGACTTGCTAGCTCATGTTTAAGCTGAAACCGATGAGTAGTGTTGAGTTGACTGTAGAGTTTTTTTTAGATGATTCCACATTTCAGCTGCAGTTTTAAAGGGTCAAAGATTTAAGATGATGTTGGATTCCACAAATCCTCAAATCCATGCCATGATTTGAGCATCCTTGACTTCCTACTTGGAGTGCTCATCCTTGTCTCTGTCTTTTTCAGGTGTAGGTTTGCTGCCGTCAATATGACCCCATAGATCTTTGCCTTCGACAAATATCTTAAAGTGAAATGCCCAGGCTGAGTAGTTTTTGCCATTGAAACGAATCGAGAAGACATCATATTTGTCTGAAGACATAAGGCTAAGATAACTTGATCAAAATAACAAAGAATAAGGAACTGAACTAGAACTGAGAAGAAGAGACACAGGAGAATTCAGAACTAAAGCTCTGACACCATGATAATTTTAGAAACTTTTGAGCAAAACTGATATCTTCTTTTTGGAGAAGAATGCCCATTATATATTATGAATACAAGCTGAAGTTTAGTTCTAAAACATAGCTAAACTACCATATACATATCTGTCTAAAATTGGCCTACAGCTATTATATCCTAAATGAGGAAAATATAGAGAATTTACAATCACAAAGACAATAATTACAGCTGTACAGGGTATAAGCAGCCATAGAATGGCATAGAATCTGCCATAGAATTAGCCATAGAATGGCATATAATCTGCTATAAAATGAATGGCATAGAATCTGTCATAGAATCAGCCATAAAATCTGCTAGCTTTGAATGACCAGCAAATTCCTTTGACAGTCATGTCTCCAAGTTGCTTGGGCAATTATAGGAGCTTCAGAAGATGAAATATTAGCGAACTATCTGAATTGGAAAGAACATGCCCCTGCGTTTTGTTTGCATTTTTACAGAGATATGGGTGTGTGGCTCTGTACAGATAGCAGATTACTTGGTTAAAATGGTGATTAGGAGTTGAAGCTAGATTAATCTTTGCTAAGTGAACCAAGGAAGATTAACATGGAAAGCCATGCTTTATACATCTAATGGATGTTTTGTCATATCAACACTTCTTATCCTGGAAGAATGCTAATCTGCTAATTATTGAGCCATAGAATTACGAAATGCTTTTGCAGTAGACAACTTTTTATGAATAATTAACTTTCTCTTAAATTAAGATGTTGAATTGCAGCATACGATATGGTTGTGAATATTTTTCCTCATCCCACTTTTAGTTATTTTGGAGTTCTTTCAAACATTTCAGTGCAGTGACAAGCTTGGCCTTAGTCTTGAGTTGGGTTCATTTGTGGCTGGAGTCATGATATCGACCACTGATTTTGCACAGCATACCTTAGACCAGGTATTCTTCTGGGCTATGGATAGCGTCCTATATCCTAATTTTGTCACTTATGATAATTTTAACCTGCAATCCTTATTTTTTTTTACTGCCCCTGCTTATCTTGTTGAAGTTCTTAATGCATTCATCTTGGATTGCAAGGCTTCATTAGTGTCCTGTGCCTTGTTTATCTACAAAAATGAATGCTTATGGATTTAATTTAACTATTACAGTGTTTTTTTATTTTTAGCATGTATGACTGGGGATCCTAAGTCCTGTGTTTGGCGCATTACTTGAAATATTTTGCTTTTCTCCGTCATAGGTGGAACCAATCCGTAACCTGTTCGCAGCTCTGTTCCTTTCTGGTATTGGAATGCTCATAAATGTACATTTTCTGTGGAACCATGTGGATATATTGCTCGCATCTGTGATTCTGGTCATAGTTGTTAAGACAGCTGTTGCTGCTATTGTTACTAAAGCTTTTGGATATGGCATTAGGACATCATTCCATGTGAGTTGGCTTAACCGTGATGAATTTTCCCTAATTTTCTGTTCTTTTAAAGTGAAATATCAAAAGTTTTGCGCTTTAGGTTGGAATTATGCTTGCACAAATTGGAGAATTTGCTTTTGTCCTCCTAAGCCGTGCCTCAAATCTTCATCTTGTTGAGGTGACACCTCTTCGCTTCATCTGTGCATGTCAATTACACATGTACATGTTGTATGATTCGAAAGCACCAAGTTGATATATGATATGGTGCATTTATGTGTTTTAACTCAGTTGATGCTTGAAGTTGGTTCATGGTTAATGCAGGGAAAGATGTATCTTCTTCTCCTTGGAACAACAGCTCTTAGTCTGGTTTGTTTTTTGTACCGAGCAACGCATTGGAAGTTTTAATTATTCTTTTTACCCCCTTGGATTTTGCATTTACCTTAATAAGTGGTCATTCAGGTAACTACTCCTCTTTTGTTCAAATTGATACCGAGTGTCATGAATCTGGGTGTTCTATTGCAATGGTTTCCAACGGAAAGCAGCACACAGAATGAGGTTTGCTGTCTCTCTCTTTCTCAGCTCAGAAAATAAGCCTAAAAATTTTAGTCTGTACTGGGCTGTTCTGAGCATGAAGATGAAATTGCCTGTGGTTGGTACAACTATAAATCCAAATCACAGTTCAACTCTTTTTAATGTTGATTTTTGAAGTAATGACTGCATATTGAGAGTTCTATTTTGAAGTATGTTAGGTTTTGTGAAATGTTTCGGCACATGTTTTTTCAATTGATGGACAGACGGATTTGAAAATATTTGTTTAGGAAGCCATTTGCATATGTGACTATTTATCATGCACACCATCGTATATTCCGGCTACAGACAAGTCATAGACAAGATTTAGTCTAATATCAATCATGTTTAGTTGAATATCCCTGACAAAATTTCATCAGTCCAAACACCAACTGAATGTTGTATATCTAATCACGGATCTTTAGTTGCAACTCTTTTTCCTCATTTTCTGTTTACGAGTTGGGAAGAGAAAATCCAAAATGTTCTGTTATTGTTTTTATGCTTTTCTTGTGTAGGAAAAGGAGAGAGTATCGATGGTTGAAGCACATAACAGATTGCTGTGACCTTGAACGTTTAATGTTGAAGACTTCAGTAAATTGTAAATATATGGATTTCTTTTTCTACACTGCCAATTCCAGAGAGATGAATTTCAGAAGATATTCAGTTCCACTAACAATTCAGCTTCAGTTTCTTATGTACATCATACAGTATTTCCTATTCTTTGGATAGTGTGTAAATAGAATTTTGTTTTCGGGCCCGTCATTTGTGAGTGCTGATCTCTTGTTGGTCATTGCTATTAATACCACACAATTCTTTGAGCAACTACGGCTTGGCTTGGTTACGGGAAAAAGAATGTTGTAGAAGTCTATCTGTCAGTGACAGATATCTAGGCGTGTATTATGAGTTTGAACGAGGCAGCTTTGTACTGTAGTTGTATGTAATACTTCAAGATTGAAGATTGACAGATGTTACAGCAAGTTAGATCCAATTTGGAACGCATTTATTTAATCACATATATGAAGGGTTACATTCCTTTTTTTTTTTTTTTGGAACATACTTTCCTTTTGGTTGCTGTATAAAGTGTCTGGCCAAATGCATGAACTCTACTTAATTACTTTTACTATGGTTTTTTTAAATTTTTAAACTTTTATTTTGAACATAATTAACTCTTATAATACAGAAGAAATTTATATAAATTAAAATAATATTTTAAGATAGAATATAATTAAAAATGAAATTAGTCTAACTTATTTAATATGAATTTTTAATTTTATTTATATTATTTGAAGTTAATTTTAATGTTTTATGTGTTTAAAATCATTTAAAATTGAAATTTTATATGTTTTGATATTGAAGGAATTAAATAGAGTTAAAAAAAAATACAAATTGAATGGTAAAAAAAAATTAAAAGTAGAATAACTTGAATAATAAATAATAAAAACTGAGGTGAAACTAGTGTTTCGGCTAGAATTTCAAATGTTTTGCACAATTCGGCTACAAAATTAATTTTTGGAGAATTTGGACTTCGGCCTTCCGAGGTAAAAACTCGAAGTTGCTATTAAGCCCTTTTTCATTCTTCTATGTGGGTGGAAGTGGAACTCGATTTTATGATAGGCGCTGCAAGTGAATTAAATCAAAGAGAAATTCGCGACCTTCGCCCCACTGACCATGATCAAATGGGAAAGTCACAGTGTAAGACAAGACGTTCAGTTTATACATGACGACCGTCACGATTACGACACGTGGAAATCGATCATCTAAGAATAAATTCTCGACGCTTCAGTTCTTTTAATTTGCGTTTTTTTTTCTGTAATAATTGTACTGGAGCCTTCTCAGTCTTCGGCGACCAGTTTTTTTAGACATTGCGAGAGAGATAAACCAAGAACGACAAAATTATGGAGAAGGAGGAAGTCGTTAGGCTTCGATGCCAGCGAATCGGCTGCAACGCCACCTTCACCGAGGATGATAATCCAGAAGGTTCTTGTCAGTACCATGATTCGGTATGCCAGAGCTTCTATTTTCTGAATTATGCTTGTGCTTTTTCTTCTTCTTGTTTGCTTGTGAGCTTTTCAATTTTTTACACAATTGATTAGAACTAAAGAATTCGTCCAATTCTGTGTTTAATTAGGTGAAACTAATCATTTATTTACTTAGGCTTCCTTTTTTTAATTTTTCGTGGGCTTTCTGTAGAGTCTAGAGTTAAAGGATCACTAATTGACGGAATTTCTTTGTTTCAACCTTCATTTAGTGGCTGCAAGCCTACAGTGTTACTCTTCAATAATTGAGTTGAATTTGCATTAAAAGCTTCCAGTCTTTTAGACGCTATACTGAGTTGTAAATACTGGTTCTGTTATTGAAATTATTGAAGATTGATCGGTGGCTTTGTTGGTCATAATGCGCTAGACTGTCCTACTTCTTGCCAGTGAGATAATGTTGGTAATCTTTGTGATGTTTGATCCCCTTTTGCAAGGACCTGCCTATTATGTACTTAAATTACTTAGATCTACAGCACTCTCATTCTGAAAGATTGTTGTTAAATTGTTGATAAGTTGAAGTGTCCTAGTTTTGAACCTTGTTGACAATTGTGTAAATGTTAAAGTTGTATCTTAGATATTTCTGAGTTCCCAGTAATGTAAAAATTTTATTTTTGGTCATGCAAAGTATATTTATGAGTTGCCGAACCAATTTCATGCACTATCCATTTTATTTCTTTTTTGTAATCAAACACAGAATATAACTAACACATTGCGGATCATACTAATTGACTTTTTGCCTTGCATGGTTGGTTGGACTGGGTGTTGCTGCATGTGTGCATGTTTTCTTTCAGGGAGTAAGTTAAAATCTTTTTCCCTAAATCATTTAGTTCTTTAAAGAAAAAAAATCAGTTCTTTTTCTTCTAACTTTGATGTGCTGGTGTCACTTTCTTGAATGTTTTTTCTAGCCTATATTTCATGATGGAATGAAAGAATGGAGCTGTTGCAAGAAACGAAGTCATGATTTTACGTTATTTCTAGAAATTCCAGGGTATGCCATATGTTTCTCTCGGTTAATTTTGATGAAAGACAACTCTTTGCTTAATTTTGCCACTTTAGTTTTTTCCACTTCTGACCATATTCGTCATAAATAATATTCTGAATTGATCATGGATAGTTATTAGTTCTTCAATGTGTCTTTTGTGGTGAAGATGTAAGACAGGTAAGCACACAACTGAAAAACCAGTGTTGGCAAAAGTTGCTCCAAGTCAAAAGAAACCAATATCTGCTCCCATTGCAGCTACGACACCCAACTTATCCTCTAAAGAATCCTGTCCTAGGTGCAAGCAGGGTTTCTTTTGCTCAGATCATGGTAATTTAAATTTGTATGCTCTCACTGTTGTGATAGTATTATGAATAACACTGAGGCCTTTGCATATGGAATTTTCGGCAAAGTGGGAATTGTTTGCGATTTCTTGGGCAACCTTTTAGTTCTGGGACTAACTGCTGATGCTATAGGAAACAATTGGAATTTCTTTTTCTCTCCTAGTTGTACTGCATCGTGAATATTGTTTACTGCTTAATTTAAAATGGCATGCACCTGTAAAACTTTTCTTTGTTTAGGTTTAAGGAATGCAGAGTATAGTAATATCAGGTATTTTGCTTTTGTTTTTATGACTATCCATCTTTTCTCAATCCACATACAATGATCCATGCCAAATAAGAGGAAGAGAAAAATTAAGGACAATATGAAATTGAGGAAAAGATTATTTGTTTCGATGAGAAGAGGGAAGAATGAGGGCAAACATATCATAAGAAGAAGCAGTAATGGAAAAGAAATAAGGAACTGATCTGCATGATGAACATAACAGGAATTACCAGCTGGTTACATTTCTCACGGAGGCAGCTTAAGGCAGCTGCCTTACCACCCAGGCTAAGATGCCTGGGCAATGAAAAAAATTTGTTAGATATCTGGTTTTGGGTCCAGTGATAACGTTGGGATAGGGGTAGGATTGAGACCTAGTCCAGTTAACAGAACTTGATTTGGCTCCAGTGATAGCGTTGGGATAGGGTGGGATTGAGACCAAGCCTTAGGTGAAAAGTCCACCAAGACAGAGTTAACAGAGCTTGATGAGGCAAACAACAGAAAAGGAGTGTCTTAGAAATAGTGTGGGCAGTTGGACACCTGTTTTCATTTGTGTTAGCACTGTCTATCATTTCCTTCAGAAGCTTAAAGGGTGGATAGATACATAAAATTTTGATGGACTTTTTTCACTTCCATCCTTCCGTACTTGGCTGCTTTGGAAGCTAAATATATCGTGTCTATTTTAGGTTCACAAGCCAAGCAATCTGCACCTGCTAGAAGCAATGCTCCACAGGGGTCCTCTGCACCACGAAAGAAGGTAGTTGATATAAACCAGCCTCAAACCTGCAGGAATCAGGGATGTGGTAAAACGTTCAAAGAAAAGGATAATCATGAAACAGCATGTAGTTATCATCCTGGGCCTGCTGTTTTCCATGATCGACTGAGAGGGGTACAGGCAGTTGTTTCTTCTGTTTTAGCCATATTTTAATTTCAGTCTTTAACAACTATTATTTATTTATGATATTGCAGTGGAAGTGTTGTGATGTCCATGTAAAGGAGTTTGATGAATTCATGAACATTCCACCTTGCACCAAGGGATGGCACAATGCTGATCCAGTGTCTTAAATGGCGTGGCAGAGATGAAGTGTTTCTCTTGCAATTGGTTCTATTTTGGAAATTTTGTTTCCAGGATATTCGTAGGGTGATATGCATTTTTGTCATTTGGCTGTTCCACTGGAATTCAACTTTCTTTCTTCTAGTGGTGGGTTTTTTCTTGTATTCTTTTCCCTTGCTTTGTCAAAGTATGATTGTCACGGTTGTGCGCGCCTGCTACTGTTGGCACATTGACTGGGAACTTGGTCAGTGCTTTATAACAAAGAAAACTTGACCATTTAAAATCTTCCCTGGACTGCAGATGTTATGCATTCATGTTGATGGATACAGAATGTGTTATTGTGAGACAACTTTTTCCTTCCGGTGGTTTTCTAATACTGACATGTTTTGGGTGCTGTGATTAGGTTAATTAATTAATCCCAGGTGTTTTTAGCGCACCACAGTCATCCCTCTTTTTTCGTTCAGTCTTTTCTTCTACAATTTAAGCATAATTGTGAATGATAATTCCAATTTTTAGAGTATATTATTTTCTTGACTGATGATCAACTCGACAACTCCATTTCTTTGTGTCAGCAAAATTGAACTAACAAAAACTGAAGGGGAGAGGAGAAGCGGGAGTGTCGTGAAAAAAGTAGTCAAATGGATATGAACGCGGCTGCATTGAGACGTGGTTATGGTTATTTTGTAAATTTCCACCGAAGCGTGCATAGCTATGCTGGCTCCAGGGATTGTCTGGTATGGTCGTGTAGCGTCACTTTCAAAGTGTAGTTGCTGAAGTGTGCCTATGCGTGAGGGGTTTTTTCGGTCAGGATTGGAAGAAGGTAGTATAGTTTAGTTTGGTTTTCACCATCTTCATAAAATTAAATTTCTAAAACAGAAAGAAATATTTAAAGCTGAGGGACAAAAGCAGTAAACATATGGGGATAGCTATCACGGGTCCTATGTGGGTGCAATCAATTCTCTTCTTTATTTCTCTACCAATAGCTTCTATCCTGTCTGGGGTCCCCCATTCCTTCTTTTATAAGCCCAACTTAGCCTTCCCTTCTTCTTTCTTTGAGTGTTTTGGATTGTCGACTGCCATTCTCTCTTTTTTTTTTTAGCTTCATTTACTTTTTATTTTTTATCCTTAAAAAGATTCATGCACAATGCACGTTTTCACTTACATTTTTTCAAATGGTGAAATTTATGATTTCGTATGAGATAAAACTTTAAAAAAAATCTAAAAAATTGTAAGAGGTCATCATAAAAATTATATAATTTCTATTTGGGCATGCTGTTCTGTTTTTTTACACTTAATTCTTATGTTGGCAGAACGGTAAATAATTATTTTGACCAAAAAAACAGAACGGTAAATAATTTGTTTTATGTTATGTGGGATGGAATGGCTATTGTTTGTCTTGAGTTACAAGGTATATGAATTACCCTCCGGTTTAAAACCAAACTGTGTTGGAAATTGAACTCTGCTGGTACACGTGGCAAATATTTGGTTCCAAATACAACAGAACTAGAATCTCACTCAATCATTACAACACCAGTCTTTCTTTTTTTATTATTTATTTTTTCACCCACCCTTCATAAATAAACCATGCTATGCGAATGCGATGCTATACTATACTATTAGAGTTTTTAATTAAATATTATATTTACAAAAAATGCCGTTCAGTATCTCCAATCTCTCCTGGGACCAGGAGAAACCCCAATATCACATCAATCCCAACTTTTTAAGACCCCGTCCCCAATGTTGAAATTAAATTAAATAATTTTTTTATTTGTCTGTCTCTGGAGGAGAAGGGTATCACGCCGGTAGTACAAGCTGACGGCTGCCACCGGCGGAGAATTCGCCGAACTTCTTCCCTCTTTTTTATTTTTTGACTGCCAGAGAGAGTGTGTAATGTAGATGACCCACACCCCCTAGGCCCGTCCGGCCCCTATTGCTATGCTACAGAGCTAGCTGATATAAGTCAGGTTTCACTTTTTAGAGTGGGGTAATAGGTGATCTCAGAATGTGCCACGTGTACTCTGATTTTTTTGGGGATTTAGATGGTGTATCTGTCTGATTACAGATTACAGACCTGGGGCAGCTGTAATCGCCGGAACAAAGCAAAGGTGTTGGATTATGGGGTGATTATCCGATTTCTTCTTCTAAAGTGAAAATCATAATTACTTAGATAGATCCAAAGGCAGGGGTTCCTTCTCGGGCTTAGAAATTCCCAACAGCGAGGAAATTGCATTTAATATTGAGATAAATACAAAAAAACAAAAAGTACCATGTGCGCTTTTTTACTCATGCAAAATACATTAGTTATATATATATATATATATATATATATATATATATATATATATTTCACATAAAATGGATATTATTTTTTTATTATATAAAAATAATTTGTTATAAAAAAATAAGTTTACTGTAATAAAAAAATAGTCAATATACATAGTTTATATATAAAAAAAAAAAAAGTTATCATTGTAAAGATAAATTCCAAATAATTTAAAAATGAATCATAATCATTCGATCAATAATCTAACTATTAATATCATAATCATTTCAGCCATGTTTTTGACAAGACACTTGTTCAACAAATGTCTAACATAAATATTGAGAAAAATATGTATTTTACAAACCAACAACAACTTTCATCATTTTAGATAACAATATAAATAAAAATATTTGAGAAACAAAAGAGAGAAATATCTAATAATTTAATCTGTAGAACTACTAAATTAAAAAAAAATCATAAGCATTGTTAAAAAAAACCAAGAGAAAAAATATGTACACATCAAAAGAAGTTTTCATAAATTCTCTACTATTATAGCTAATAGTTCTTAATGGTATACTCTTACACATACTCACAAATTTTCTACTAATATAGTTAATAGTTATCAATGGTATACCATATATTATATGATGATTAACACATATCAAATATTTATGATTATTGATACACTTAACAAATGAAGCAAACAGTTCAATTTATAATTAAATCTCTCTCTTCTTCCTTAAATTTTTTCTAATGTGGGATTTCTACATTCATCTTTTAATTTTTTTATCATATTTCAATAATATCCACCATGATTAAAAAAATTAAAATAGGAACAGCTATCTCAATAACACAATCAGTTATGATAGTCACAATTCTAAAAAATAAAAATTGTCATATTTCACCTTAATGCACTCGGAATTCACTAACTCCAAAAATTTTCACCTTAGTCAATTCATGTCGAAAAACTGTTAATAAATTATGTTGCAAATTTCGATGTTGACTTTTCTAGGAAGTTTATTAGTCATCGACATCAATTACACCACACACCTTGCATTAACTATCAACCAATGCCCATGTGCAAATTTGTGGACTTGCTAGTAGTAACACGTTCTCTTTCATGGCAAATCTTGGAGATTAATAACATTCAAAAGGAAAATCAAGTCTCTTATGGAGAAAAGAGACCCACTGCTAACAATAATATCAGCATCTCCATTTACTGATTTTGGAGCAATATGCTGAACTCTGCTCCACCAACAATTTTTCTTTAGGTGTCAAAATTGCCCACACCTTCAAATTCTTGTGTAAATCAGATTGATTATCATTAATTTCATCTTGTTGCAAGTCAATATTAACACACTCATTAAATTTCTCCACCTTAAACTTAAACTCATTTTTTCTTAACAATGCACAGTGTCTTCATATACTTGAATAATATTTTTTGCTATAGTGATCTCACTCGTGATTAATAAGTAAACAATTGTGTATACAAAATACACTAAAAAAATTTTTAGGAGAGATTGGAGGGACACAAATGGTACCACTTAACTCCCAACTTTTTTAGACGATTATAGCATTTGTGATAAAACTTTATTATTTGTACTTACTTATACAATATCACACTCAATAAACACAATATAAAAGACCTCCAATTGGATCACACCAATTTCTAAAAAAAAATTCTGATGTGAAAGATTGGACAAAGCCAAAACGACAAAGCATACTAAGAATTTTAAAGAAATTTCTACACCGCCTTTAAGCTCGTCTCTTACCGAACCATCGACTCTAATACCAATTGTTGAGGAAAATATGCCCCTTACAATCCAATAAATACTTTCACCACTTTAGATCACAATATGAATAAAAATATTTAAAAAAATAAAAAAGAGAAACACATAATAATTTAATGTGAAAAACTCTTAAATAATGAAAAACCATGGGCGTTGTTGAAAGATAACCAAGAGAAACAATATTCACTATGTGAAAAATTATTATAACCACACTACAAAGTATTTAACTATCACACATATCCAAAAACTCAAATACACTTCAAAAGAATTTTCCATAAAATATCTACTAGTATAACTAATAGCTTGTAATAGTACACTCTCACACATACTCAATAGCTCAAGTATACTAAGAAAATTTTTATGACACCTATTAAGGATGTTTGACATATATCGTATGCATATGATTATTACATAATATATCCCTTAAAAACTAAATTTATAATACGCTAACCTTAATATAAAATAACATTAATTCACTAAGCAAGTCACGTTTAAGAAAAATTGAAGATGATCTCATACTGACTTACTTGACATAATGCTAGTGTAACTTATGTAAATGTTTCTTCAATACCAATTATTATTCTTCTAATCTTGAAAAATAATGCAGAGGAGTGAGCCTGCAACTCAGTAAATGAATAACATAATATTCTATGAAAAATAACATTTTCGTGCATGTAATATTATCAATTATCAGTCTATTCAATATTTACTATGAATTTTATATAGTCATTGTAGTATAGTATTTTCTTTTGGACAGTAATGAACTTTTAGCATGCACATAATTGTGATATCATAACCTTTTATTCTAGACAACAGTGTACTTGTGAATTACATATGATTTTAAACTTTTTTTTTATTATTATTCATTCCTGGATTCCCATACACATATAGTCCTGTCATAATCTTGTTCTATATATATATATATATATATATATATATATATATATATATATATATATATGTATGTATATGTATTTTTATGGCATATAAAGGGGATTACACATTGCACATAGTCCTACCTCATTTACAAGTAGCACTGCGTTCTATTTCTCATTCAACCATATTTCTTGTATTTTTATATACATCAAAAGTTCACAACACTGTCATAACACTTTATTTAACTCATCATCAATTAAATAAATCACATATCACTCCATAAAGCCAATTAATATCTCTCTCATAATATATAAGAAAATAATAATATACCACAAATATATTATAATTCTACATTGCATAATTGACAGTGAAATTCAAAAATATACGAAAAATTCAACGCTATAAATATCAAATCCATATTCTCCATATTAATATTATTATAAGTCTAGATTAATTTGCAACTGATTTTACATCAATTAGATATATATAGAATGAGAAATATAAAAAAAATTATACCATGGTCAATCTATCATCAAAGACTAAGTTATATAAAGTATTGCCAAAAATTGACCATCAAAATAAAAAAAATTAAACTTCTTATATTTCTATCAATTTTATAGATAACATTTCAAAGTTTTCATAAGAATAAACGATATCTTATTTAAAGTTATAAAATTCTAGATATGGCTTCAACATCACTCAAATAGGACATCCGAATTCAGTAACCATTATTCATATATACAATCTCATTCATATGTAAAGTCTAATATCAAATACAATAAATCATCAACATAATAATAAAAAAATTAGCATTTATCAATTAGAACACATATATTGATCTTGACCAATCAGTTTAACAAATAAATTTATAATTATTTATTTTAAGTATTATATTCACATAGAACATTAAGTTATTCACTTACCTTTATTGCTTTATTTGCCTTTGCTTGCATTTGTTTGTGTGACAACCTATTTTCCAATTGGGTTAACAAAAGTAGTCTTAATTGTTCATAAGTAATTCCATATGGTATTTACTTACCAAAATAGTTTATATTTACATACAATCGTTTCACCAAATTGTTTAATTTGCACTCACACATTCCTTTACTTTTCTAGCACCTAACACATGTAATTTCATTTATAAATCATCAATATAATATCTTTATATACTACCTTCTTCATGCAACCCCCAAATAATATGCATAAAATGTAAATAAATTCAATTATATAAATCAGTTTCATTAAGTTTAAAAGGGATATTAGAGGCTTATATTAGAAAAATTACTCAAGCCTGTAGAAAATGATTTTAAAGCTCAAATTTTAATCACACTTAGATTTATATGTCTAGTACCTTTAATAAAAATTTTACTTTCATTCGATAATTGCAAATACAATTATAGAAGTCAAATTATAAGCAACTTAATTACTCAAATAGTTAGAGCAATAAAATGTTTTCTCTTATTAGACTAAGTTTCAGACTGATTCAACTTAATCTCAAAGAAACAAATTTTTAGAATACTCTTCCAAGTTTTTATGACATCAAAGAACAATCAATTTGCAGCTTCCTATCTTAAGATATACAAGAAATACCAAGACTGATTTTAACTCATAAACTTTGTAAATTTGATTCATATAATTAAAATGACTGCTTTCAGGGCTAACTTTGAACAATTTTTAGGACTTGTAGAAAAAGAATTTTGAGCTAAAATTTTAATCAATCTTATATTTCTGTGTCTATAACATGCTATAAAAATTTTACATCGACTAGACAATTATAGAATAAGTTATTGACAACTGAACACAACTAGGTTAATAACCTTAAGAAATTGAGCATCAAAAAGTACAGTTTCATTAAACCATTAAAAAGGCAGAATTAGATTTAGCTCAAACTAGAAAGTTACAAAAAAACGCTTCCAAGTTTCCATAGAACCAAACTACACTCAATTTGAAGCTTCATAACTTAAGATATGATCAAATTATAGAGACTGAAAATCTAGAAAAACAAACCCGAAAACTAGATTTTGAAAACCTTAACTTAAATTATCCAAAAACCTTAAAATACTTACTAAATGAATTTCTAAAACCTTAATGGATGATGATTAATGGCCTAAAATGGTTTTAAACCTCTAAATTTCGTTTGAAACATCAGCTCCACTTCAAGAATAGGCAGCTCTTCATAGTTCTTTCTTTTGTTTTTCTTTTCTTTTCTTCTCCTTTCTTTTTTTTCTTTTCTTTTGTTTTTTTTTTTAATGTAAATGAATGATGAGAAAGGGCTAAGGAGAAGTAGATAAGATATTCTCCAAGGAATTTTTTAGAGTTACACGTTAAGACACAAATATATATATATATATATATATATATATATTAACATATGTACCTTTATTTTTTTTTCTGAAGGTATTTCCTTTTCTTTCTTTCCTTATACATGTAGGACTACTCTCCAAAGGACCATAAATTTGTTGGAGAAGAATCTAGAGTCTTATTAAGATAATTAAAAATATAAACTACTTTTTTTTGCACTTAATGAAAAGTTCAAGTTGTGTATAAATCCTTGAACTTCTAATTGTTCACTTATAGGCAACTATTGTTTCAATTGAATATATATCATCCTCAACTTTTAAACTCTCACTCTTCACTTTAATTTAATTTTTAATCCCTTTTATTCTCGAAATTTCACTCATTTTAAATATTATCAAAATTCAAAAAATTTTCGCTCTTAAATCAAGTACAAATATTGTCTTTGATTTGATACTCTAGATTAACAATACATAAAACTTGACATATAATCAAGGACATGAGTGTTATAATTTTTTATAAATTCTCTATTAGTATAGATAATAATTCAATTTATAATTAAATCTCTCTCTCGTTTCTTCATTTCTTTCCGATGAGGGATTTTCACATCCATCATTTAATTTTTTTTTTATCATATTTTCATAACAAATACTTTATTCTATTTAAGGTGTCAGTGTTTTATAAATTAATATTTATGTAAATAAATATCTATATTGATATTCATATATCATTTATATTAGCACATCAATATCTATATCAATGTTCACATCAATGTTTCAATTTTCATATTATTATAATTAACGGCATTAATAAATTTAATTTAAATTTATTAACGGTAAAGTATAATAAAAGTACTATAAGCTGATAAATGATATGTATGATATTTATCCCTGTATATCAATATATTTATGATATAGGGATTTGGACTAGCATACCAACAAGCGAAAAGTATTAAAAAATTAAAAAAGAGGAGAGAAGCGGCAGGACAGACTTTATACGAACCAACCTGTTAATTGCGCAAAGGGTGTGCTGATCATCGCAGCACTGCTTGCAGTTGCAGTCGCAGACAATGCCTCTGCTTCTGCATTGTTTTTTATTTTTTTTCTTCTTTCTGTTCTTAATTGTTTGTTTGTTTGTTTTCCCATTTCAATATTTTGTAAAAAGTGATTCTGCTTTTTTTTCAAGAATTAGAAACAGCATCGCCATTTCCTACCATCGCTTCGCATGGATTGGCCAATCACCTTAAACCCTTTTCAAAAAATACAATCAAAAGTATCAAGAATTTGACCTTACAGAAAAAAAACTCAATTAGTTGAAGAATTACTGAAGAAAAGAATGAAAAAGGGTGAAAAAGTAAAAACACGCGCCAAACGTATAGCGCGTACAATTGGATAGAGAGAAGAAGATAAAAAGAGTTGGAAAATTGTAACCGCTTTGGGAACGGTAGTAGTACGAATGACGGCTGCTCTCTTATTTTTTTTACTTTTTTTTTTAAAAAGAGAAAAATCATAAACGTCTACTCACCGCCGTTTAGGCAATAGACTCTCTGCCCCCGTCTCAGTCTAATATCAATAATAATAATTAATAAATAAATAATGTAATGTAGCAAGTAAGAAAGTGTACTATTCGGCTGTCATCACATTCACTCTCTTCATAAAGGCTCGCTCTGTTTTAACAATCCTTCCTAACAGTTCACGCCAACCGCCTGCTTCCTCTCTTACCTTCTTCAGAGCCCTCTGAAAATGCCTCTTTAAAACTCATTTAATACTTGCGTTTGTTTCTCTACACCAGCAGTGGTGTGTTTCTTTGGTTTGCGTTTTCATGGAGAAGGAGGAGGAGCAGCAGCAAGAAGAAGCAATTCTCATGGTCAAAAAGAGTACGAGCCAAAATGATGGGCGAATGATGTTTTTCAAGTGTTTGATGATACTTGTCTTCTTCTTCTTGCTATGTCCTCCTCTTGCTTCATCCCTTAGTGACGATGAAGGTGTTTTTCATTCTGCTTCAAAATGCTTCTCTTCTCTGTTTTTATTGCCATCTTCTAAAAGCGGAAACGGTGCTTTTACGCTCTGCAGCGCTGCTTTTTGTTGTTCTTTTTCTTTTGAGGCGAGAAGATGCTGTAGAAAAATTATCAATAAATAAAAAAAATGCATCTTTTCAAACGAAATGGAAAAAAAAAAAAAAACCCTTATCTGCATTTTTTATTTTATGTTTTTTGAAAAAGTTCAACATTGACAAAATGATAAAGCAAAAACTAAGAGAGGGAAATGGTGGATGTATTTATGTAGGGAAGGCATTGATGTCGATAAAGGAATCTTTCAGCAATGTAGCTAATGTGCTTCTTGACTGGGATGCTGTACACAACGGAGATTTCTGTTCATGGCGTGGTGTTTTCTGTGACAATGTCAGTTTCTCTGTTGTTTCCCTGTAAGTTCTCTCCTTTTTTTTTTTCTTTACACTTCACACTTCTCATAGTTTTTCTTTAATTCTGATGAGTGTTTTGCTGGCCTTGTAGGTGAATGTAACTCCTTAGCTTTTGTGTTTCTTGTTTTTTGTTTTTTTGAAGGAATTTATCAAACCTCAACCTAGGCGGTGAAATTTCTACTGCCATTGGAGATTTGAGGAACTTGCAAATCATGTATTTTATTATATATGGGCTCTTTTGTTTTAAGCTTTTGTTTCCCATTTTTAACCCTTGTATGCCAACAATGACTAGACTTCTTTTGCAGAGATTTTCAGGGAAACAAGTTAACAGGTCAAATTCCGGATGAGATTGGCAACTGTGCTTCTCTTTATCATTTGTAATCTTCTTTTTATTCCTTCCAATTTCCTATTTCTATAGGATGAGCGTCTTTTTTCTTTTATCTTTTTTTTTTTTTTTTTGGGTTAAAGATAAGGTTTTGTTAACACATTTTAACATGCTATTTTTAATGTTAAATTCAGGGATCTGTCGGATAACTTGCTTTATGGAGATATACCCTTTTCTATATCTAAGCTAAAGCAGCTTGAGTTGTTGTTAGTATTTTTTCTTTTTTATGTCCACTATCCTCCTCTACTTCCCTGACTTGATCTTTTACGATTACGAACCATATTTTTTAAATACAGGAATTTGAAGAACAATCAACTTGCTGGTCCTATCCCTGCTACCTTAACCCAGATTCCAAACCTCAAGACTCTGTGAGTACATGATCATCACTTCCCTTTCTACTGTACCAGCCATTATATTTTCATTTATCTATTAGTTTGATTCTCTCAGGGATCTCGCTAAAAACCAGCTCATTGGTGAGATACCCAGATTACTCTACTGGAATGAAGTGTTACAGTACCTGTAAGTATATTGGAAAATCTGATTGTAACTAGTATTAGAACAATTGCTGACGATTTGTTGTGCGTCTCGTATTGACTTGAAACTCTTAAGAGGGGAATGTCTTAAGATTTGATGCAATTGCAATCATGTTGCAGTGGGTTGCGTGGCAATTCCTTGACCGGAACATTGTCCCAGGACATGTGTCAATTGACTGGCTTGTGGTATTTGTAAGTAGTTTTCTTATGATTGTGTTACATTATAAAAGAACAGTTTTGGTTGTGTTTCTCTCATACCCCGTTCAGCCTGAGAACCCTGAATAGCAGCTATAATGACATTGGAAGTTCTTAATGTGTTTTCCCCTTTTCCAGTGATGTAAGAGGCAATAACCTCACTGGCAGAATTCCTGATAGCATCGGCAACTGCACAAGCTTTGAAATATTGTATGTTCTGTTCTCATAATCTTTTGAAATGCATTTTTGGAGAGAGTACGCACATTCTTTATATAGATTATAACCCTGGATTTTTTCTTAGTTGCTTATGGTTTTGACTATAATTTTTCTTTATTCATGTAATCAAAGGGACCTATCATATAATCAGATCAGTGGAGAGATACCATACAACATAGGCTTCTTGCAAGTAGCTACCTTGTAAGTGCTTTACTTTGCAGTACTATTTAATAGTTATATGTGATACATAATTCTACAGTGATTAGTTTGTATAATAGAAAATTTAGAATTGACGAGTTAACTGAATGGTATGGTCTTTTTTCTAGGTCGCTTCAAGGCAATAAGTTAACAGGAAAGATTCCTGAAGTGATCGGTTTAATGCAGGCCCTAGCTGTTTTGTAAGTTTTCAAATTATAGTAATTTTTAATTTTTCACTTGCATTGGTTTATCACTGATGGGGTTGAGTTCATTATTATCCATGTGTTCCAGGGATCTGAGTGAGAATGAGCTAGTTGGACCAATCCCACCAATACTTGGCAATCTATCTTTTACTGGAAAACTGTAAGTTTGTTGTGGATAGATGCATATGATAGGCTGCTTGTTTGGATGTTACTAAATTTATTACATTTGCTAGGTACCTCTATGGAAACAAGCTTAGCGGGCCGATTCCTCCGGAGCTTGGAAACATGTCAAAACTTAGCTATTTGTAAGATGCTGCTTTCCAGTGATTTTTTAATAGTCAGGGTTGAACATGCATCTGTGTGTTGTTTCTGAGCTGCAATGCAATCATTTTGCAGGCAATTGAATGACAACCACCTTGTTGGCAACATTCCACCTGAACTTGGGAAACTGGAACAGTTGTTTGAATTGTGAGCCTTTGTGAGCTTGTACTTAGGTTATTTTGTCTTTTAATTGTTATTTATTGGTTATATATTGGTGCAGGAATCTTGGTAACAATGATCTTGAAGGGCCCATTCCACATAATATCAGTTCGTGCACTGCTTTGAACCAATTGTAAGGCTTCTTGTTTCAAACTTTGCATATTGCCTCATGAAATTGAAGCATTTAATTGATGGTGTTGCAATTCCTCTTTTAGCAATGTGCACGGTAATCGCTTAAATGGAGCTATTCCTCCTGGCTTCAAGAATTTAGAGAGTTTGACTTACCTGTAAGTTGTTCGGCCAAGTTTATAAGATTGCTTGTCAAGAAGATTGTTCTGATATATTAAATTAATAATGTTCTCTAAAACCTACAGAAATCTGTCATTAAACAATTTTAAAGGCAGAATTCCTCTTGAGCTTGGACATATTGTTAACCTTGACACACTGTAAGTCTCTTCAAATAAACACGTCGATTGAGGTCTCATTTTCCTTGTAAAGTGTCTCATGCTTTATTTTGATTTCAGGGATCTATCTGGCAATAGCTTCTCAGGACCTGTTCCAGCTTCTATTGGTGATTTAGAGCACCTTCTTACCTTGTAAGTATTTGGAAGTGATTATTGCATTTACTGTTCTGCTATTTGGTAATTTCTCTGGTTATGCTTAGCTTGTGGTATGCAATTGCTCAGGAATTTAAGCAGGAATCATCTAGATGGACTATTGCCAGCTGAATTTGGTAATCTCAGAAGCATACAAATTCTGTAAGTTTTTCATCAGAACCCCCTTGGGAAGTGTTCTCAGTGGAATTATGTCCAGCTATCCTCTATCTATCCTTTTTATTAGCTATGACAGTTAATCCTCCCTTTTCTTTTGTCAAGTGACATATCCTTCAACAATATCACTGGAAGCATTCCTGCCGAGTTGGGTCAATTACAAAACATCGTTTCTCTGTACGTTTGAAGTTCACTCTTTAGCTTATTCTCTTTTTTTGACACTGTCAAGTACTTATTGATGAGATTATATGGCAGGATTGTAAACAATAACAACTTGCAAGGAGAAATCCCTGTCCAACTTACTAATTGTTTCAGCCTGTCAACTCTGTATGTTTCCTTGGCTGGAATATTTTTTTTATTTTACTGCCAATGTTACATGTTTTTTCTCTATATTGCATGAATGATTTATATTGGATTTCCATATGCCAGGAACTTCTCCTACAATAACTTATCAGGGGTTGTGCCTCCAGTCAGAAACTTCTCACGGTTTCCACCTGAAAGGTATGATGAAAGTAGTTTTCTTTTTTCAGAATTTTCTTGTACTAATCTGATATTAATCTGGGCCAGCTTTTTTGGAAACCAATTGTTGTGCGGTAACTGGTTGGGATCTATATGCGGACCATATGAGCCGAAGTCTAGAGGTAAGAAGTTAAGCATCATGTAACACTTCTTGTTAGAGTGTTGTTTCTGCTCTTTATTTTTTATAACATATCTATTGCTCTGCTGTGGATTAAAACATTTGAATTTTGTGGAGCTTGTCAACCTAAGTTACGTTTCCTCTCTCCAGCAATTTTTTCCAGAGCTGTAGTTGTCTGCATTGCATTAGGCTTCATCGCATTATTGTCCATGATTGTTGTAGCAATCTACAAATCTAACCAGCAGAAGCAATTGATGAAGGGATGTCACAAAACTACTCAAGGTAGTTTTGGTGCTTCAAGCAATTCATTTTTGTTATTATTTTTGTTTTTGACATCCCTGATAATTAGTCTCTTATATTTCCAGGGCCACCTAAACTTGTCGTTCTTCACATGGATATGGCTATTCACACCTTTGATGACATAATGAGAAACACTGAGAATCTAAGTGAGAAGTATATCATAGGTTATGGTGCTTCAAGCACAGTTTACAAGTGTGTACTGAAAAATTCCCGACCAATTGCAATTAAGCGACTCTACAATCAGTATCCATACAATTTGCGAGAATTTGAAACTGAACTTGAGACCATTGGCAGCATCAGACATAGAAACATTGTTAGCTTGCATGGCTATGCACTATCTCCCTATGGGAACCTTCTTTTTTATGACTACATGGAGAATGGTTCTCTATGGGATCTCCTTCATGGTTGGTAGACTTTTATTATTTATTTATTCATTCACAATAGATACAAGTCCTGTGGTTAATTTTACTTATTATATTTCACTTATGCTTAGATATAATTTTTCATTTTTTAAATGCATGTATTTGCTGTGTCATTGCTAATCCTGGCTTTAACAGGACCATCGAAGAAGGTAAAGTTGGACTGGGAAACACGTTTAAAAATAGCAGTTGGAGCTGCTCAAGGACTTGCCTATCTTCACCATGATTGCAATCCTCGAATTATCCATAGAGATGTGAAATCTTCAAATATCCTATTGGATGACAATTTTGAGGCTCATCTGTCTGATTTTGGAATTGCAAAATGCATCTCAACTGCCAAAACTCATGCCTCAACTTTTGTTCTGGGAACAATTGGTTACATTGACCCAGAATATGCACGCACATCCCGGCTAAATGAGAAATCAGATGTCTATAGCTTCGGCATTGTTCTGTTGGAGCTTCTAACTGGGAAGAAAGCTGTGGATAATGAGTCTAATTTGCATCAGCTAGTAAGTATCACAAAGTTGTCTTCTTAAATGTTTGATGTGCGATCTGCGTCCTGAATAAAGATTAGTACTTGCTGAAGTCTGTTAGTAAATGTAATTTTGCGCATAAATTTATGAATTTAGGTGAACAATGGCCTTATCGCAATAGCAATTATCTTATCTTTGTTGTTTTGTTCTCAGATTCTATCCAAGGCTGATAGCAACACAGTGATGGAGGTTGTTGATCAAGAAGTTTCTGTAACATGCATGGATTTAACTCATGTCAGGAAAACATTCCAACTTGCTCTGTTGTGCACAAAGCGCCACCCTTCTGAAAGGCCAACCATGCATGAAGTAGTGAGGGTTTTGGTTTCTTTTCTTCCCACACCTCCTACGAAGCCCTGTTCAGCTCTGCCAAAGCCCATTGATTATGCAAAGTTTGTGATTGACAGAGGACAGCAGCAGCCAACTCCCAAGCACCAGCAGAAAACTCAACAGGAAAATAACTCTTCCGATGCCCAATGGTTTGTTAGATTCAAGGAAGTAATATCTAAGTAACACACTATAGTTTTAACATATTGGCGTCTGCGGGCAAGTACTAGATGTCTATTTTTGGCTCATATAGCTGCTACAAAGATTGGATGGGCGATGGAGAGCATTTTCTAATGGATTTTGGGAACATCTAACTGACTAATTTATAAAAAAGTAGGAAAGAAAATGTCTGATCTGGGTAGTTTCTTTTGAAGACCTTTATGCTTGTAAAGACCTATTTATTATGCAAATTATGTATTATACTACTATTTTCAGTACATTATGTTTGGTATTAAAGCTAAGGCCAACAGAAACAAAAAAAAACGTTGAACATACTGTACATTTCGATCTTCAAAATTGTAGGGATGTCTGGACACAGATTAATTTCTCTGGAAGCTATAAAAGTAGTAACCCAAACATCCTACGAGCATCTACATATTTCACGCTGTACATATTCTCGACGATCAATCTGGTTCTCAACGAATGTCCAAGCTCCTGTGACAATTGACCATTAAGAGTGAGAGATGAACAAAAATGTTATACGCAACCCAATAGTCGTAATTTTATGATCAAGTACCAAATTACTTGAGCTTGTGTTAAGCGATATGATCATGAACCAAATTCTTGTAACATTGTGTTATTACTCGAGGATCCAGATTGAATTATAGCAGCGTTGCATTCTATTTACGATTGGCTCAAGGACTACATTTTTTGTAGGCTACCTGTTGATTTGTGGTACAATTGAAGACATCGCTTGGTCACTCCCACATTGATAATGATTGCCTCCTAGCCTTGCGGATTTGGCAACATTCTTCTTCTGCAGCACGAATGTTATGAGACAATTATCCATTAGAGCATAAATTATGTAAAGGTGATACCAACACAACGCATTGGACCAAAACCACCATACCTCTTGTTCTACATGGGCAGAAGCCGGCGCATTCTCCTTCAAGCCCTTAACTCAGACAAAAAATATATATTTTTTATTAGTAAACACTAACCATGAAGCAAGGTGCAACTGACTAAAATAACCTGTGAGCACTGCAAAGCAAAAGTTTTCTGGAACTAACCTTAGAATGCAGTGGCAATTTTGACCGAGATTTTGTGTTAGAATGAACTTCCGATGTCAAAGAGAGCTGGATGCAATTTTTAAGAAAGCATAAGGAAAGGGAGAGTGCTAATCCATGAGTTTTAACAAGGTACAGAAGCCATCAGTCAAACCTTACTAAATGAATTTATTAATGGCTCATTTGGGAATCCTTTATCTGTTGAAAAATTGCATTCCTAGGAAGAAGCAAAACAGGAGATTAAAGTAACCCAAATAATCAAATGATGAGACACAAGCAGAGAAAACAATCCGGAAGAAACTAATATCTGCTTACTTTAAAATATCTGAGAGGCCAAATATACTTACATAAGTTAATAATCACCAATAAAACAGACCACTGACTGACCAACATGATATTCACATTATTGTTACCTTTCTATTAAGGCAGCGAGCTTTAAATTTGTCAAGCGCTTCCAATTTCTCCTTGAAGCCAGCAACAGGGATTACTCTGTAAAAACAGAGCAACCTCTTCATGAAACTAATCATTACTTTTGGGAGGGAATAGGATTGTACATGCATTAATGAAAACAAGCAACAGTGGCACTTGAAGACCAGTCAAACTCTTGTACAACCTTATCGCACAACAATAATTGTTCAAATATGCGCGTACTATTCTATGAGATAAACAAGACAATATTTTCTAATGTGAATAATTTTTTACTTCTTCACAAGTGAACTATGGGGTAAAGGGTACCAAACAACTAAGTAAAAGTCAAATTTCGCATGGATACTGTCAGAAGAAAGTTTGATTAGATAATTATCTTTAATAACTAATTCGGGCATTATTACCTCGTAGAGCTTGTAGTTTCATTCGGTGGACTTGGGCTACAATTTGGTGAGTTTGCTTCCTGAATAAGAAAATGATGAGTTTCTAAGTGTAAAAGCATTTGGATAGGAACTTAGGCAACAACAACCACAACAACCATAAAAATAGCAGAGGATCAACAAAATATCCTACGTTAATAAATTGATGTTGCATGGCCCTTTCTGATGTCCTTAGATGAAACACCTAACAACAATGAAGAAACATAAGAGTAAAAAATCACGCCACGCCATAAACTTGAAGCCGGTGGCTAAAGATATCTAAAGATATCATTAGTTAAAATTGTTTACTGATCACCTGAAACTCTGGTAGTTGTGGAATGCTTTTCTTAGGGAAGGGAAAAGAAGGAGCCTCGAGAATCTGTCAAACCCAAAAGACATTTAGAAAACATTCAAATATTGAACCTTCTATGTAGGAGTTAAATTTTAGAACTCGTAGCTTCCAATAAACAGTTGACGAAAGAGAAGGAGCAAAATCTCAGTTATAACTGCAAGTACCAACTTTTCTATTCAATGGTCTTGCTCTGAAGGTACAAGCATTTGAATTTTCAGCTTCAACCGGCTCCAAATTAATCTTGGACCTGAAAATTTAGAACACACCACATATGGTAGCCTGTTTAGCATTGAATTGAAATTTATTTGGAAAAGGACTGTATTAGATGTTTACAGAAATCATTTTGAACATTTAGGTTTTTCTTTTTTTTGGAAATTTTTTTCGACCAAAATGTTTAAAATGCAGCTTAAACACAAACTTTGATTGACTACAGTTATGACATTAAAAATGGCAGTTTTCTCAAAGTTAACAACAGCAACATTGATACATTGAGTAGGGAAAAAAGTAAATAGATAATATGAAAAGAGGCGAACTACCTATGTCTTTCTGCCCTAAAAGCTGTTTCAAGAATTGGTTCTCTGGGAACTGTTACTTTAGACTTGGTATGCGTCGTGTGAAGGTCACCAAGTCCAACCTGCAACATGAAATTGAAAAGAAAAAGTAAAATCTCTAGAAAATTGCAAATGATGGGGAAAAGAACAATAGGCCTATCCCATTGCAGTAGAAAAAATCTCCGTAATTAAGAGTGAAATGACGATAGCACATAGCTGACCTTTTTAGTTGCCTTGTGTAAAAATTGAGCTTGATGATTCAAACGAGCAACCTGAATAGCAGATTAAATCAGCACGTAATTTTTTCAGTCTTTCCTAGTACAAGTGAAAATTGGCTATTGCTATTGTAGTAGGATTCATCATGCAGAAAAGAATAGGTTAGAGAACATTTTAGCCAAAATAAAACCAGTATAAGCTGCAATGCTATAACACGAGAAGATTAAATTTTCAGCAGACCTTCCATAAATATCCAGCCTCGAGCTTTTGCCTTTTGGTAGCCTGGGTGGTTCCATTAGCAGAACAACTCGGCGGACTTTTGTCTTCATTTTTCACAATTTTTTGAGACCTAATGCATATAAAAGCCAATGTTAAGCTGCTAACAAAAACCAATCAATGTGACTCTGAAGAATTATTTTGTTATGAAACACCTTCTCAATCGATCACAATGAATTTTTGTAGAAAAATTTTGCTTAGCCAACTGACTTGCCGTTGGATTCATGAAATTTGAATATTTTGATAGAGGTGACTTCGTCAACGATCTAGCTCGACTGGATGATTCCGATCCTGCAGGAATTAATCCATCGCAATGAAATTAAATGATTCTCCTAAAAGCAACTGTTTATGTAAGTAGTAGTAGTAGTATTATTACCTGTTGAAGTCACTTCAGAATCACTCCGGTTTGCGCTGCTGGTTCGGTTGATAAACAAGGCATTTCCACTTTTTACAGGTATACTCGGCCCCCAATTAAGCTTCATAATAATAGCTATACACACCAAAAATTTACACATGGAGTAAGCATTTTCATTTCATCTTCATTTTAACACAAACAGAACATTAAATAAAAACACAGCAGCAGCTAGCTTACGTGAGGGAGGATAATACGCAGCGGTTTCAAACCATTGCTCAGCTTCATGAGCCTCGGAGTCGGTTTCTGGTCTGGTGAAATCGTAATACTTGGCTGCATCGTACTCGTAATCAAAGTCGATTTCATCGTCAGAAAACGACTCGTTCAATAATTCATCCATTTCTACATCCATATGAACGTCCTTTAAAACATCACCATTTCTCCTCTCCTATCGTCTTCTTCTGTACTTATCTCGGAAAAAAAAAATGTAACAAGATTCTGAGCTGCTTTTGGCTTTTCAGAGAATAATTTTTTCGTTCTGCTGTCTCTGTTTTAGCTTAATGAAAAGGAGAGGTATAATAATAATAATAATAATTTTTTTTCCTATTTTCCTCTCCTTTTCTCTCCCTCCCTAACTTTCTCGGAAAATGAGGGAGAAAATTGTAATGATTTTGCACATCACTATAACATTAACATCAATCAATCAATCAATCAAATCGGTCTGTAAAAATTCTCTCTGATTTTCCAGGAAAATCAGGGAACGAAAATCTATTGTTTTTTTAGCAAAAATTTTGAGTGTGAAAACCCTAAACAAAAATTTCGGGGAGAGGGAAGTGAGAGAGACGATTTTTATGGAAGTGAAGTGGCGATAATTACGGTGGATACAATGAGACATGGAAGGAAGGAACAGAATTGTGTAACAGAGTACGCAGGGAGATAAGAGATTCTTACTCTATATATATCAATAGACGTTTTATAGATTCGGCGGGTGGTTTCGTCTTTAGGGTCCCTTTTCTTTTTTTGAACTGGCGGGGTCCTCTTATCGTAAGTGTGTTTTTACTCTATCTTTTAATCATTTTACCCTCTATCTTACAACTTTATTACTTAATATGCCATCAAATTTATTTATTTTTATTTTATTGTTTTATTATCTTTATGCTAAAAAAGACAAAAAATGATTCACTTTATGAGAAAATTTTGTCATTTGTGGAAATTTAAATCTTACTTTCCTTATAAAGTCTAATATAAAGGGAAAATCATTTAAAATTTTAAACTTTTTTAAATAAAATTTTTTATAACAAATATAAAAAAATTATAGTATGTTATATAATTTTATGGAAAAAAACAACGTTGAATGCACCTAGCAACATGAAGATCGTCCAAAAAAAAAAAACTAACAACCATTACAACCAAATGGTTGGAGTTGTTTGTTTTGCTCAAGTAATAATTTTTGTTTGAATTATAATATATGCAGTATTATTAAATTAGTTATTGTACAAATTTTTACTATGTTTATATTTTTATTTGTAATGAATCGAATTATTTACAATTCAATAAATTATATATGCTGGTGATTTAAATTAAAATATCAAAAAAATTAATTCATACACAAAATGGTATTAATCTTGATTACTTGAAGAAAAATGAGATTTTTTTTTTGAACCAAGAAAAATGAGATTTTAATGATAAAGTTTTTTATATTTGTCTTACATTGCAACAAAGTAACATTTTATTTATTGAAGTGTCACATAATGCCAAACTCGCCAATACTAATTTTATCAAATGTTACGGTTAAAAGTAAAATCCTTGTGAAAGACATAAAATTCTCAGTCACTGTAAAATTTTTGAAACAAAATAACACTTATGAGCCAGAAAGGATAATAACAGAGTTAGATGGAGAGGGGGGATACAACATTATTAATACACTGTCAGAACAAAAAGGAAGGTAATTTTCAAATATCATTAACCAGCTGGCTCAAGTACTGTGATGAAGATCAAATCAACTAAATCAACATGCATGAAAGCTACGTGCATTTGATGTTAAAATTAGGTTTGTATTGTACATGGCCTTCGTTTGGAAAACAAGAGCAAAAACACAGAGCGAAATGATTTTGAAATTTAAAACTAAAATGGAGTGAAGTTAAGAAGACAAGACAAGGCAGTGATTTGGTGAATAATTTCTAGTATTTTATTTTTTTGCTCACAAACTCGGTATTTTGTCTGGGTGTGTGAAGGTTCTTTCAATGGAATAGGAAAGTCTGTTGGGCACACAGTTTTTTCAGAGTTGAATATTCTCTGGAGTGTTCAAAATTTGATAACTCGTGCCTTCCAGATATTCTTTTCCATGTATGGTTAAAGAAGATGGCTTGTCTTTTGGTAAAAAATCAATCAAGGGAAGAACAAAAGGCATACGCTCCTCCTCCTATGAATTCAAATTTTATTAAGGATATAGCGCCAACATGACAATGATAGTTGACAATACATTCGCATTTTCTTTTTCTTTCTTTTTTTGTCACAAGCTGCCTATGCCTCATTAATAGATGTTTTCCACCTACCTCCAGCTAAAAATTTATGTGCCATTGAGTGTGTCAATTTCTGAATATTTATCACATATATAATAATTAGAATCGAATTGCATTGACCTGTTACATGGAAAATTCTCGCAACACTGAAATATATAATAAAATTAAGCTTATTGTACCACAAAATTATCAAAGAGTTAAATATCTTTTTTTTAAAAAAAATATATATATAGAGAGTCAGTCTTCTTGCAAATTGCATTCCACATGAACAGAGCGGAGCAAGAGACACAAGCAATGAGGGGGCTCAGGAGGGTCCCCCGTGAAGAGGCATAATGCGAAATTGTGAATGCAACAGTTACAGAATAATGCAGACATGACCTCAAAAATAAGGTGAATTCCTCAATGGGGGGAAGATGAGAAGAGCATAAAGTAAAGAATCAAGTTACTTCCCACTTTTTTCTAAATCATCATATAATCATCATCATCACCTGCAACTCATTTTTTAATCTGCAAAAAGCAGTATACATGATAGAGTAATCATCATCAATTAATTGATTTCCTTTTCTTTATTCCGTCCTTTTTCAGCCCCCTGCCTTCAACACATAGCTAAAAGTGGAAGCTTACGATGATATCATATGAGATTTTTCAGTTTTTCGGCTTTGAACTGATAAATAAATAAATAAATAAAATCCTGTTTTTTCTCAAATGGACCTTAATATTTTAAAAATATCCCAATTATGACCTTCTCTCAATAGCCGTTTTAAGAAAAAAATTTACGTGGCAAAAGCCTCCGTTAGATTAGATGGTGTTACGTGGCATGTGGGATCCACTCTCCTGCTGAATCACGTTGGCCCGTTGACATCCCTCTTCTCAACAGGCCAGCCATTATCTGTGACCTCCAATGGCTTCTCTATGCCTGCGCCTCCTACCTGAACGTCCTAAAAGCATTCTGCCATGGCGGCGAAGGGGGCTTACAAAGGATAATCCACCATCGCCATGGTCATCGTCACTATCATTGTCACGACCACCGACTGCGGATGAGTGATGAGTATTAACAGCACCCTCATTCACACCTCGATAGCTCGATCTCTCAGGCTGCCTCAACTGTTTGCTGAGACCATCTCCTGATGGCCCAAATGCATGCAACAACAGAAAGACATTCACCAGGTTTCGATCAAAACCTACATCTAAACCTCCATTCCTCTTTGCAGCATCTGCTTCAAAACCCCCATTCTCGTCATACGTATCGAAGCCATAATTATTTCCCTCTATTACATAATCCCCAAAAACCATTGCCCCTGGCATTGTGGACCTCATTGTACTAATCACATCATCCTGTTCACGTTTCCTCTCAAGCCTACTCCATTTTTGCTTTAGAATTAGATAAATTTCACGAGGCCGAGCAGAGGGGTGAGCTGTCTTCATGCGCTTCCTTAGTTCCTTGAAAGTTCCAATGAATGAGCAATCATCTTGCATGTAGCTTCTCTTTTTAGCATTTAGATAATCTCGTGCAGGTTCCATCACAGTCCATCCTTTCACTTGGCCCCTACAATGTTACAAATGCACGCACAGATGATTGCTTTTATGTTCTCCCTTTTTCATTGAGAAATAGATTTCATATTTTTTGGGAATTTTATATGCTTACGCTTCTGAGTAGCAATCCTGACTTCATGAGCATTTTGCAATTCTATAGAGAACTCTGATTGCAATAGCATTTCAATCATGTTGCACAGAATGAATGCCTTCTAGTGCAAATGGCAGTTCGGGTTCTTTATTTTGAGCAATTCAAGTTGAAGAATGCCTTGTGAGGAAGTTCTGGAGATGGGATTCTATCACAAAGAATAAGAAGTGGCGTGCCAAGTGCAGCCATGTCTCCTCATGACAATTATGCTTCTTTACGGAGGAAAAACAGAGGTCATATTCCAACCAAGGAATCATGCAAGTTCCTTAGTGTATATGAATTCACATCATTCGCATATCAACAACAACAACAATATCATCATCATAATAAAACTGAATCGATTAAATTTCAAAGAAATAAAAAGAAAAAGAAAAAGAAAAAGAAAAAGAAGAGTTTAAACTTGTTACTTATTGACCAGGACTGTTGATCTCGGTGTTGTTTGTGGTGGGCGGAGAATCGTGAACTTCACTAAGCATCGCCATTTTTTTTGTTGCTGCAAAAGTTGTTGCTAAGGATGAGATACTTTGTGAGTATCGATAGATTGGAAGTGGAGTTGGCGTTGTTACTGCTTTGCCTTAATCTCTTTTCTTAGGGGTTTTTTTTTTTTTTAATATATATATATACATAGCACATGTGAAAGGAGATGAACTAAACACGCAGGAGTTAATTCATCAAATGGAGTGGAGCTCTCTTGCCACATGATCATCCCTTAACGGTTGTTTGGCCACATCATCTTTTTTTAATTGAGGGTCTTTCTTGAAATACTTTTCATACATTAAGGTCCACTTATGAAAAAAAAAAAAAACCAATAGTGTCGAATGTAGAATTTAGTTAAAAGTTGAGTATCGAATTTGAATCTTTTCCCTTTGGAAAAATTTGATGGGATGATCCGATTAATGCCATTAATATCCTTTATGGTCGGCCCAAATTATTTTTTCAAAATTGATTTGTTGTCTTTTAATTATGTCATGAATTTGGTCGTTTTTAATCAAATATGTTATGAACTTTGGTTTATTTTTTAAACTTCTTGCATATTTTCGATGAAACGCGTGTTTATTCATTTTTCTTTTTGAAGTCTCACTGCTATAAAGGCAACCAAATCATTTGACGGTTTTGTTGTACAAATCGCTTCCATATTTGCAGTAGGATTTGAGGGAAACCACTTGATCTAATGTCATTATACAATTATGTTGTACAAATCGCTTCCACGGATTGTTATAACTTTTCATTTTTTCTATAATTTTTATCTATTTATTATTTTTTAAGGTATATTGAATTTAAGTTGGTTGTATGTAGTTATTTGATTTGTATATTTTAAATAATTTAATTTTATATTCTAAATAATAATTTTTTAATTTTGAAATTTACTATTATTTAGAATATAAAATTTAAGCTAATTAAATAAAAAATGACCCATAATTTTGAATAATTATTTTTTTTTTCCAATTATTAAGAATTTAGAAACTAAACTAATTAAAGTAAAAATTACCTATAGTATTCAATAATTATTTTTTTAATAAAAATAGCAAAAAAAATTGTGAAATACATCAAATAAATTATTATTTTTACTAATAAAAGTCAAAATTATATTTATGGCCTTAATTTTATTATTAATAATGAAAAAACTGAAAAAAGAATAAAAATAAACAAAAATTGACAACAATCAACAACTGTAAAATTTTAGTGCTTTTAGTTGTTTTGTTGTAGGTTTCAATTACTTTTGTTGTTTCACTTTGTTTATATTTCTTTTTTTTTTGTTAAAAATAAAAAAATAAAAATTATGAGATATATTAAAAATTATTATTTTTATCATTAATACTAATAAAGGTAAAAATTTTATTTATGGCCTTAATTTTGTCATTAATAATGAAAAAATAATTTAAAAAATAGTCATTAATCAACAAAAATAAATGAAATAAATAACAATCAACAACTGACAATTAACAACATAAATTTTGTTGATTTTTGTTATTTTGTTGTTTCTGTTTGTTGATTTTTTTTATTTTTTGGGTTTTTTTATTGATGTTACAAATAGATTATAAGGATTATAAACTTGTTATATATTAATGATAAATAAGCATCAAATATTTTTTATTAAAAAAAAGTTATTAGATATTTTAATAAACAAGTTAAGTAAATAAACAATCCTTATTTTTTAGAAATATAAAAGTAGAAAATTTTGTTCATTTATTGTTGTTACAACAGTGAAAATATTTATTACTTATATAAAAAAAAAGGTTTTGAGAGAAAAAAATATATAGAAAAAAAAAGTTGAGAATAAAATGAAGATAGTACCTTAAAAATTAAAAAAAAAAATGTTGAAAAAAAAATTGAAAAAAAAAATGAAGACATTAAAAAAAAAGTTGAAAAAAAAAAATAGAGTACTATAAAAATATAAGAAAAAAATATTGAGCAAAAAATATTGAGAAAAAAATAGATAAATACAGTAAAAAATATTGAAAAAAATAAATGAAAATAATATAAAGTAAAAAAAATTGTTAAAAAAATATATGAAGTAAAAAAAAAAAGTTAAAAAAATTAGTAAAAAAAAAAATGTTGAAAAAAAAAATACAATCCTAAAATGGTAAATGGAAATGAGATAAATTTTAAGAAATTAATTTTATAAAAATATTTTAAAAAATTTTCACCATCAATAAATTTTTTAAAAATGCTTTTTGTTTTTGGTATATTAATGTAAAATCCCTTTCCCTTTTTCTTTCATACGTAGTTTTCGCAGCTAATGTGCCCATTAGGCTGTCACCCTAAAGGATCAGCGAGAATATTGGGCTAGGCCCAGTATATTTGCCCTCATTTTTTACTAAAATGAAGGCTACATTATCGTCTTTTTTTAGTCGCTATTTTTCATTTTCGTTAAAAATAAAATGGCAAATATTCTTCAAAAATGGATTGCCTGCAATATTTGTGATTCATCCCACAAACGCAATTCCTTCGTTTTAAGAACAAGACGTAGTTTACATAGATTGTTATACGGTGGAATCTATCTATATTACAATATGAACAAATGATCTATCATACGCCGTAGTAAAATATGTTTTTTTATTTTTTATTTTAATATTTATAATTATTTTTTAATTGTTTAACACACCTTTTCATCAATCATGAGAACTGGTGTTTTAAAGCACCATAGGATTCAGGTTCTGAGGTTAAAAAATAATACTCTTCAACATAGTGCTTAAGACAAACATTAGAGATACATCATGCAGGATGGTTAAAATGGAAGACAAATCGTTGTTCAAAGTCTGAAAAGACCGTATCTTATGCCTTGTTGTCCCAAGTATCAGGCTGGTTCAATATATTTTGTTAATATATTCGCCTCATTTACTTTATGCCTTGTTAGTTAATATATTTGTTTGTTAAAGTAATTTGTTTAATTTTTCTATCTAATGAATTTGTATATTTTATTTTATAAATTTATATTATTTAAATAATTAACTTTTAATATTTAACTAAAATAAAAATAGAAGTAAAATTTTATTTATTATAATTAAAAAATAAATAATTAAATAATTTTTTAATGAATATAAATTTTATTTTGACTAAAATTATGAATAAAAAAATTAAATTGAACCACTATAATTAATAAAATAAAAAGAAAAAATAATTTTTTGATAAATATAAAATAATTTTTAATTTTTTAATGAAATTGAATATGAATCTATAGGTGAATGTTAATAAATTTGCAGGTAAATATGAATGAACTTGTAGATTCATTTATCTTTACCTGTGAATTTATGGGTGAAAATCAATGAACATGCATTAAAAATTAATGAATATGCATTATTTATTAATAACCTTACATATTTTATTTTATAAACATACGTTATTTAAATGGTTATTTGCATTAAAAAAAAATTTAAATACTTTTTGTAGTTTAATCACAATATTTTAATTTTGACAAATTAAAATATAAATTTTCAAAACTTTGCATTTCGAATTACAGATTAAATATCCAGTGAAAAATTGTTGACGTGTCAATTCATATGTGGATTATTAGATCAACTGTCAATAATTTTTCATCAAATATTTGGTCCATGATTCGAATTGTAAAATTTTAAAAATTCATATTTTAATTTATCAAGATTGAAATGCTATGATTAAATTGTAAAAAATGATTAAAGTCATTTTTTATGCAAATAATTCTTATTTAAATAATAATTTTATATTATTTAAATAAAAATAAAAATAAAACTATATTTATTATAATTAGAAAATTAAAAATGAAATAATTTTCATTTCATTATATCGTTAGATTGGAATGGAATCCTAAGTAGGATTCTCCTAGCAAAATTAGGCATTGCAGATCCAAAATTACTAGCACTTTTGGAGCTGTCCGCTGCCTTTATTTTCCTACAAATGCATGCTTTTACAACAGTCATATGGTTAGTTATAAGGTCCCAGTTTTGTCACTGCAGATAGTTGTCCCAGATGGCCAGATCCCATGGTCTCACAAGCAGCCAAGCGTGTTAAAAACACAGACGTTAAAAAAAAAAAAAACAAAAAATTTGCTCATTTAATGGTTCTTTAGTCCATAATAAAATTTACCATTTTTCATTAAAGAGAATGCATATTTGAACAATTAGAAATATATTGTTATCATGAAACTGATCTCATATTTATATTTTAAAGCGTCGTGTGTTAATTTAAATTTTTTATCACTTGAATTGTGGATGGTAATTATAATTTATCCATTTAAATTAATATAATGCTATAATTTTTTATAATATTTGTTAATATTTTGAAAATTAATTATGATGAAATTTAAACCCTTTATCTATCCATAAATAGTATAAAAATAAAAAATAGTTAAATATTATCTTTCTCTATTAAAACAAGAATAAAAACTATCATCACACTAACATTTATATTTATGTTGTTTTTAATGATTTCTCTTATAACGTTTTATTGACATTATTAATAAAAATTAAACCAATTGATTTTTAAAATTACTTTAATTATGTTAAAATAAAATTAAAAAGTCATAATTTATTAAATTTCAAAAAGAAAAATGTGCAAAGCAGTTATTATTATTTTTTGACTAATTGTCAGAGTGGTGAGTAAGCTTCTTAGCTTAATCCGAAAAAATAAAATAAAAAAATCCAAAGCGTCGAAACTAAAGCCACCAAAAAATCCAATCTTCCCTCCAACGAACGGTTCTAAACACTCCCAAAGAACGCCCGCACAATCTCCCTCTTTCTCCTTTAGGCCTTAACCACCTAAGCAAGCAAACTTACTTTCTACAACCTTCGCTTGATTCTTGACGGTCCGCTCGAAGCCTCAGAATCCTGGCGGGTCTCTCCGCCTTAACCAATGACCCAAAACCAATCCGCTGAACCTGACAACTCTCCCCGGAAACCCGCTGGTGCCACCGGAATGAGACTCATAGTGCCTCTTCAAGGTGTAGTTCAAGGCCGAGGTGGCCTAATATTAGGTTCTCTTATTCCTTGCGCTTTGTTCTATTTTTTCCAGCTATACCTGAAACGACATCGTTCTTCAAACTCCTCTTCAAATCCTCCGTCTCCCTCTGCTTCGTCTCCAAATCTTGCGGAGATTACGAGGACGTCTTCGCGGTCTAACTTATCCACACGTGGTTCGATTGGACCAGCACGGTTATCTACCCGAGGGAGTTCCATCGCGAAACCTAATGATTCGCCTTATTATATTGGATGGGATAAGGTTTCGGATAATCCCTATGACAGGATGGATAATCCGAACGGAGTTATTCAGCTCGGACTGTCTGAGAACAGAGTGAATTTCTTGAATATTTACCATTTTGTTTGTTTATTTACTTTTTGACAATATAATTGACTGTTTTTGTTCGGTGGTTGCAGCTGTGTTTAGATTTGATTGAGAAATGGATGGTGGAGAATGCGGCGCATGCTATATTTGGAAATGACGGCAATGATTTGAATATAAACGGTATTGCGACATACCAACCATTTGATGGACTGATGGAGTTGAAAGTGGTAAACCAGAGATTTAATTGTTGTGATTATTTACAATTTTTTTCTTTATTGGCTTTAATTCAGCTCTTCTTTTTCTGCACTGTGTTTATGATTTTTTTTATTCAATGAATAATGACTATTCCTTGATTGCTTGATTTGGTGGTTTGAGAGAACTGCAAGCTAGCCTGCCACAGTAATAATGTGGAACCTAAGTTAAATTTCAAGTCATTTGGTACCATTGATAACCCAAATTTGTTACATGAGTGCTTGTTTAACCATTATTCTTATTGGGTGTTACATATGAATGTTCGTGACATTTACTTCGAAATCATGCTTCTCAGATTAATTACTAGATTTTGAATAATAATGATGGTTAAAAGGTTTAATTACTTGTATGGTGAAATAGAACATCTGAAATGTAGCTGTAATTCATGTTATCTACAAAAATGAATAGCTTATGCATTGTTCTGTGCATCCGAAAACGGAAAATTTATCTGTTTGTTTTCTTTCTTTTCTTTACTTGATGAATTCATCTGAATATTGTTATAGTTTGGTAATATGAAGGTAGAAATAGAAAAGGACAGAGAGATTGGCTGGCTGGTCTAATTGGATTACATACTAACTAAGAAGATAGTAAAGTGAAATTACATGAGGAACTTGCATTGCAGTCTATGGTTGGATCTTTTCTTTTACATGACAACTAGGGTTTTGGCGTTGTGACATTAGGAATTCATCTCATGAAGAAGATGTGTACTTTTATCTCTATTTCATTGTTGAGATTTAACTCTCTAATTTAATTATTGTATTTGATATTTCAGTATAAGATGTTTAGTGGGAATAGCTTGTAAGGTTTTTAATATCTTTGGTGCTTTGTGGTGTCTGAAAAATAGAGGTTTTCAAATGGAGAGAAGAGAGCTCACATTTTAATTACATGCTGCATAGACTATTTAGGAGGTGTGTTTTATTTATGTAAGGGATTTATTGCTTCTACTTTCTGGTTATTCTTCTTTGCTACTGCCTGATGGGAGATGAGATATGTATTTATGAGCGCATTCTACTGGACATTTTGTGATAGAAATGATTCGGTGCTGCTGTTTTCAAATATTTACCATGCCCTTTCTGGACTTTCAGGCTATGGCACATTTTATGGCTCAGACCATGGGAAGTACAGTCTCATTTGATCCATTACGAATGGTATTAACTGCCGGTGCAACTCCTGCAGTTGAGATTCTATGCTTCTGCTTGGCAGACCATGGAAATGCATTTCTTGTGCCAACACCATATTATCCTGGGTAATTTATACTCTAATGCAACCTTTTGTTATTTTTTAATCAAGTGACAAACCAATTATTTCATTTAAATTTAATTTAGATGTCAAATTTTGAAGTTAATTAGGAAAACAATATGCAGATTTGATAGAGATGTAAAATTCAGAACAGGAGTTGAGCTAGTACCTGTTCATTGCCGCAGCACTGACAATTTCATATTGAGTGTCACTGCTCTTGAACAAGCATACAATCAGGCAAGAAAACGAGGATTGAAGGTTCGTGGAATATTGATTACTAACCCTTCAAATCCAGTTGGCAATGTATTGCCACGGGAAACACTCTATGATCTCCTAGACTTTGCCCAAGAGAAAAACATTCATATTATTTCTGATGAAATATATGCTGGGTCTATGTATGGAACTGATGAATTTGTGAGCATGGCACAAATTCTTGAGGAAGAAGAATTTGACAAGAGTCGTGTTCATATTTTGTATGGGCTTTCAAAAGATCTTTCACTTCCAGGATTTAGAGTTGGGGCAATATATTCTTACAATGAAAATGTTTTGACTGTTGCAAAAAAGTTAACAAGATTTTCTTCTATATCTGCTCCAAGCCAGAGGCTGCTAGTTTCAATGCTTTCAGATACAAGATTTGTGCAGGAATATATTGAGACCAACAGAAGAAGGATTCAGGAAATGAATCACTTATTTGTTGAAGGTTTTGAACAATTAGGAATCAAGTGTACAGAAAGTAGTGCTGGTTTTTACTGTTGGGCAAATATGAGCGGACTAATCTCTTCTTACAGTGAGAAGGGGGAACTTGAGTTATGGGATAAGCTGTTGAATATTGCAAAGATCAATGCAACTCCTGGGTCAGCCTGCCACTGCATAGAACCAGGATGGTTCCGGTGTTGTTTTACTACTTTGACTGAAAAAGATATTCCTATAGTCATAGAGCGGATTCGAAAAGTTGTGGAAACTTGCAATTCTCCTGGATGAAACATTCTTAAACTTGGCCAACTTGATCAGCCTTTGTTGCCTTAGTTTTTTTGTATAAATCATTTTTCAATGATACACATGGTTCAGGTACTGAGGAAAAACTTTAAATTCACATTTCTTGGCATTTTATTAGTGCTCAACATGTCCTTACATTCTGGAAATTGTAAAATGCTTACTCGTGAATTGGAAGTGAAAGCTAAAACAAACTGGTAGAGGAACTTCATGTAGAATGGAAAATGCAGAGTGATTCTGAACCCTAAGTTCAATCTATATAAATTTCAATCTTGCATGGCGCTTTTTCCTCTGGAATCCTTCTATCATTGCGACGCCAGTTCCAAAGATGCAGCAGCCGAATGATTTTGTATGCATAAATTCCTGCCACAGTTGCAACCAAGCAAAAGTAAATTTGTTTTGTCATGTAAAAGAAGAGAAGCAGATCATTGATAAAATTATTTTCTTATAATTCATGATTGCCAGATGGAGATTGCTTAAAAAAGTATCTGCTCTTTTTATTGGCTTTTCCTTTGTATTATCGTGAGCTTATATCAGTATCCTAGCATCAAAAAATAGCAGCACTGTTTGTCACTGAAGGAAGCGAGAACTGGAGGTTAACCATTGATAGATTCTGTTTTCGCATTTGAACAGCTTTCCTTTGGCAACTCCTCCTTCGACTCATCATTATCAATTCTCCAAGAGTTGGTATCCTTTTTGGCATGACAATCCTACTATTTTCATGTTCAAAATCACTGTTTTGCAGCTCTACTGGAGTGGAGTCCTTTTTGGAGTGTGCAGCTGTCTCAAGGAAAACAGAATTAGGTGCATGTAGTGGAAAGAGACATTCCAAGAAAGAGGCCCCTGTAAGGCTTGAAATTCCAGTTGCATAGCTACTTGTGCTGCTGCTAGTGTCCGATGCAGGTGAGGAAGGGGATTCTAACTGGTCACTGGTGTCATTTGTTGAAGGAAATTCTAGAACTGGAACAGCAGCAGAAACTGCTACTGATGATACGAGGCAATTTGCAAGGAGAGAGGGTGCTGAGATGAGCGAATCATCTGTTCCAAAACAGAATGATTCAATAGCCACGTCAAATATTCCTTCTTTCCCCCCATGATTGTCATCGCCAGTACTCTTCTCATTATTGAACTCATAGTCACTGTGGCTTTGATAGTACATGGGAGGGGTTGGTAAATTTACGAGATTTGCTGGTGGGGTTGCAAGTGGTGATTCAATAGATGACTCTGAGAAACAGGATAGTGGCTTTCCAGGCTTCTCCTCCCAGTTGAATGGAACTGAGGCAATAAGCTTGACTGGAGGTGATAGAGCCAGAGCATTACTAGTAACTGAAGAAACCACAGGCCTCCAGTCCTTTTTAGCAATTCCTGGCCTTTCCTCCCATAAAAATGGAACTGATGGTGGTTGCCTGATGTGCTTTCTTTTTGAGGGTTCAATCAATTCATTCTCTGCCATTCTAGGAACAGAACCCAGATTTGATGTTCCCTTAATGCATCTCCACTTACATATATATTGATGCAAGACATCTTTGCAGTGATGTGTTAAGTTATCAACTAAACCTTGCCTACTAACTGCACCATTTTCCCGACATTAGATTAGAGCTACCTGCTCCTCTCTGGGTTTGTAACTATTATTTGGATTCGGTGAACAGTGAACACAACTTAGCCTACGCACATTTTGATTATTGTAAAGAAATTGGGCCACAGATATTGGGCTGGCATTTACGTTTCTTTTTGGGCCTCCGAACTTGCTTTCGGTTTTACCCTTAGGTTAAGGAACTGAACCGACTCTAATTGCTTTATAAGTCAAAAAAATCTGTTGCTAAAGATTATTTAACAATAACAAAAAAAAAATCTCTCAATTCGCAAAAACCTAATCAAGAAAATTGATCAATAGCCGGAAAAGAACGCAAGATATGGAGTCACGTAAACGCGCCGATCCACCACACTGCGTTAACGGTTGCGAATTCAATGGATCGATAAAGAATTGCAATCTTTGTTCAAAGTGTTTCAAAGAAAACGAAGAAACAGAAGTTATAAAAGAATTCGTATCAGCGTCGTCACCGATGGGGGAATCGTCGGGAAAACTAAAATCATCGATCGCTACGTTTTCTTCCTCTGGTGATACTAACAATGCTAACGCTAATCCATTTTTTGGTGCTCCTTCGGGCAATACTAAAAGATTTTCTTTTTCTACTGATTACAACAGAGTTGCTTCTGGTTCAATTTTTAAATTCAAAACTGCGCCTGAGGTTGATGTTCGTAATTTCACCTTTGGTACCTCAACTGTTACCAATAGGAGGTGCGATTCCTGCAAGAAACGGATTGGATTGATGGGATTTGCGTGCAAATGCGGTCATCTATTTTGTGGAGAACACCGATATCCTGAAGAACACAAGTGCAAGTTCGATTTTAAGGCGTTTGAACGTGAGCTTTTACGCAAGCAAAATCCAGGTTTGCAAGGTGATAAGTTGCATAATAGAATTTAGTCTTAGGTTTAATGGTTATTCCGAGTCTTTTTTAGGTTTCGTAATTTCTTTGATTGGAATTATCTACAAATTGATGCGATGTGGCAGGATTCTTGGTCCCGTCACCAATAGCACAGTGTCCTGCAACTGCAGTCACCGATGGAATTCGGCCTGATTGCATTTGTGGGATATAACAATTTAAAAAAAAATCGAATTTGAATACAGTTGAAATATACATGTAATTAGAGTAGAAATTCAGGTAAAATTCACACAAAAATCGCATCAATATGTAGATAAATAGATATAGGCTTAGATCTTCCCTGTTTTTTTTTTTCCCTCGTTTTCTTTTATTTTCTTTCTGATTGGTTACGCTTTTTATTTTTGGTTTTTGGCCCAGGGCTTTCCTTTTTTTTTTTTTCACCTATATTTTTAATCAAAACTCCAGTATTGAACATTCTCCTTTCGTTTTTAAAGATCAGAAGAAAAAAAAAATTGAAGTTTGAACTGATGAATATAATTTTTCGCAACTTTTACTGACAAAATCAAAGATATGCCAAACATCAAGAATTAAGTGTGTCGAGTGAATTAATTGTTTTTGCTCTCCCATCTGTCTTAGTTATTTCCTGTCGTTTATGTTTTAGAAGTCTTAAAAATGGTGCTGTAATAGGGAATTGAATGTGGGATCTTAGTTATTGTCTGTCGTTTATGTTTTAGAAGTCTTAAAAATGGTGCTATAATAGGGAATTGAATGTTATTTTTTTTTTTCTATTGACCATTGTAGCTGTTGTAAATTTACCATTTTCTAATAAAATTTACCTTTAAAGATTTTATTTTTATGTTCTTTGTAATTTATTTACACTATGAATGTATTGAAATCGTTGTAACATTACATGCTTGAACCTTTGAGGAAGGTCAGATGAGAAATCAGTGGACCTTTTATCACAACTTCTATTTAGTGCGCTTTGTGGTCCAAGATCTGTGTTATAAAGATGCATCTTCTCCGTTCCTTCAAATTAAGCAGCTGTTAAGAGTTATGTAAGTGTTTGTAATGCTGCTCCATGAAGCGATTAGATTGAAATGAAACGACGACGTTTAGTAGAGTTGGTGGAAATCAAAAGATTAAATTTGGATTATTTAATAATATGTGCTAATGGAATTGATTTATTGAATATTAGTTAAATCTTGCATACTCTAGTTCACAAATAATTTTTCATGTATTGGTGCAACAATTGGAATAGCAGCGAAAAACACAGAATAACTACATACACTTGCGGGGTAAAAATTTTGGTGTCTCGTTAGATCCTGGGAGCTCAGGACTGTATGTCCTGGCGAGCCCGGCGAAGATTCTTTAATGGAACTTCAGAAACTACTTGCATTTTGGGAGCGGAGTAGAGATGTAATACAGCTCCATATGCAAATCAACAAGCTTTGTAACCTGTTGAACGAAAACATTCCTCCGTTGAAATTCTCTCATTGTAAGGCTCGCCCCAACCACCCGCCCCCCCCCCCCCCACCCAAAAGATGATCTAAAATGAGTTCAAAGGTGACAATTTTGCACATATATATGGAGGGAGCTCCAAACTAGGTTGTATAGACATAAAAAGGCGAAAAGAATTTGGAGGAAACATATAAATATGAAAAATATGAAGGCATATGTATAAATACTAAAGAATATAAATTGCTTTTACAAATTTTATTTTTACATAACAATAATAAAAAATTATTCATTTAAATAATTATTACCATTAGTGAGTATTGAACTCTAAATAAACTCTTATTTAAAAAAAAAAGGCTAAATAAGCTTGTAGACACCCGATTCGGTCGGTCCGTGTTAAGAGACGAATTGGAGGTGTTCGGTTTGACCGATCCGTTGTCAAGCCCAATGATGAGAATGTGAAACTTGAATATAAGAACGAAACCTGAATCTCTAATGGAAAGTGCACTTGAAAGCCTAATAGTCTTAAAAGTCCAAAACTTAACCCAATTATCCAAAATTAGCCCAGGCCCATCTAACTTAACACAGGCCCCGGGCTAAAAAGGCGTTGCCTTAGTGCAATAAGGAGACCGCCTCTTTGGCAGCTACCGTAGAGGCAATCGCCTCAGTGCAATGAGGCGATCGTCTCTTTGGCAACTGCCACAGAGGCGTCCCTTTTTCTCAAAAATCTCTTCCTCATGCAAAATCAAGTCTGGGGTGTGGGGCCCACACCACTTGGCCACCATGATTGTAGTTGCATTAAATGCAGTTGCAAGTGGTCTGCTACAGAGGCGGCGCCCACACCCTAAACTTGATTTTGCATGAGGAAGAGATTTTTAGGAAAAAGGGAAAGGCTATGAAAGCTCATGATGAGTTAGAAGGCTTAGGGGCATAGGCAAGGTAGGGGATAAAAGAAAAAAGAGAGAGAGAAAAAAGAGGAGGGGACCAAAAAAAAAAAAGGGAAATTATTGAGAAAGGAGGGAAGAGCTCTAAAGAAAGAAAGAAAAAAAAAAACGTTCTTAAGGGAGAAAAGGAGATCCAAGCCAAAGGAAGTCCACATTTTTTAGGAGAAGAAGGAATGAAGCTTGTGCCAAGGTAGAAATCACATCTTAGTGAGGATTACTACAAAGCTTTGTTTATCAAGGCTGAGGTGAAGGGGAAAATGGCTTGCTGCGTGATAGTGGACAATGGTTCCACCATCAATGTGTGTCTGTTGAAGATTCTGCCAAAGTTAGGGTTAATAATGGTCGACTTAAAGCCTTTTGAGGTAGTTATCAAGGCTTATGAAGACGAGACTCCAAAACCTCTTTTGATGGCTGGGACTCCAGAACCTCTCCTGATGGCTGGGGGAGTTATTCCCGGGTTTGAAATCTTTGCTGAATTTGTGAATAAAGCCAAAGGTGTTGCTGTTGAAGAAACCCCTACTGAGGAGCTGGTGTTGGCTGAAGAAGAATTTAAAGAGGATGAAGCTACCTTGGAGTTGAAGGGCATTAATGATCAAAGCAAAGAGCTTAATTTTGAAACCTACGTTCTTAACTCTATCATAGATGCCTTTTATAATGATTACAATGTTTATTTTGCTACTCTATTTGAAACTGATGATCTTTTCTTTTTGAAAGTGAATGCAATGAAGTCCGAATTTGCTTATTTGTGTGATGTGCTCCCTAATGGTTATTCTGTTTGTGATGATCATTTCATGCATATATTTGACATTAATTCCACACAAACTGAGTCATTTAATTTGAGCACAAATGATAATCCTAAAAATATATTGCTTGCTTCTGGTGTAACTCATGATGAGAGAGAAAAAATGAAAGAAATCTTAACAAAGAGATAGAAAGTATTTTCTTGGAGTTTCGAAGACATGCCCAAAATCGACAGGGAGATCTCAGAGCATAAGATCCCCACATACCCTCATATAGCGCCAATAAAGCAAAAGCAAAGGAGGTTGAGGCCGGAATGGGCTATTCTGGTTAAGGAAGAGGTCAAAAAATAGTTAAAGGTAAAGTTTCTAGAAGTGGTAGAGGACACCCGGTGGTTAGCAAACATAGTTCCTGTTCCTAAGAAGGATGGAAGGGTCAGAGTGTGTGTGGATTATTGAGATTTGAACAAAGCCTGCCCCAAGGATGATTTTTCACTACCACACATCGATACACTAATTGATAGTATGGCTTCCAACGCGATGTATTCTTTCATGGATGGATTTTTAGGGTACAATTAGATCATGATGGCAGTGATGGATAAGTTAAAGACATCCTTCACCACCGAATAGGGCGTGTACTGTTATCGAGTGATGCCTTTTGGATTAAAGAATGCATGAGCCACTTATCAGAGGATGGCTATCGCTTTGCTGTTTGACATGATCCATAAGGAGGTAGAAGTGTATGTGGATGATATGATGGTGAAATTTGCAACCAAGGAAGGGCATTTCGAGGCACTGGATAAGTTTTTGGAAAGGGCAGAAAAGTATAATCTCAGACTGAATCCGAAGAAGTGTGTTTTTAGGGTTACATCTAGGAAACTGTTGGGACACATTGTCAGCTATAAAGGAATAAAGGTAGATCCAGATAAGATTAAAGCAATAAGGGATATGCTCACGCCAAAGAATGAAAAAGAGATCCGAGGGTTTCTGGGGTGTTTACAGTATATCAACAGATTTATAGCCAAATTGACAGTCATCTGCAATCCTATCTTTAGTTTTTTAAAGAAAGATAAACCCGCGGTGTGGGATGAAAGGTGTCAACAAGACTTTAAAGCTATCAAGGATGATCCGATGAATCCTCCTGTTTTACAACCGTCGAGACCTAGTAAAGTCTTAATCCTGTATTTGGAAATTGAAAAAGACACAATAAGGGCAATGTTGGCACAAGAAGGCAAAGAGAAAATAGAGCATGTTGTGTATTACTTGAGTAAGAAACTTCTGCCTTACGAAACTAGTTATAGCCTTGTGAAGAAAACGTGCCTAATAGTGATTTGGGCAACAAAAAAACTCTGATACTATTTTCAATCTTACAAAGTGCAAGCAGTTTCCAAATATGATCCCCTTAGGTATCTCCAACAGACCCCTTTTTTACAGGAAAGTTGGCTAGGTGGCTCATTTTACTCACAGAGTTCGATATAAAGTATATAGCCAAAAAGACAGTGAAGGAAAGAGCAGTAGCAGACTTCCTGGCATAGAGCCCAGAGGATGACGGCCAAGAATGGAAGTTGGAATTTCTTGACGAACACCTGGGGGTGATAGAGGTACAAGGTTGGGAAATGTACTTTGATGGAGTTATCAACAACAAAGGGGTTGGAATAGGTGTAATTTTGGTTACACCAGAGAGAGAGATGATCCTGAAGGCAAAAAGACTTGAGTTTGAAGAAACAAATAACCAAGCAGAATACGAGGCCTACATTTTTTATCTAGAAGCATTACGCAGTACAGGGGCGGAGAATGTTACCGTTTACGGGGATTCCATGTTAGTCATAAAATAAACTGACAAAGAATAGGAGATAAAGGAAGACAGATTGCATCTGTACTGGGAATACCTGGCTACTATCTTGTGCTCATTTACTCAGTGTAAGTTTGTTCACTTGCCGAGAGAAGGAAACTAGATAGCTGATGCTTTGGCCACACAGGCCTCCATGTGGGAAAGTGGGAAATAGCCAGAAGCCAGACCCCTAATTCTAACGAAATCTTGAGCCCCTTGTTACAAGGAGGTAAGGGTGACACCAATCTATGCTACTGAGAAACCTTGGTTTTATGACTTACAAAGATATATAGAAACTGGACAATTTCTGGATGACACTGATAGGAAAGAAAGGATATCCCTGCAAATGTTATCTCGACAGTTCATAAGTCACAATGGGATGTTATACAAAAGAATGCCAGCCAGGGTACACCTTAGGTGTGTCGATAATGATGAATCCCGAAAGCTTATGAAAGTAATTCATGAAGGGATATGCAGGCAACACATGAATGGGACAGTCTTGGAAAGGAAAATAGCTCTTCGGGGGTACTTTTGGCTCACCATGAAAGCAAATTATGTTAGATTTATGAAGAAATGTCATAATTTCCAAGCTTATGGTGATGTTAGCCACTTACCATCTATGGAGCTCCAGGGAATGACTTCTCCTTGGCCGTTTACTGTATGGGGGATTGACATCATAGGAGAGGTAAGGCCAAGAGTGACTAATGGTCATCGGTATATTATTGTGGCTATCGACTACTTCTTTAAGTGGGTTGAGGCTGAATCTTATGCTATTGTAGGGTTAAAACAGATGATGAGGTTCATCAAAAAGAACATAATCTACAGATATGGTTTGCCGCACCATATAGTTACAGACAATAGGGTTCAATTTTGAGCAGAAATAGCTACGCTATTGAAAGACTATAAGATCGAGCACCACAGGTCATCTCCGTATAGGCCATAGGCAAATGGGGCAGTGGAAGCAGCCAATAAGAATATGAAAAAAATCTTAGCCATGATGTTGGAAAATTATCGAGATTGGGCAGAATACTTACAATTCGCATTGTAGGGGTACCGAACCACTGCTAGAACTTCAACAGGTGTCACTCTATACTCTTTGGTTTATGGGTGTGAGGCCATTTTGCCAGTGGAGGTTGAGATAAGGTTGTTGAGAGTCCTTTTAGAATCCAAACTCCCTGAGTATCAATGGGTCGAAAGTCGATTAGCTTAGTTGACATTGCTGGATGAAAAGAGGATGAAAGCTATGTATCATTCTTAGTTGTACCAAAAAAGAAAAGCCTATGCCTACAATAAGAAGATCAAGCTAGGGAAGATTCGATAAGGGGATTTGGTGCTAAAGCTTATAAAATTAGTCATGATCGACCCTCGACGAAAATTTAAGCCCAATTAGGAGGGACCGTATATGGTAAAGAAGTTATTTTTGAAAGGCGTCGCCATTTTGTCTGACATGGATGGAAACAAGTTCAAGGAGCCTGTCAACCTAGAAAAACTCAAGAAATACTTTTTGTGAAAAGTCTCGCTAGGGAGAAAACCTCGAGAAAAGGATGTCTAGGCAAAAGGTAGAGACTAAAAAAAAAAAAAAGAAAAGTCCCACTGGATTGAAAACCTTAAAAAGGCGGTCCAGGCAAAAAGTTAAGGACATGTAAAAGGAGAGAGAGAGATACAAAATGGTTAGTTGAAAAACTTGCAAGGGCAAGCCAACTAATAACATGGATGTATTAGTAGTGAAATGTATATACGTTTTATACTTAAATGAAATGAAATAGATTGCTTCAATTATTGTTAAACATTGCATAATATGTTTGTTACGAGCCGTTTAACTAATAAAAAAAGGGAAAACTACATCTAACAAAAAGGGAGATGACGACTTAATTTCATGAGCTAATTTTATTTTCATTTCTTTTGTTGCTTACCCTGAAAGCTCAAAATTTGTAACTCCCTTGTCCTTTTGTTTCTAATAAACTCATCTTTTTCTATCTGTTGCAAATAAACCCATGCTTTGTAATGATCATTGGTAGTCTGATATTCGTTGTAGTTTAAGTTTCTCTTGATGATTCTTCGAGCCCAAGTGGTCCAGGAAGTTTTGAGAAAGGGGCCTTGGTTCGAACTCATGAACTAACTCCACGATCAGTTGTTTATGACCGTATTGACGACAGAGGCGGGCTGGATTGTAAAAGGTGGCAAAATAAAGACTGGTAATCAAGATGCAATATGTATAGGACCAAATGGTCACATGTTGCAATCCCCACCAGGGGCACATCGAGTGGATCAGAGTGTCAGGGAATGTTGATAGCTAACTGTGAACATCTGCCGGAATGAGGTATAGCTTCCTTGTTCGGTAATGTTTGGCCTTGTAATGTCTGATGTCTTGAGGGGGTTCGAGCAGACTAAACTTTTCATAAAGCCATATTTATAGGTTGAAAAATGATTAAGTGTAAATAATAGGACAGTTGGAAGGTAGGAATTGACAACAGAGAGCTTACCTCCAACAGAAAGGAGCTTCCTGAGAATCATCATGTTTCTGTGAATTTATCCAATCTAATCATAGTTTCTGCTAAAATGAGAGGGAAGGGATTGAACCCTGATTCCACTTGATCAAGAATGGAAAGGACCTTTGAATCACAATGTCCAGAGGAAGAAACTAGCAGAAACTAGGCATATAAATAGAGAGCCATCATACGGGGCCAACGAGCTTCTTGTTTATCCACACCCATAGTGATCTTGAGGAAGGATTCTAATATGATTTCTGAATCAAGAATATAGTGAGAAGAGGACCGGGATGGGAGGTTGAACATACACACCATCTTGAATTGAATGGAGTGAGGATTTAGGTTTCCAAGGTCAGGAACTACAAGTTGGCAAATGGAATCCGCATGGTGATCGAGAATTACTTTAAATTCCTCTAGTAAAGGATATATTTCCGCTGTATTGAACCAAAAAATGTGTTTATGGGGATCCTAAAGTTGAACCATGGTATAGAGGAAGGGGAAATTGATCCTTTTAGTATGGAGCGATTTGAAGACCGAAAGGTGAAATAGCTTTAACCTAGTCCAAGATTTATTGCCTAAAACTTTCAAGATCGGTTGTAGCAGTCTTAGACTCTGTTCAGTCATGGTTCAGGCTTTCAAAGGTGTCTAGAGAGAGAAATTGGAGGTTAGAAATGGAGGGGACTTAAAAACAAGGCTGGATAAGGGTTTTGAGTTTTTTAAAAAGGTAGGGCAGCCTGCTGATAAGGTGATCGCCTCATCGATGAGGCATTGACTTAGTAGAAAGAGGTGATTGTCTCTTCGTTAGGAAGCCATGAGGCGATCTCCTCTTCAGCAATGTTGGTTGCTATGCTTCATTAAGTTGTGTAATCTCGACAAGTGTAAATCATAATGTAGTGGGGCAGACACACATGTAATCATTGAAACTAATTCACATGTAAAAAAATAATAGTAATAAATAAATTTAGTTGAGATAAATATCGAGTTCTGTAAATAATCTGTCAATAAATCAATAAACATATAAAGAAAATGTATGTATTCATTATTTAAGCTAATTGAATTGATCGCATGAGAGAAACAATGATTTGTTGACCTTGATACATTAAGTGTCTGATCCAATACCCTAATGGTCATCCCCTCCTCCAGCGCCGCTGCCACTCTTGTCCACATCCTTGTCATCCTTATTAAGCTAGAACACATTAATTTGACACTTGAGAGTGGCGATCCTCGCTCTGCTAGCCTCATCCCGATCCTGTTTAGACAAATCATAGGTTAGTAAATCATGCGAGCATGCATACATGTAGAAAGTAAAGAAATTCTTACCCTCCATTGCTGGGTGATCTCCAGCATGTAGTCTCTCTAAGCCTCTATCATACGGTACATATATAGGCCTTGCTCCAGAGAAATTTGCATTATTAAATGAATGTTAAAACTAACAGTTGGGTTAAGAATCATAATGAAAGCAGGTCAGGAAGAAGCTTACATGAGTAGCACCACCAGAGGTGCATGCAGGGGTCAAGTCCTCATCTAGGGTCAAGAATTGACGGGACAACTCTCTGGGAGGAACCCAACATCAAGCTAAGGGGTTAGGAACATGGATAAAACTACCCACGATGAACTCGGAATTGGGAGCGGTAGTCAGCCTGACCTGCTCAACAGCCACCAAAGTCTCCTCTCTGCCTAGATCCAGTTGATGCCTCAGGGGCTCTCTCTCTCACACTCGAGATTTGACTAGGGGCATGGGCCTATCAGGTGCGCCTAAAGGCAAGATAGGAAAAGCATATAAGAATACAATTGATTCTCAAGGTGAGGAAAGCTGACAGGGATATACCTAAGAGATAAAAGTGACATAGAAGGGGACTGTCAACAGGAGGTGAGTTCGAACGAACTTTGTAAATCAGCTCTTTACATGAACTGTGTGATTCATAGCTGGTGAGCCTGCGACAGCCTGAGCAAGGTCATCACCCTCTAGCTCATGAGCCCAAAGCATGTTGTCATGAGGAGACCTGGGAACTTGTCTCGCTCTAATGCCTCCTCTCCAGTTCAAGACTCGCTCACCCAAATACCAAGTTTGATATCCAGGACCACAGAGGAGTACTCTCTTTTGGGCTAGGGGCCTAGAACGAGTCATCTCAATAGTCCAACTATCCTCAGGCCCCCACAAGTCGTTCTAGATCTACATAAGTGGAGATGTCAGCAGGTAAGTAAATTGAATTTGCATAATTTGCTAATGAGAAGGGTTATGCTTTGTAGGTACCGTGTCCTGTGTCAGGGAGTTCAGGTGCTATCTGTGGATATGAACTCATGTGAGATGCCTTTTCAAGACATGACTGACACCCCATCTGTCGATGGCTGGGAAGTGATCCTCCACTCGCATCACACCCATAAGCAGCTCTAGCTCTAGAGCCTAGACCTAAAAAAAAAGGAGAAGTTGAGTAGCTAATATAAACAAGCAGAGGTTAGAACAAGATAAGAAAAGGAAAGATTACAACTTACTAGAACAGTATGCCAAAAGTTGCAAAATCTCTTGGCCCCTCGGACCACCTCGTCCATGCTCTGGAACAAATACGCGAGAGCGTAGCTACCCCAATCGAACGTAGATACCTGATCGAGGTCTCAAAGAGCTAGCAGGAACATCAGGTTAATCAAGCTGGCGGTGTCAACAAAGAAGGTGGTGCCAAGCAAGTAAAGAAGGAAGGCCCTCACCACCTGATCAACCTCGCAGGGAGTAATCATGGCTACAAGTTGCTCTCGAGTATAGAAGCTCTTGATTCAGTCCAGTTTGAGGGTATGAGTCCCTTTCATATCGGGAGTCATGCCCAAAAGTTGCTCGATATACGCGGCTTTATCCGAAGACAGTTGGTGTAGACTCACATTGAGAGGGATGGGGTCTCCAGCACAAGCAACCCCTGTAATAGAGATGAATGACACTATGCAAGCACCTAATTTCAGGATGCAATTGTGCACAATTACGACGTAAGCCCCTATAATGAAATTCATTTAAAAATTGAACATGGTTGTCAATTTTCTGGACTTTAGGGACTAAATTGCAACATTTTTTAGGTTTTGATTGCAAATAAGTCAATTTTTAGGGGTCTTTTAATAATTAAAAATAAAAAAAATCAAAAATCGAAATTATGGATTTTCGATCGAAAATCCATAATGCCAATCGAAATTATGGATTTCCGATCGAATCTAGATTTCCGATCGGAAATCCAATTTTCTGATCGGTATTACACAATGCCAATTGACATTATACAATGCTAATCGATATTGCACAATTCCAACTCGTAAAATCCCATTTTTTTAAATTTTTTTGCGTATTTTTTATCAATTTTTCAGTGTTTTGATTGGTTGAAAATTCAATTTGATCTTTATTATTATATGATAAGGTTTTTAAAATGCGTAAGTTTTTGAAATAAAAAACAAACGCTATCATTAGGTGAGTCTGTTCCTCCAAAGGAGGAAGTCAGTACGCAGGCAGACTTTGCATTTAAAAGCAGAGTCTGCATGCGTGCGTTGGAGAAAAAATTTTTTTGGAGACTCATGCAGAAATAAAAAACGGAGACTCACACACAAACCCTAGACGCCACTGAGAATGCCTTGTGCACCAAAAACTTGAATTTTTTTGTCAAAGCTCTTTTTGATATGGTTCTTTCAACAAGAACGGTCCAACATTATTTTTTAAGCCTCTGTCCAGAATCAAACAATGGTGAAAATCCTAGTCTAAGGGGCTAAAAAGGGCATTTGCATATCATCTAAATCTCTAGTGTTATTTTCTATTTCATTTTTTACTCTTTTATATTATTTTTTGTTTATGATTTTTCTTTTATTTTTGTTATTGTTTTGATTATTTGATTTCACTACTAATCTGATTACGTTTGTGTTTTGTTTTGATGTCTGCATGTGGATTGAGGATGATACCACCTATATTTTGACAAACAAAAGGTCCATGGAATGCCATGGAAGATCCTGTGTTATTTTCAAGTAGAACTTAGGATTTTTTTTTATCTGTTTTTTTGCATTTTGGTATCATGTGTAGTTTTTTTTATTTATGGATGTATAATTTTTTAATTTTAAATTTTGTACGTAGTTTGTAATAGCCCTAGTAGTGGGAATAGTGAAAGATTTAATTTTCTAAACTTTAAAATTAATTAGTAAAACTAGGTTCACTGGGTAAAATTAATTAAAATTAATGGTGGCTTTAGTTAATTAGGGTTTGTATGTAATTAAATTAGGTTTTTTTTTAGAAATAATATATGAATGTATTTTGATTTGATTTTGTTATGTTTTTTATGTTTTTCGGCCGTAAGCCCATTTTTAGGTCTAACCCACTTAATAAATAGACTTAAAAATGGTATAGGACTTTAAATAATTAAAATCAATTTAGGCCTATTAGGTTAATTAGATTTTAGGCCCACTTAGTTAATTAAAACTTGTTTAGACTTAGCTCAGCCCACTTAAATTCATTTCTTTTAAAATAAATAGACATAGGCCCATATTTCACTTAAAATAAAACCAAGTTAGACTTAGGCATACTAATTTAACTTTTCTTTAAAATTGAATAGACTTAAACCCATTCCTTAGACAAACTAAAATAAATAGATCTAAGCTTACTAATTAATAAAAAATGTAGGCCTACCTTTAGTCCCTTTCTTACTTGTAAATAAAAAATGTAAATCTAGCTAACTTTTTAATAAAATTAACATAGTTTAAACTTAGGGACAACATGATCTTGAGTGCATTTTTTATGTGTAATTTTATTGACTAGATGCCTAGAGTTAGATGGATGTCAAATAGGGTTTAATAAAATTGCATGTAATTAGAGGATGAAATAATCATTTATAAAATTATTCTAAATGAACACGAGACTAAGAGAAGTTAGTATTCCATATCTAGAATCTTCTGGTTGTGGTGCTAGCCTTCTTTTAGGGAATCGAGTACCACCTTTTTGATTTTTCTCAGTTATTACTCTGGGTGGCAACTCCTCATCTCCACGCTATATCTTTGTGACAGTGGTTAGTGTGTTCTCTAAGGCCCTGAGCCTAAATAGTGTCGTGGTTGCTAAAATCTTGGACGTACGCTAAACCCCACCATCTACAGTGGTGACTCTACTGGGGATAAGAGATACTGATTCTACTTATGTTCTTTAGAATTGTTTTATCAATTATTATTTCATTCTTGCATTCATTCTGCATGTACCTACTAAACCGATGGCATTGGTTTATGATTCCATGATTCCACTAGCTTCGTGGAGTTGTAGATTGGCTAACCATCACTCTTAGCCTTAACTTGGTTCAAGAGAGATTACCGAGCTCATTCGACCAGAGTCTGTAACCCAAGTCCTTAAAGGGGGTAATCTTCTCTCGAGTTGGTAATGGATATTAGGCCCCTTTAACCTTGGCCTGTAACTCAAAATCCATAATGGAGAGCATCTTCCTAAGGGAACCTTAACTTTTCACCGTTCCCTAACCACAAATAATGGCCTAGTTACTTCCCTTAGGATTTTTACCCAAAGTGCTTGTTTGTTTGAATTGCCATTAGGTGTTTCTATTTATAAAAGCCTAGGCCTATACCTTTGAAGCTCATTCAGGCTAATAAGGATTAGGCTAGACCTTTATATTTAGAAATGCTGCTTCCGTGCTTTTATCTTTTAAAAGAGATTTGACATACATGTCAGGTCTTAATATCCCCTGTTGATATGAAGGCCAAGACCAAAAATTCTAGGAAAAAGAAACTCGCCATTGAATACGTGTGTGGGAGAAATAAGGTTAGAAGGCTTATGCTTGCATGTTGCCTGTTGATTGCTTCTTGATACTTGCTACGTGCTAAGTGCTTGCTTGTTATTTATTGCATAAACACATGCATCATGCATACATGCATACATATAGTCCATGCATCATACTAATACCTTATTTTGCAGCCATTATAGATTCATTTGGGTCTTCTCGTGTCTGGGGACGAAGAGGTGGCAGGTTGACCAGAGTTGATTTAAGTTTGAAGTCCATAACTCAAGGCATTCTTCACAGACTGGAGAGATTAGAGGGGAGTCCAATCAATCCACTTTTCCTAGAAGTTGAACCAGCTCAGACTGATTAGACTGAAATGGAACAACAACCAGAGATGTGGACCTTGGAGGACATTAAGGGAGCTTTGATGGATGACATAAGAGCTATGATGCAAGATGAACTAAGACAAGCTTTGGTCAGACTAGTGCAACCTGTTGTTGAATGACCACCTGCTGCTGTTATTGAATAACCACCTGCTGCTACTATTGAACAACCACCTACTGTAGGAGCTCCACCTATTTCTGTAGCTCCTCCACCTATTGCTAACAATGCTGAGGGGCAACCTATCGCTAGAAATGTGCCTACTACTGATGTGAGACTAGAAGACGTTAAAAACTACATGGTAGAAAAGGCAAAGAGAGAATCACTTGAATTGGTTCAAGACCTTGAGTCCAAGCAGATGCAAGCAATGACTCAAAAAATTTCCAAGATGGAAGAGCTAATTAGAGGATAAGGAATAGGATATTCTTTTGACTTTGATGATATGCTACAAATGGAGGGTGACAAGCTGTCTGACAAGTTCAAAATGCCTCAACTGTAGAAATTTGATAGGAGAGGATACCCTAGAATTCATTTGAGCCAATACATAACAACCATGAGCACTACAAAAGCACCTCTAACGGTAGTCACTAGGTTGTTTATGCTGTCTCTGGAAGGAGTGGCTATGAATTGGTACCATGGGTTAGAAAAGTCTATTAGAGCTGACTGAAAGGAACTATGTACTGAATTCTTAAAATAATATGCTTACAATACCAGGTTGGAGGTATCCATCAGGGATCTAGAGTTAACTAAATAGAAATCAAATGAGTCTTTTTCTGATTTCTTAACTTATTTCATGAATAAAGCAGGGATGATGAAAAACAAGCTTACTGAGAAAGATCAAGTTAGAATGATAGTTCGTAATGTGTCACCTAATTTGGTCGAGAGGCTATAGATGATGAATCCCAAAACCTTTGTTGATTTGTATGATGATGGGTTACAAGCTGAGGAAATTGAGAGTGAGAAAAAGAAAACTGCTAGAGGCACAGGAACTCGAAACTACCCAACTGGGGGCATACAACAAGGAAGTACTAGCCAAGCTGTGGAGGTGCGTGCAGTTCAGTAACCCCGAAGGTTCTCCAATTTCAACTAACCACTCTCTAAAGTCCTAGAGAGGCTAATCCAAAAAGGTCTACTCCAACCCTTAACCTTTTCTAAGTCACCAAACCTAAATCTCCCTGGCTATTATCCAAACAGTTATGGCAAGTTTCATAAAGTAGCTGGTCATTCCATAGATACCTGCATTCGCCTAAAACACGAAATCCAAAACCTAATAGACTCTGGAAAAATCACTGACCCTGAGAAATTCAATTCCAACCTGAACAACAAAAATAACCCTTTCCCAGATTATTGAAATGTTCCACCACCAACCACCATGATGATCAACTCAGGGGTTAGCGAAGAAGAAGTGTTAAGCTCCTTCGAGGACCTCAACCTTATACCCAATGGAGAACTTTTGGATAGCCACAGAGAGGAGTAAAAGATTTACTGGGCCAACCCTCAAGCAAGTTTGATTACAGAGTATTTTACTTGAAACCACCCTCTACTGATATCCCTATTGAATCAATTAAGCCCTCAGGTTAGAGAGATAAGTTTGATGATAAGCCGGTAAAAGAAGAGCTTGAAATTCCCGAGCAGTCACCAAGAGGAGTTAAAGATCTGTTGGGATAACCTTCGGGTAAGTTCGATTATAGAGTATTCTATTCTAAACTCGCTTTTACTGAATACCCATGGAAGAGATCGTGCTGACAGGATAGGGTGATGAGTTTGAAGAAGATGAATTCTTAACCCCAAAACTGTCCCAAGAAGGGGTTGAAGAGCTGCTAAGCCAATATATGGACAAGCTAAGGGAGTTGAAAGGAAAAGAAACATGCATAGTGGAATTTTGGAAAAACGGGAAAAGGGAATAAATTGTTGGGGCCATGGACATCTGGTATGATTATGATAAAGAAAAAACCACTGGAGTTGATGTATGGAGTGATACTCTTAATGTGAATCATGTTACTAGAAGCGGGAGGAATTACCAGACAGCAGAAAAGTAAAATGAAAGGGTTGTATAAAGGGAAGAAATAGAAGATGCAGAGGTAGAGGAAGGATAGAAGGAAGATCTGATCCTTGAACAACTCAAGAAGGCTAAAGCAAGTGTGAGCATCTAGGAATTACTGATGCATTCGGGTAGTCATAAAAGAGCTCTGGTTAAAGCTTTATCGAATATGAGCATTGAAACGGTAGCTACGCCTAAGGCTATGGTAGCAAAGGTGAAAAAAAATAAACACGGGCTAATAACATTTTCAGATGATGACTTGCCTTTGGAGGGAAGAAAAACCATAATAAGGCATTATTTATCCCAGCTGAAGTAAAAGGGAAGAGAACCAACTTTGTGATGGTAGATGATGGTTCAGCTATAAATGTATACCCACTAAAGACCTTACCTAATCTGGGTCTGAAAGTAGATGACTTGACGGCTTCAAACCTCATAATCAGAGCTTATGATGATAGTACCAGGAATGTGGAGGGAACATTTCAGGCTTTGGTCAAAATAGGGCTCGTAGAGTCGACTATTGAATTTACTGTGCTGGACATCCCTGTTACCTATGCCCTGTTGTTAGGAAGGCCGTGGTTTCATGCCTTGGGAGGAGTAACTTCAATTGTACACTAAAAAATAAAATTTCCTTATGAAGGAGATGTCATGACAAGAGAAACTGGAACTAATGCAGCTGTGGCAACTATACTTGATAAACAGAAGTAAATGTGTGTTCTGCCTGGTTTCTAAGTTGTTGGAATATTTGATGGGATGGATCTTAGGGTTGCAAGAATGATGGAAAGCATGAATTATCGACCTGGATAGGGGCTCGGGAACATTAAGACCCAGGACCATATAAAGGGTTTGGGATATACTGAGGCAGGACCAGCTAGTAGAAGAGCAAAAAACAAGGAGAAAGCAAAAAGAAATAAGCCCTTGGGAAGGATTGGACCACTAAATAAGAACTTCATCAAGCCAAAGGAAGGCAAGTATTATCTGGGCACTAAAGAATCTGTTAACGTGGCTGGAGAGGATGTCCTCGGGTTTGAGATCTTCAAGGAGCAGATTGTGGAAAACCTAGTAGCCAGCAACAAGGAGGAAGTCATGAAGCAAGTAACTGAAAGGATGGGTGATTATGCTATTGAGGAGCTGCTGTGTCTGCCACCTGAGGAGGAACCACCCCAGGACTTAGCTACTGTCATTAGTGATAGTTTTACTAATGTTTTTTTATGAAGAAACTGATGTATTAATGTCTGGTCTTTATGCGGACGAGGATGTTATTTTTCCTATGGTCAATGATACGAATGCTGGTTTTGCTTACTTGTATGATGTGCATCCTAATAGTTCTGTGCATTATAATTTTGATCGATCATGTATGTTTGATATTCATTCAATTCAATTTGATTCATTTAACATGGGCACAAATGATAATCCAAAGAACATTTCTATATCATATGATGTAACTCCTGAAGAGAGGAAAAATTTTAAGAAAATATTAATAAAAAGAAAGGTAGTATTTGCTTGGACTTATGAAGACATGCCAGGTTTGGATAGGGAAATAGCAGAGCATCACATTCTAACTCATCTAAAAACCAAGCCAGTTAAACAGAAATTGCACAGATTAAGACCAGAATGGACAGAAAAGATAAGGGAGGAAATTGCCAAACAAATATAAGCTAACTTCCTAGAAGTAGTAGACTAACCTCAATGGCTAGCAAACATAGTACCTGTTCCTAAGAAAGATGGCAAAGTATGGATGTGTGTAGATTTTAGGGATTTGAACAAAGCCTGCCTAGAAGATGACTTCCCTTTACCTCACATTGATGTAATAGTGGATAGCGTCGCAGCAAGTGCAATGTATTCTTTTATGGACAGATTTTTTGGGTGCAACCAGATAATGATGGTAGTCATGGACAAGATTAAGACAACTTTCATCATAGAATGGGGAACCTATTATTACAAGGTGATGCCTTTCAGATGAAGAATGCAGTGCAACTTATTAAAGAGCCGCTATTGCACTTTTCCATGATATGATGCATAAAGAGGTTGAAGAGTATGTGGATGACATAATGGTCAAATAAGAGACAAGAGGTGGACACTTTGAAGCCTTAGAAAAGTTCTTAGCCCGAATTAAGAGATACAACCTGAGACTCAACCCGAAGAAGTGCATTTTTGGGGTTACTTCAGGGAAGCTGTTAGGGCATATAGTGAGCAGCCGAGGAATTGAAGTGAAAGCCATCCAGGAAATGTTGACACCAAAGACGGAGAAAGAAGTAAGAGGATTCCTTGGCAGGTTGTAGTATATTAGTAGGTTTACCGCAAAGCTCACTAATATTTGTGACCTTATCTTTAAGCTCTTAAGGAAAGATCAGCCGGTTAAGTGGAATGATGATTGTCAGAAAGCTTTCAATAAGATTAAGAAGTATCTTATTAATCCACCTATTCTGAAACCACCTAGATAGGGTAAGTGATTGGTTTTGTACTTGGCTTTAGAAGAGGATGCAATAGGGGCAATGTTAGCATAAGAAGGGTCAGATGGAATAGAGCATGCAGTGTCCTACCTGAGCAAGAAGTTTTTATCGTACGAGGAAAAATATGATTTAGTAGAAAAGACATGTCTGATTATGATTTGGGCCATGAGGAAATTAAGGCATTATTTTCAATCTTATAGGGTTTAAGCTATTTCAAGAATAAACCCTCTAAGGTATCTATTTTAAGCATCGGCTCTAATTGGAAAAATATCTTGATGGTTAGTACTTTTAATTGAATTTGATATAAAGTACATTACTATAAAGGTAATCAAGGGAAGAGCAGTAGCAGAATTCTTAGCTCAGAATGCGATCGAAGGTGAAGAGCAGTGGAATTTGGATCTTCTAGATGAGAACTTCACAGTTGTAGAGCACCAGGAGTGGAAACTTTACTTCGATGGAGCTGTAAACAATAAAGGAGCTGGATTGGGAGTGATTCTTGTTACACCGAAAGGAGAAACCATAACAATGGCAAAAAAATTAGATTTCAAGGTCACAAACAACATGGTTGAGTATGAAGCATGTATTTATGGGATTGAGGCGGCTGTGGCAACTGGAGCGAAAGATTTATTGGTTTATGGGGATTCAATGTTAGTCATCAATCAGGCTAATGAAGAATGGGAAGTAAAAGAGGAAAAGCTAAAGCCTTATATCTGATATTTAAAAGTCTTAATGAAGAATTTCACTAAATGTCTCTTTATCCATCTATCCAGAGATGATAATCAGATGGCAGATGCACTGGCAACACTCTCTTCAATGTGGGATAGTGCAACTGGGTTAGCCTTGAAACCTTTAGTGATAATGAAGTCTAGAGCACCGTGTTATGGGGGTGAGCAGATTATGAATGTTCAAATGGGGCTTGAAGAAAAGCCTTGGTTTTATGATGTCCAGAGATTCATCGAAGAAGGAATTTATCCAGATGAAGCAACCTCAAAGGAAAGATATGCTCTTCATGTTTTTTAATGTAACTATGCAAGTCATGACGGAGTGTTATACAAAAGAATGCCGAACGGGATGCAGCTCAAGTGTCTCAAAAATGATGAAGCTGAAGAGGTGATGTAAAAGATTCATGCAGGGGCTTGCGATTCTCATATAAACGGGATAATTCTAGCTAAGAAGATACTCAGACAAGGGTATTAATGGATGACTATGGAAAAGGATTATATCAGGACAGTGAGACAATGCCATCAGTGTCAGATCTATGAGAATCTTAGTCACATGCCTCCAACAGTGCTGAATAATTTATCATCCCTTTGGCCCTTTGCCACATGGGGAATTGATATCATAGGAGAAATAAGACCGACAACATTAAATGGGCATAAATACATAGTGGTGGCAATCGCTTACTTCTCAAGATGGGTAGAGGCAGAACCTTTCAACAATCTGAAAGCAAAATAGATGGCACGGTTCATCGAGAAGAGCTTTATCTGCAGATATGGGGTTCCACATCATATTGTGATAGATAATAAAGAAGAAAAAACATAGTTGTTACAAAATTATAGGATTGAGCATCATAAATCTTCACCTTATCGCCCTCAAGCTAATGGAGCAGTGGAAGCGGCTAATAAAAATGTCAAGAAAATCCTTTCTAAGATGGTCAAAACTTACAAGGATTGGTCTGAATATCTTCCTTTTGCCTTATGGGGATATAGGACTACAGCTAGAACTACTATAGGCCAAACACCGTTCTCATTGGTATATGGTTGTGAGGTAGTTTTGCCCATAGAAACTGAGAGTAGTCATGGAAGCTGAAATAACTGAGAATGAATGGGCTCATAAGAGATATGATCATCTCGTATCTCTAGCTGAGAAAAGGATGAATGCTTTATTCCACACTCAGATATATCAGAGAAGGATAACAAGGGCGTTCAACAAGAAGGTTAAGCCTGGGAAGATCAAAGTTGGAGATATGGTGCTAAAACAGTCTAGAGTCGTGGTGTTCGATCTAAGAGGTAAATTTAGACCTAATTGGGAAGGATCGTACTTGGTCAAATCGGTCATACCTAAAGGAGCTGCTAAAATATCATATCTTGAAAGGAATGAGTTCATGAAACCTGTTAATCTGGATTGCCTCAAAAAGTACTACCTGTAAAAAATATGAATAAAAGTAGAATAAAGAAAATAAAGTCCGCTGGCTAGAAAACCTAAAAACGCTAGTCAGGTAAAAGTTAGGACATTCCTGCTATTCAAAAAACTCGCAAAGGGCTGACAGGAAAAATTTAGGGAAATAAATAAAAAGAGAATGGTCCTGCTGATTAGAAAACCCGTAAAGGGCTAGTCAGGAAATAAAATGTGAGCGAAAAAATATTCAGTTAGAAAATTCGTGAGGACTAGCTGATAACAGGATGTGATGTATTAAATGTACTCATTTTGGCCCTAATTAATGAATGAAATTGAAATTGAAGTTTTGTTAAACTTTGCTTGTCCTTCTTTATTATAAAGCATAAGTACTTGAAGGGAAAACAAAACATAAGAAAGCCTAAGACTAGCTCTATGAGACCATTCTAGTGATGTCTTTATTTCTTCCTTTGTGACGTATCATACAAAGCTTGAGTCCTTTTGTACCTAGCAAATCCTGGTGGTTCTGTCTTTTAGATAACAACCCAAGTTTTGTAATCATCATCAGTAGTCACATCAACATCCAGGTGTATGTTCCATTCAAGAGCTCTATAAGGCCACAAGCTCCTAATTTTATCCAGAGAATCTTGTCTCAGAGAAAAACCTTCAAAGTTAGCCAGAATAGTAACAATGAATTGAGGGCGACCATACTGACGGCAAAGGTGTAAAGGGGTAAAAAAGGTACAGAAGTGCAACCCTGGAATAGGAACGCAGTGATCATATAGCCCAATAGTCATGAACTTCAATCTCCACCAAGAGCAGACCCATGTAATCTCAACATCTGAAATCTTCTTTAACCAGTCAACCCATTGGTCCATAGAACATTTGTCCTTCATTTTCAAAGGACGAGATTGTAGCTAATGAGGTTGATAAGTCAAAAGACTGAGGGGTACATTAAGCAAGCTCAGCTTTTCCTGTAACCAAAACAATAACAATAACAATAACAATAACAATAACAATAACAATAACAATAACAATAACAATAATAAAATAAAAGCCCGCTAAGTTGAAAACCTGAAAGGGCGACTTAGGAAAAAGTTAGGGCAAGCCTGCTAAGTTGAGAACCCAATAGGACGGTTTAGGCAAAAGTTAAGGCAAAATAAATAAAAGTTTTGGTTGCATACCTGAAGAAGAAGTAAGCTGCCTGAAAAAACGGTTATGAGTCTTGAAACTTTCTAGCCTAATGATGGTCTCAGCAAGGATAACTGGCATAGGGTTAGCCCCAAGCTCCACCTGTTCCAAAATACTGACAATGCATGTATCGGCACCACCATGGTGAGAAACTAGCAAAAATTGAGCATATAAGCAGAAAGCAACTATTCTAATCTAAGAAGCAGTGTTCTTGTCCTGAGTCCCACAGACAGTGATCAAAGAAGAAAAATTGAAGGTCCCAGGGTTATGCGTATACATGTAAATATTAGCTGGGGAAAATCAAAGAACATAACCAATCTGCCAGGAAAATGCATCTCCAAATCAGGAAGGGCTATCATAGCAGTTGAGTCTAATGTGCATCCCAGAATAGCAGCAAACTCTTCAATCATTGGACAAAGCTTTTGCTCATTAAACCTGAATACATGGTCCTTGACATCCTAGAAGGTAGCAACAACATGTAGGAGATTGTTATCAATAGTCAGGTGCTGAAGAGATTTCAAGGATTTAATGTGGAAAGGTTGAAGTTTATTCCAATCATCACCATTGAGACTTTTAAGAAATTTCTTCATTGTTTGGAGAGATGCTTGAGTCATGATAAAGGTATAGAGAATGAAGGAGAATGCCCCTTGTATGGTCTTATATAGGGAAAGAAGATGAGTTCATGCGGGAAAAGGATTCTACTAGCAAAAAAAGATATGGATAAGGTGATGGAATCTGAGAAGGATTGGGATAAATAGATAATTGGGAAGATAATCCATTCTAATTATTTATCTATCCAATATTATCCATCTTGGAAAAGGATTAAGATGAATGGATAATTAATTAAAAAGGATAATGTTCATTAACTATCTTTTTTAATTAGTTATTTATTAAAAAAAATTCATTAAGATGCAAATAGTGTTTCAGTTCTATCTAACAGTGTTCGAGACAGTGCATGAATAAAAAAATAGCAGTACAATAGAGAATAGTCAGATATAGACATGCAGAAAGTTAGGAATACAGAAACTCTAAATCACTCATCTCGAGCTCTGGTATCAGGCCATGGCTCCATCCTCTGGTAGGGTCATCATGATGATAAGTGTCTGGAGGTCTGGCAGATGAAGTCCTAATGCTATAAGGATCAAAGCCCAAGTCTGCAAGCTACCGACGAAGCATCTCATTCTCCTGCTCTAGACCGTTAGAATAGTTTTGCATACACAGAAAACATCATATCATATGCATTACATGCATAGCATGCATACATTTGCATTTTCTCATTGTAGGCGCTTACCCGCCAACTGTTCGTAACCTGCATCATGAATAATCTCTGAGATGAGGCAAGTCCTTATAGATACTCTACTTGTGTCCGAGGAACTTATTTTGTAAAATTTTTACTAACATCAATGTCAAGTGTACAGATCCATATAAGAAATAAGTCAAATAGACTCACATAAGAAGCATCTGGTGGATAAAAGATAGGAAGTTGAGCATCACCAAACTGAATATCTTGCTTAACTAGAGCCTGAACAGCGGGGGCCCAGTAGAACATAGACTTGTCTAAAAGATAGACATCACCAAGCGTAGCACTGACAAAGGCCCCATCACGGCTAGTCCTAACATGCTACGGACTGGGCCTAGACTAAAACCTCTCAGTCTCAGGGCCGATCTCATGATCAGGAATAGTCTCAGTCTCTTGAATAGTCTCAATCTCTACCTCCTCCGCTTCAACAATAAGAGAGCGGACCTCCTCAAACTAAAAAAAGAAAGTTATTCATAAATTTCTAAAAGATAATTGAAATCATTAGGAGATACCTCAACATCACCAATGGGAATCTGCTCTAAAAGGTTCTCCTGGATATACTATCGATAATAGCAGGATTGCTCAAGCAAAGTTGAAGCATCATACCCTTGTAGTGCCCCCCTCAGCTCTGGTCTAGAAAGATCAGAACTCCATAGCATAAAAGTAGGAATACTAAAAGAGACACGTCACCTAGTAGATCCTGTAAACCAACGATATACTCGCTCTCCAAGATACCATATCTAGGAAGTAGAATCCTTAGTGTCTCTAGCTTCGCTGCACCAGCCATGAAGTCGTATCACTGGAAATCATCAGCACCTTCCAACCAACTAGGATCAACCTACAGATTTTCATTTTCATTAGCTAAATTAAGTTTCACTAACTAATACTAATGATTCTATTATTTTCTTACCAGGTTCCATTCTAGAGCGTTCATGTCACAACCCAAACTAGGAGTCATGATCGGCTCTAGGGAACAGGAATTCTTTTAAATTCGGAACCCGTAGCAAGCCTTAGAAAATAAAATCATGCAATAATTAAATAAAAGTACGACCGAATTAAAATTTTTCTGAATCAATATATAAAATAAATACTCCAAATCCTTTTATAAATGAATATATATTCGTACAATGTTCAAATATAAATTCTCAGAGTATTTAATATCCAAACAAAATAATACACTTCCAATATAATAACACAACTACTACAGTTTCTAAAATACAATTCAAAGTTCAGAATATACATTTGCATAAAATAGCCAGGACTGAAGAACACCGGCAAGGAACTCTACAACTAAGGTCTGACGATATGGGATCTCCTAAAAAAATAATTGAGGGGGGTCAGACCTCACTGAATGAATTATTATACTATATATACATGCAAACTAAACCATAACAATTAGACATATATATATATACACACATTTCACACGAATGCCAAACTCTGATGTTATAAATATACAAAATGTAGGAAAACGTTTAATTAAATTCATGAAGGATCCATAGAACCCTAATAATAACAACCTCAACAACCTCATCATCACTCTAGCCATGCAGGCTCACTTGATTCCAAATAGAACACTTATTCCAATCTGGACAGCAGACTGGCCCCGAGACACTAAGTCGACCGAGCTCCAACAGTCTGGCTATCAGTGTAATTGGCCCCGAGACACTTAGTCAACCGAGCTCCAACAATCACACTATCTATCACCTCACATCTCAATCAACCTAATAGATTCATTCCACTATGGACAATAGACTGGCCCCGAGACACTAAGTCGACCGAGCTCCAGCAGTCTAACTGTCAGTGTGATTGGCCCCACAATCACACTATCTAACATACCAATAATCTTAGTCAAATCAATTAAATCAATTATAATCACCCAAAATTAACTCTCACTCAATCCTTATCTATCGTACCGGTACGTACACGGTCCTAGTGCTGCCCACTAGGAAGCACGTTCTATTGATATCCTTCACTTAGAATAAATCATTCATTCAGAAAATAATTAATGTAGAACAATATTCATAATAGTAAAACCAACCATATATATATATACCAAAAGTATACCTAAAATATACCTAGTATATTTCAGGTATATATATATATATGTGTCAAATAAAATATGACATAAACTAAAGATAAATCATTAATATTGTTAAAAACAACTTAAATGTATAACAATAATATAACATGCATTTTCTTAAAAATATACTTAAATATACAAAAGATATGCCCTAAGTACACAAATCATTTAATAAAACATTTATGTATAAATGTTCATTTAAATATGTGTTTAGGTTTAACATATATTCACAAATATACTAAAAATAACCTAATTATCTAGCATGCATATATCAAAAATAAACCCTAAATATACCACTAATGTGTTAGGTTTAATTTAATAATAAAACATGTATTTATTTGGAAATAAATAAAAATATACCAAAAATAAACTTAAAAATAATTTAAGTATAGGTTTATAATTTAACATGCACTTATTTAAAAATAAACCTAAAATCTACTGAAACTATACCTAAAGTATACTAATCATTTAATAAAATAATTATGTCTAAGTGTACATTTTAAAACATGTGTATATTACTCAAATGTATTAAACCTAAACCTAATTGTTTATTGTGCATATATCAAACTAACATGCATAATTATTTAATATGCATATATATAAAAATGCAACCCTAGATATACCAAAAATATTATAATTTAAATCACTTTTAAAACATACAATGAAAATGAAAAATTCTAAATAATGCACCCTATATGCAGTGCATATATATACAGTATAATAACTCACATGTTAGCGCTCCACGAGACAAACTTGACGGGCCTGATTCGTTAGGCCTCGGTCTCGGCGCAGCTAGACAAATAAATGACAACATGAAATCAGAATAAATTTAACAAAAATTCTAAAGACTTGATCTAGAATTTTAGACATAGAATTAAAATAGAAATTTGACCAGATATCACATTTTACGAGAATTCTACCAAAAATCCGATAGAACCCCCCCTGTAAAACGGACATCTCTCTACTCAAAGAGTAGAGCCGGTCCTGCAAGGAAAACACACTTCAGAATAACACCAAATTCACAACCACAATCCCTCGGTCGGACTCAAAACTACAATTCACCGACCGAGGTTCACAATTCACAGAATATACACAAAACACATTTAAATGTCATAAATATCAAAAATACCCTTGAATAATCAAAATATAGTAAATCAGATATTTAAAATACTGAAAATAATTATTTCACTGATAATTATAATAAAAATCCAAATTTTAATAAAATATTATTAAAATTCAACAAATTCTCAATAAATTCATAAAAATCAACTAAAATACATTTTATAAATTCAAATTACGTAATTAACCCTAAAACATACTAAAAATCAATAAAAACCCATTTATTTAGAAAAATAGTATATTATATATAATTTAAAAATAATTTACGAAAAATAGTTTTCATTAGTTAAAAATACTAAAAATTTTCAGAAATCATTTTTATAGCTCAAATAATTATTAAAACCAATTTAATTATATTTTTAGCCAATTTAGCGTAAAATTACCAAAATACCCCTATATATATATTACTAAAATTAATCAAAAATTCACCAAAAATAATATAATTACTCAAAATTAGTTTTAGCAACATATATCTCAATAATAACAATAAATATACTCAATTAACCAATTAATTCCAATTTAACACACAATTAACCCTATTTTTCAAAATCACATAAACTTAATAAATTCCAAATAAATATATAAAAATTCACAAAAATTACAAATAAATTTCTATAATTACTCCTATAATCACCATAAAACACAATTTCATAATTTAATTAATTAATTTTTGAAAATTAGAAAATATTAATAAAATAATAAAAAATTCACAAAAATTAAAATAAATTCCAAAAATTCTAAGAAAATTAAAGCATGTATATTAAGCTTCCAGGAACAAAGTTTGTGAAGGAAGTTTTCATGAATCAATCAAATTGAAGCTAAAAAGAAAATTTGAAACCCAAAATGGTTGATTTGAAGAAATTGAAACTTAAGCAATTCTAGACCAAATCAAGTGAAACAAAGCTTGGAATCATACTCACCAGAGCTCAAGGAGAACATAGAGACCAACGGCATCGAATTTGGTCGTAGGAAAGTGCTTGATCAGAGTTAAATTGATTTTCGATTTCTTGGTGAAAATCCGGTTAGAATTCGCCGAAAAAGAGTGTTTCAGGTGGTGAAAATGGCTGGAGGTGGAGGAAGAAGGCTAAGGGGCATAGTAACAGCAAGAAAACCAGCTTGAAAGTGGCTGGAAATGGTGGAAATGGCGTTGGGAAGAAGAAGATGTAGGGAGGGGTAAAACTGTAATTTCGGCAAACTTTTGTTTTTTGATTAAAATTTGTTTATATATGTATATATATATATATATATATATATATATATATATATATATGTCCACCTTATATTATAGTAATATATATATTCCCACACACAAATAATACTCACCACACAAATATTTTAATATATTTAATAATTTATACACTTAAAATTAATTAATTAATACAAAAATTAAATAATAAAATTAAGGAAATTAATTAAGCTCCAATTAATTTAAATAAGTACATATATATACAATTTATTTTAGCACTTTAAAATTATATATGAGTTCATGCAAATTCATAAAACTAGTCAAAATAAATAGTATTAAATTATTTATGTGTCAATTTTTCCGAAAATACAATTTTTGAGAAAATTTTACGTAAAGTACTTAAAATAATATAAAATAATTAAAATTAGCTTTAAACAAATAACAACTCTTAAAATATCATAAATATATACAAAAATTATTAACACTGCATATTCCGATGCAGTATAAAAATATTTAAAAAAAACTCGGGATATTACAGTTCAAGTGGTCACGGTACGTCTGAAGTGTGTTCCTGATACTGGCAAGGCGAGATGAACCCCATCTCTGCATTAAAGGCAGGCTCTTGTCCAGGAAAATAGCACTAAAACCTTGAACTATCCCAAGCTCAATACTCTAGATATGAAAAAGAAAAGGAGTTAGTAAAATCAGGAGAGGGATTAGGAAATATGCAAAATTAAAGGCAAATAAGAACATATGTGTAATGCATGCCAAAACCCGCATATGGTCACTGCGCCTCTGCAAACAGTGTCGAGTCTGTAGTAGAGATAAGCAAGTGTTGTAGATTCCCAATCAAGAGTAATGACCTAGTCTAAATCACGCAGGGGGCCTAGAAGAGCAATGCTCACCTCATGACCAGTCTCACAGAAAAGAGTAGTGCCTAGTAGATGAGGAGGAAACATCTCGTCGGGTAGACGTCCGAAGCCCTCAACCAAAGAGGAAAGAACTATGTTCTTACGGTTCTTCCACACTGGAGTAAACCCAATCAAATCTCGCACGTACTGACTCTGTCTATGCTCTGGAAGATTGCAGTAGCTAATGTCAAAGGGTATAGGAATCCCTCCAAATGCGATACCAGTAATAGCAGAGAAACTTATAGGTGTTATCGTCAACTCGCCTACAGTTGTATGGAAGGTGTGAGTGGTGTCCATCCACCTCTCAATCAGTGCAAAGAAGGAATAATGATCTAATCTACCCCAAGCAGTCGGAAGAGCAGCAATGAAACATCTGAAGCCCGAGGCCCAGATGATCTGTGTCATATTCTTTGGCAAACTATGGAATAACTCTCGTGTCAAATGGAAGCATCCCATGAATTTAAGTGGTTTCTGAATAAAATTCAAAAACCAAAAATCATTCTCTACATTGCTTTTATCTATTTAATTTATTTGTTTATTTATGTGTAAAATAAAATTAAAAAAAATAATAATCTAAAAAAAATTGGAAATTGAAATTATGGATTTTCGATTAGAAATCCATAATGCCAATCGGAATTATGGATTTCTGATCAGAAATCCATAATTTCGATAAAAAATCTAGATTTCCAATCGAAAATCTAATTTTTCAGTCAGCAATCTAGAAAATTGATCGGTCATGCACGCAATTTCGATGATTCCCAATTATTTTCAACATTTAATTTGAATATTTTCTTACATATCCCAGTTAATTTTTAAATTTAATTTAGTTAGCATGCATGTAAATTTTTATACTGTAAAAATTAATCATTATAGCTAATTATTTGAATTAATCTTGTAGAATGAAATAGAAGGGAAAAAAAATACCTCAATGCCAGTCTGTGAAGACCTGTGAAGATGCAAATGGGTCAAAGGAAAGATGATATCACCTTCTCATAATCCAAGTTTATTCTATGGAAAACGTGGACTCAAAATAATCGGATTTGCTTGCATGTCTGCTCTCCCATGTGGCCCATATTGTGGGTGAGCCATTGGATCAGACGAATGGAAAATCGGACCACAAATTATCAAGAAAATAAAAATGTGAATCAATTGGAAAGAAAAGAAAAAAAAGGAAAAGAATAGAAAGAGAAGGGAAGTCATCGACAAAAGGAATGGGAAAGGTATATAAAATGTTGCACAGTAGCTATGATATGAATTCCAAATAATTATGTTATGTGCTGCACAGTAGTCATAACCTTCATTATGTTATGTATTGTATAGCAGTTATGACATAAACTTTCAAATTCATTAGTGCTAGACATTCCACAAGAACTATAGTAAATTTTCAATTCAACTACATTAGACGTCCCACAGGGAATATAGTGTGCATCGTTAAACATCACACAGGGAATATAGTGTGCATCATTAGACGTCCCACATGGAATATAACGAAATTCATCAGTGCTAGACTTTCCACAGGAACTATAGTAAATTTTCAATTTATCATCACTAGACATCCCACAGGGAATATAGTGTGCATCGTTAGACATCCCATAGGGAATATAACGAAATTCATCAGTGCTAGATGTTCCATAGGAACTATAGCAAATTTTCAATTCAACTACACTAAACATCTCACAAGGAATATAGTGTACATCGTTAGACATCCCACAGGGAATATAACGAAATTCATCATTGCTAGACGTTCCACAGGAACTATAGAAAATTTTCAATTCAACTACACTAGACGACCCACAGGGAATATAGTGTGCATCATTAGACGTCCCATAGGGAATATAACGAAATTCATCATTGCTAGACGTTCCATAGGAACTATAGTAAGTTTTTAATTTATCATCACTAAACATCCCACAAGAAATATAATATGCATCGTTAGATGTCCCACAGGGAATATAATAAAATTCATCATTGCTAGACGCTCTATAGGAACTATAGCAAGTTTTCAATTTATCATCGCTAAATGTCCCATAGGGAATGTAGCAAGAACTCATTTGCATAAAGTCCACTAAACATTCAGCAGGAAATATAGTGAGACTTGCCAAACATCATACTTTGCTCAACAATTTGAGTATCAATCTATCACTTAGGATTCAATCAAGTGTCTTAATTTCTTTCTTTTGAAATTGTGTGCTTCTATTGCTTTGCCGCAATTTGTCAAGCAAACAACGATAAAGGGGGGCAACTGTAAGCACTCAATTTCGGGATGCAATTGTGCACAATTATGATGTAAGCCCCTATGATGAAATTCATTCAAAAATTAAACTTGGTTGTCAATTTTCTGGACTTTAGGGACTAAATTGCAATTTTTTTAGGATTTTATTGCAAATAAGTCAATTTTTTAGGAGTCTTTTGGTAATTAAAATTTTAAAAAAATGGAAATCGAAATTATGGATTTTCGATCGGAAATCCATAATTCCGATCGGAATTTGAGATTTTCGATCGGAAATCCAATTTTCCAATTGGCATTGCACAATTCCGACTCGTAAAATCCTTTTTTTATTATTTTTTGCGTATTTTTTATCGATTTTTTCAGTGCTTTAATTGGTTAAAAATTCAATTTGATGTTTATTATTATCTGATAAGGTTTTTAAAATGCGTAAGTTTTTCAAATAAAAAACAAACACTATCATCAGGTGAGTCTGTTCCTCCAAAGGAGGAAGCTAGTACGCAAGTAGACTTTGTATTTAAAAGTAGAATCTGCATGCGTGTGTTGGAGAAAAAAAATTTTTGGAGACTCACACACAAACCTTAGACGCCACTGAGAACGCCCTGTGCACCAAAAACTTGAATTTTTTGTCAAAGCTCTTTTTGATACAGTTCTTTCAACAAGAACGGTCTAGTATTATTTTTTAAGCCTCTGTCCAGAATCAAACAACGGTGAAAATCCTCGTCTGAGGGGCTAAAAAGGGCATTTACACAGTATCAAAATCTCCAGTGTTATTTTTTATTTCTTTTTTTACTCTTTTCTATTATTTTCTGTTTATGATTTTTTTTTTATTTTTGTTATTGTTTTGATTATTTGATTTCACTACTGATCTAATTATGTTTGTGTTTTGTTTTGATGTCTGCATGTGGATTGAGGAGAATACTGCCTATGTTTTGACAAACAAAAGGTCCATAGAATGCCATGGAAGATCCTATGTTATTTTCTAATAGAACTTAGGATTTTTTTTATCTTTATTTTGCATTTTGGTATCTTGCATAGTTTTTTTATTTATGGGTGTATAATTGTCTAATTTTAAATTTTGTACGTAGTTTGTAATAGCCCCAGTAGTAGGAATAGTGAAAGATTTAATTTTCTGCACTTTAAAATTAATTAGTAAAACCAGGTTCACTAGGTAAAATTAATTAAAATTAATGGTGATTTTAGTTAATTAGGGTTTGTATGTAATTAAATTAGGCTTTTTTTTAGAAATTATATGTGAATGTATTTTTATTTGATTTTGTTATGTTTTTTATGTTTTTGGGCCCTAAGCTCACGTTTAGGTCTAAACCACTTAATAAATAGGCTTAAAAATGGTTTAGAACTTTAAATAATTAAAATCAATTTAGGCCCATTAGGTTAATTAGATTTTAGGCCCACTTGGTTAATTAAAACTTGTTTAGACTTAGCTCAACCCACTTAAATTCATTTCTTTTAAAATAAATAGACATAGGCCCATATTTCACTTAAAATAAAACCAAGTTAGACTTAGGCATACTAATTTAACTTTTCTTTAAAATTGAATAGACTTAAGCCCATTCCTTAGACAAACTAAAATAAATAGATCTAAGCTCACTAATTAATAAAAAATATAGGCCCACCTTTCGTCCCTTTCTTACTTATAAATAAAAAATGTAAATGTAGCTAACTTTTTAATAAAATTAACATAGTTTAGACTTAGGGACAACACGATCTTTAGTGTATTTTTTATATGTAATTTTATTGACTAGATACCTAGGGTTAGATGGATGTCAAATAGGGTTTAATAAAATTACATATAATTAGAGGATGAAATAATCATTTACAAAATTATTCTAAATGAACACGAGACTAAGAGAAGTTAGTATTCTGTATCCAGAATCTCTTGGTTGTGGTACTAGCCTTCTTTTAGGGAATCGAGTATCACCTTTTCTATTTGTCCTAGTTATTACTCTGGGTGGCAACTCCTCATCTCCACGTCATGTCTTTGTGACAGTGGTTAGTGTGCTCTCTAAGGCCTTGAGCCTAAGCAGTGTCGTGGTTGCTAAAATCTTAGATGCGCGCTAAACCTCGCCATCTACACACCGGGTCCAGAGTAAGCTCACCGAATGGAAGATGGAAAGTGTGAGTCGTGTCGAACCACCTCTCTATCAGAGCATGTAATGGTTGATAATCTGTGCGTCCTTGCTCAGAAGGAAGCAAGAGTATGAAGTCCTCGAATCTAGTCTCCCGGATCGAATCCCTCTAGTCATTAGTCAACTCGCTGTAGAAGGCTCAGGCCCCATGAAAATTCCCAGCGCCCTTAAATGTCTGAGCATCATGCTACAAGCAAAGAAATAAGGAAGTGAAATTTATGTATTCTATTATCATAAAAAAAGTTCAAAATAAACAAGCATGTAACTAACACGGGTCGCCCTGTCGATGAAGCGATCACCTCTTTGAAAAGGTGATGGCCTGTCAATTAGTAAGAGTGGCTATCACCACTTTACAAGAAGCCTACTGTCTCATCGATGAGACGATCACCTCATCGAAGAGGCGATCGCCTCTGCAAGACGCAGATAACCATTATTCTTGATTTCTGACAATTAAAATGGAAAATTTCATATTTGTTTAATTTAAAAATGCCTAAGAATAATAAATACACAAGAATAATCACTGACCCAATATAATTTTGTAGGAAAATTTGGGTACTGACCTCTCCAGATGCAAACGAATAGATATGGGACCCTAGATCTGCCAGGAGGGGAATCGAGCCTCCTCATGTCAGTTTTAGACTCTGAAAAACGATAACAGAAGGTGTGATGTGATCCTACTCAGGTACAGGAGGTGTTCTCTCGTTCACCATTACTCGGGAAAAGGAGAAAGGTACAAAAGGTGCAGAGGAAAAAGAAAGAAGAAAAAAGGAAAATGACAAAAGTGAAAAGAAAAAAAAAATGGGAGAGAGGTTGTTTTTTTATAGTGGGTGGAAATTTAAGGTTAAAAAAAAGGGATGGAAGTTGTCTAAATAAAGTTTCAGGAAGAGAGGGCTAGGAAAACCCACGTTGTGGCAGAAAGGGTTGTTTGAGTTTGAATCCCCGAAGCTCAAAGACAGAGATGTTCGAGTTTTAAATCCTCGAAGCTCAAAAGAGAGGGTTGTTCGGGTTTGAATCCCCGAAGCTCAAAAGAAAGGGCTATTCGGGTTTGAATCCCCGAAGCTCAAAAGAAAGGGTTATTTGGGTTTGAATCCCTGAAGCTCAAAGAAAAGGTTGTTCAATTTTGAATCCCTAAAGCTCAAAGATCGAGAAAATTGTTCAGGCAGTATCCCCAAAGTCAAAAGTAAACGACGACTAGGCCAGGAAAACTCAGAAGTCTACATCCCCGGAGAAGTGATAATTGAACTAGAAAAATTTGAGAACCACATTCTCAATGGTGATCGAGCCAGGAAAACTCGAGAACCGAAGTGACGATCGGGCTAGGAAAACCCTATAAGTCTATGTCCCCGGTAAAATAGTAATTGAGCTAGGAAAACCTGAGGTTAACAATCTTCAAATACCTTTATCAAATATTAATGAGTGGCTGATCAGGCCAGGAAAATTCAAGGATCACGGTCATCTTTCAGAATTAAAGGATTCATCTCTCGGGTAAAACCCGAGAGTCAGGTATGTTGCTCATCTTATTGTTTGTTTGTTGTTGCGCATGTGATTTTTTAAAAAATGGTCATTGCATGCATTTGATTTTTTAAAAAATCAGGGGGCAAACTATAGACACCCGATTTGGTCGACTCATGTTAGGGTATGAATTGGGGGCATTTGGTTTGACAGGCCCGTTATCAAGCCCAATTATGAGAATGTAAAACTTAGACATAAGAACGAAACCTGAATATCCAATGAAAAGTGGACTTGAAAGCCTAAAAGCCCAAAACTTAGCACAATTATCCAAAATTGGCCCAATGCAATGAGGCGATCGCCTCTTTGGCAGTTGCCGCAGAGGCGATCGCCTCCTCGAAGAGGCGCCGCCTCTGTGGCAGACCACTTGCAGCTACATTTAATGCAACAGTAATAATGGTGGCCAAGTGGTGTGGGCCCCACACTCAAACCTGATTTTGCGTGAGGAAGAGATTTTTGGGGAAAAGGGAAAGGCTATAAAAGCTTATGATGAGCTAGAAGGCTTAGGGGCATAAGCAAGGTAGGGGATAAAAGAAAAAAGAGAGAGAAGGAAAAAGGAGGAGGGGACCAAAAAAAAAAGGGAAATTATTGAGAAAGGAAGGAAGAGCTCTAAAGAAAGAAAAAAAAACATTCTTAAGGGAGAAAGGGAGATCCAAGCCAAAGGAAGTCCACATTTTTTAGGAGAAGAAGGAAGGAAGCTTGTGTCAAGGTAGAAATCACATCTTAGTGAGGATTACAATCAAGGATAAATCTCTGAGGGCCTATCATTTTGATAAAAACTTGCATTTAAACTTAATATATTCATCATTTTGTGTGCTTTGTTTGTGTGTGACTAAGTCATTAGTATACCTTAGGTATATTTTTAGTTTATGTTGTTTGATACCTCATTTCATTGATGTGATCCCTTAAACTATTGCATGTAGTTGTAATTAGGAATTTGTTGGATGCATATATGCATGTGTTATTTGCTTAAAGTAGAAGCCTAACCGTTTTGAGAGTCAAACCAAACTATCAATTTGGCAACGCCTCTTCATAGAGGTGATCGCCATATTGACAGGCCTTCAGGGAACTTGTCTTCTTTGTTTATACGTTTTTATATGATTCTTTTGCCTTAAAATGCATCAGGGAGGTCTATTGATGAGGCGACGCCTCATCACAGAGGCGTCGCCTCTTGCCAATGAGGCGATGGCCACATTGGCAAGCCGGCCCGCTGTCCGACTCTTCTCCTTTTATTAATTTTAACCGTGATGTTTCCTTAATATGTCCTTTTTGACTTCAAACATAGTTATTTCATTGCATAATATTGTCTACTTTGGTTATTTGATGATTTCTTTGGTCTGTAATATGAAAACTCCTTTTTTTTTCTTTAAAACATTTCTTTGTAAGTATTGTTGTATACGATTTCGTGTTTTGAAAGAAGAAACTAACTATATGTTTATTGCAGGAATTACTTGATGATATTCTTCATTGAGTAGTCGCCTTCGTCAATTACCCCTTCTATGTCATTGTGCTTATGTTTATTATCAGTTTACTTTCATTATATGTTTAGTTTATTTTATGTATATTATCTTGTTATTTCATCTAAAAGCATTGTAATCATTAATCCCTTCCTCGATTTGATTTTGAATGTATGGTTATAAATTATTATTTATTTTATTTCTATTGAGCAATGGGACTCAAAAGCATGAAATTGGATTAATGTGTAAACTTGGATTTAACTATAAAAACTTGGAAAGTGAATGAAGGCAAGTGCAATTTTAAATGAAAATAAGGAAATAATTAAATAATTAAAGGTAATAAAACACAAACGGAGGCCAACTATAAGGCTGGGTGAGTATTCAAACGCACATATCCAGTTTTCAAACCCATTCTCTGATGACTGCTTCTGAGAACTTCCATAAGATTCAATTGTTGTACAATGTGTTTCGGCTTTTATCCGAGTGACGACTCCATCTCTGAATAGGCCTTAAACCTATATTATATTTTTAAGTGGGCCTCGAATCCACACAATACCGTGGTTGCCAAACATTTGGACGCACGCTAAACCCCACCACCTACAAAGCTCTATTTTCAAAAAAAAAATCTAAATAAACTTCTTGAATAACAATAATTATAATAACTATATTTTTTTAGAGAAAAGGAAAGCTTAATTCAAATAGCTCTAATGAGCTAAAACAGATACAAGATAAACAGGAGGATTAATCCACTCTTGGACACCACTAATATCAACAGCAGCTTGAGCACATGCATGAGCTGCCAGATTAGCGGAACGATGAACAAAGTGAATAATCACATAATTAAAAAGCTTTAACAAATTGCAACAATCATCAATAAAAAAAACATAAAAGGAGATCTAATATCTGAATGTTGAATAGCCTAGATAACTTGAGAGAATCTTATTCAACAATGCAATTATCATGGCCTAATGATTTCAGCCAGCTAAGCGCTTCCTTAATCCCAACTTCTTCGGCCTCCTTAAAAGAGAGATTAACAGGAAAGGATTGATGGCGAGCTCTTAGAAAATAACGATTAGAATCTCTTAGAACACATCCAATCTTAGTCTTTCCCGAATTACTAAACATAGCTGCGTCGACATTGAGCTTTACAAAACCAGTGAGAGGCTTAGTCCATAACAAATCCCCCTCATTACTTTGAGCTTCACCTGGTCTAGAACACAGACCAAATCACTTAACATTCTGCCAACAAAACAAAAAATGACCTGCCCAATTAAGAATCTTCCCCACAGATTAAAACGAACCTCGCTAGACTTTCAAATTATGATTAAACCAAAGTCCATAGCAAATGGATGCATATAAATTAGCATCAATAGAAGATAATTGGGAAAGCAAGCAATACAGAGAATCCTTCATACTAGACTGAACCAAATTCGATACAGGAATTTGCACAGAAAACGAGCAGTCCAAAGCTATTAGGCAAACAAATAGTAAGCGATGGATGGTTTCCACCTCAGAACCACACAAGGGACAATGGAGATCAATAGAAATGTGTTTCGAGTTCAAAGCTACTTTAGTAGGGAGACAATCCTAAGCACACCGCTATAAGAAATTAAGAATTTTTAGTGGAATCTTAAGCTTCCAAATATGACCCCAAACAGGATGTAAGTTTGATTGACACTCACCCATCAAATCCCTGTAGCAATTACGAACCGTAAAGTGACCATTAGGAGATGAGAGCCAATACTAACTATTTGAAGTATTCTGACCACTCAAAGGTGTTTGCAAAATTAATCGAGAGTCCCTTTCCTTGAATAGATTGTGAACCAAATCCGAATCCCATCGACACTCACTAGAAATAAATAAACTTCTGACTGAACTCTGTTACAGCTTAATAGGGATTACAGATTGAACATACCCATCATCAGCAGAAGCGAGCACTGAACACCATAAATACTGGTTGAGTAACCATTACTAATTTTGATCCTTGCACCTTTACGAATCACTACTTGAGTTTACAAAAAACTACGCCAGAGGTAACTGGGATTACTGCCCAATCTAGCATCAAGAAAAGAAGAATTCGGGTAGTATTTGGCTTTGAGAACACGAGCCACCAAGGAAGAAGGATACTCAGCAAGCTTGTTTAGCTATCATGGCTAAATTGAATTCCCTTAATCTTCGAAAACCCAAACCACCAAAACTCTTGGCAACACTAAGCCTCGACCAACTTAAACATCTCAGACCTCTTCTCGAATTCTGATGAAAACCCTGCCAATACCCATTCATTAGACGTTCAAGATCATTACACAAAGAATTTGGAAGCAAAAAGACATTGATAATGTAATTAGGAATGGACTAAGCCACTGTCTTCAGAAGCACTTCCTTACCACATCGAGAAAGTAACTTAGAATGCTAAGAATTAATTACAAGCCAAAAGTCTGTCCTTTATAAAGTTGAAGACCGCTCTTTTATTCCTACCAACAGAGGTAGGGAGGCTAATATAAGAACCCTGATCACTGACCACCACGACATTCAGAAGAGAGGAGACATCTGTTTTGAGCCTCAGGCTCAATATTATGACTGAACATAATAAAAGATTTAGACAGATTAATTTGTTGACTTGATGCTTCTTCATAATCTCGAAGATATCTCCAAACCTCTAGGCACTCTTGAACATTTGCTCTCGAAAAAAGGTAACTATCATCTATGAAGAAGAGATAATTGATTTAGGGAGCATTACAAGCAAGACAAACTCTATGAATAAGTTGTTGTTGCTGTCTATATTGTAAAAGAGCACCTAATGCCTACACACAAATAATAAAGAGGTATGGAGAAAGCGGATCGCCTCGCCATAATCCGCGTTGAGGATGAATAGAGCCAATAGATTCACCATTATGACGCACCGAATAACTAACAGAAGTAACACAAAACATGATTCGACTAACCCAATCGGAATGAAAGCCCATGCGAAGCATAACCTGTTATAAAAATGACCACTCCAAGGGATTATAAGCCTTAGACATATTAATTTTTAATGTTGACATGCCTTGTTTGCCCCGCCTCTTGCCTACAAACATATGCAATATTTCAAATGCCAACATTATATTGTCAAAAATAAAGTGGCCTCCTACAAAAGCACTCTGAAAATCTGAAATAAGCACAAAGAGTAGGACCTTAAGACGGTTAGCTAGAAGCTTAGCTACGATCTTATACATGACATTACATAGAGCAATGGTGCATAAATCACCCATACATTCCACTTGCTTCTTCTTAGGAATGAGAACGATGGAAGTATCATTCAATTCAGTAGGAAAAGAACCTCTTTCCATAAATGAATTGCAAAATTGAACAAGATCATCCCCAAAGATATGCCAAAATCTTTGAAAAAAATAAGGATTTAGACCGTCCAGACCCGGAGATTTGTCCGGATGCATATTGAAAGCCACTTGCTTCACCTCACTAACGAGCACTAGACTGAGCAAAAGCACATTTTGCTTAGGAGACACCTTTGGAGAAATACAATCAATAATTAGATAACTATCAGTACTACTTTTCTTGAAAATTATACTGAAACACTCGATGATCACCTTCTTGATCTGAGACAAAGAATGCTACCAGGACCCACTACAATCTTTTAAGGCATGAATATAATTACTTCGTTTACGACTTGAAGCAAACGAGTGAAAGAAACGAGTATTAGCATCCCCGTCCTTAATCCAGAATTGTTTCGCTCGCTGTCTCTAGAAAACTTCTTGCTCTTGAAGCAAACTGTCATGCAATCGTTGCACCTCTATAAATTCTTGAACACCACGAGAATCAGTTCTAACACGGAGCCTATGAAGATTTTGAAGACATGAATTAATATCCTTTCCAAAATTTCTAGTCAAACCATTGCCCCAATTTGAAAGAGGCGAACTGCAGATTACTATTTTCTCCAGCAAGGAATTACTAAGATTATCAAACCAACACTTAGCCACAATCATCCTACAATCTTCATACTTAGTCCAGAGATTTTCAAAACAAAAATTACAATTACAATTACGCCCACTCAATTTGAGGGAGAGATGGACATTATCTGAAGTAGAGAAATCTTCTATCTTAATAACCGCATAACGGAAAAGCTAAAACCAAGCTGCCAAAGCCAACCATCGATCAAGTTTTTCTTGCACCCAAAACTCAAATCCCTTCGAGCATTCCCAGGTGAAATCAGAATTAAAGGAAGGAATCTTACGTAAACGACAGTCACTGATAACATCTCTAAACCCATTCAATAAACGAGATGGGCAAGGAGCACCACCCATCTTATCCGAAGCAAATAGAAGATTGTTGAAGTCGCTCATAATACACTATAAAAGAGAAGAGCGAACAGATAAAGAATGAATGATTTGCCAAGAGTCAGGCCTCCTATTGTGATCTAGAATACTGTAGAAACCAGTAAACCGCCACTTATCAAACCCAGCTGAGTGAATAAAAACATCAATGAAATTCACGTCTGAACCAAGAACGTCAACATCAACACTGCAAGCCCTCCATTACGACCCATAGAATCCACAACCTTTAGCCCATAGAAACCCAAAGCATCCTTAATTCAACCTTCTCAAACTTAGTCCAAGTCTCACAAAAGAAGACAAAATTAGGCCTGGTTTTGAAAACCAAGTCCTTTAAATAACGAATTGCTCGTGGGTTGGCTAGCTCACGACAATTCCAGGCTAGGCAATTCATAGCTGAAGGTGGGCCTATAATCCAGGACCCACCTCTAATAAATTGTTTGGGTTGAGCTCCAAAGCCTCATTACTCAACCCAAAGAAGACAGCCCCATTCTCTCCAAGTTGACCCAAAACCACTTCCTCCTGACTTCAATACCTTCATGAACTACAATACCTTCCATATCTTCCCTCACTTCCTCATTTAACGCAACAGAATTGTCATTACCTTCTATGTAACGAGTTGTTACCAAGTGGTGAGCTCTACTATTCCCATCAGTGTTAATTCTGTTACCCAAATTTTGGTAACTAACATCAGTAGCAATCCCGAGATTAACGGGATTATGATACCCATGAATCACACCAAAATCCCACCTGCGATTAGCGAAGGCTCCGCTGCAGAAGCTCCAGTTGTTGTTCGCATCCAACTATCTGCAGAATTCTGAGCACGACGACGGGTAGCATGGAGCCAAGGTCCATAATACTTATTAGCCAACAAAGAAGGATTATGGAAAACAACTTCACAGAATCTATCTGAGTGCCCTACTCTACCACAGACAAATCAGAAAGTGGGCAACCTCTCATAACGGAATTCAATCCAGCACCAATCCGAGTCTGCCAACTTAACCTTTATTTTGGCTTTCAAAGGTTTGAAAATGTCAAGACTAATCCGAACTCGTAAATAAGGACGCCTAGACTGTTAAAGTTGTTCTCATCCGAAGTAACATAAATACCAATAGAATCTGCAATATGTTTCAAGATTTTCTCCGACTTGAGTCCCTCTGGAATGTTAAAAATCTGAACCCAAAAGTCTGCCATACGAAATTCCATATCCTCCAGAGCAATGGTTCCGTCATAATGAGCAAGAATAAGAAGATTTTGATTAAAAGACAAAGTCCCCTCATCAAGAATCCGATTCATGTCCAGTTCATGAAAAAATTGGAAGGAGAAAATCTGATTTCCCAGATCAGAAATACAAATCCCACGAACAGGACGCCATAAAGGTACAAGAGTATTCTTCATGGCGTTGATATTAATAGCTTTATCTGCCAAAAACTTCCCAACAAGGCCAAACTCAGTCACTAGTACCTCACTCCCTGCCTCTTCTCTAGAAACAACTAACTCCGGGACGTCATCATCATTGATACTGAGATGATCATATTGCTCTGCTAAGCCCTCATGGGTCCCTGCATTGCTGCTGGTAGCCATGTTATCCAAAGAAAACAAAGAAAGAAAGCTAGAAAATAATAACACAAAACTTGCAAAGACAACGCCTTGCCACATGAGGAAGACAACTGATGGCAATTAGGCTATTAAACATCATGAGTTAACATTAAATTTTTTTTATGGGTTTAGTGACAAGAAATTTGCATCATTATATATGTCATGGACAATGAATTGAGAGGAGGCTGCTAAAAGTAGTTTCATATTTTTCTAGCACCAAGGAAATTGTGATTGGCCGAGAGAGAGAATGTAATAATAATAACTATTTTAATTTAGATATGTTTGTATTTTCCTTTTTTATTTGGATTTTTTTTGGTTTTTGTATTTGATTTTTTTTTTTTTTTTTGTGATTTGAATTTTTTTATTTGAATTAATTTTTTTCTTAAAAAATTTGGGAGAGACATATTTTCGAGATGGGACATATTCTACTATTCTCAACATAAAAACATAAATATAAAAACACTGAAACATGAACATATTAAAGTGTCGATGCAATTTAGATCCCCAAAACTGAAGTACTCAGATAAAGAAACTAATTAATGGTTGGAACGACTACTCATGGGGAAATATGATCCCGCATGCATTGAATTTTGAGTTTTCCTATTTGTAATATGAAAAATTAAACCACCTTCCTATAAAAACAATTCGAGAATATTCGGTACACTACGTGCACAACGATATCTTAGCAGACTTTTCCTTACCAGAGATTGATTCGTACTTCAAACCTAATTTCGTAGACCCGAAACCCATCTCCCCTCTATATAAGCCCACGTATTCTCATGAATTGTTTTCCATCGTAACTATTCAATACATGCGAAGATCTCCCTACTGTTAACATCTTCAGGCCTTTTTTTTTCCCCTCTCAATCTTTGATCCCAGCAAGAAACAACGATGGACTCGCGAAACAGCTCAGTCACTTCTCCTCCTCTGTGCGCTCGAGGTTGCGGTTTCTATGGCACGGCGGAGAATCGTAACATGTGCTCAAAGTGCTATAACAATTTTCTCAAAGAAGAGATTATTGCTAAAACCAGGTCTGCGGATACGTCGCCTCCATCTGCAACCAAAGCTGCTCCAACGATCATGGATGAACAGGTTGATGATACCCATCAATCTTTATCCACCAAGATCGAAACTTTTAATATAAAAGAAGAGGCTGCTCCTTCTCCTGCTGTGAAGAATAGATGCGAGAATTGCAACAAGAAGGTCGGCTTTACCGGGTTTGCATGCCGCTGCGGGAAGGTGTTCTGCGGGACGCATCGATACCCCGAAGAACACTCTTGCACCTTCGATTTTAAGAAGTCAGATCGTGATCTTTTGATCAAGCAAAATCCCCTTATTATGGGTGACAAAATGGATAGTAGGGTTTAACATATGTGTGTATATAGCATGTTCGATTCTTTATTTTCTTATTAGAGATGCACCCAAATATTGTGGTTTATACCTTAGTTTAGTTTTTAATCTTTCGTGGTTTCAAAGTTGTTTTGGTAAAATTTAATTTCAATCCGCATTATTGTTTATTATACAGATTCAACTTCAATGTGCATTATTAATAGCTCCGATTTTTCCAATTCAATCTTCACAAACATTCCCCCTAAGACTACTTAGTTACCTTTGTATAGTTGGTTCTTATATTGAATTTTATTATGAAAATCCCCAAAAATTAACTTTGTAACTTTATAATAATCAAAGATTTGATTCGTCATGATTAGTTAGCAATCTTATTCATCAACGTAATGTATATATCAGCATGTAGATATATATAAGCTTATTAGACTGATCTAGAGCTTGCCAGTGGAAGTATAGTGAATCAAGAAGTGCAACTCTCCAACTCATCTTTGCAGATAATTGTCTTGCTGAAAACATCTCACAGGTTTTGCTAACTTTTAGACATTTGTGCCATCCATTTAGCTTGCTGGTTTGGATGCTTTTCTATCCAGAAATTTTGCTACAAAAAGAATGACATACTGATTCCTTAACTCCCATAACAAATTTATGAAAATGGTTCTCTACTGTGGCATCATGCATGGAATCGTGTTTGCTTGTCCCTTTATATGCTAGCTTGTACATTTGTGGGCTTCACATGCTGTATTGAGAAACAACAACAGCTTCTTTGTCGTTGAAATTATCAGCAGGCCTTTCTTCAGATGGGCCTTTTGAAGCACGCGCCATAAACACCCATCACTTTCTTAATTGCCTAGACTACTCACCTTAGGCTAAGGCACCAATTAAGGCTTAGTTTATGTTAATTTCTCTGGGACATATATAGTCTGTTGTAACCACATGCTCTCTGCAAAGATTGCATTGTTGGGTACCCAACTGCCTTTTCTTGGACAGCCTAGGATGTAAAGATGCTCAAAGTGAACAAAACTGTGTTGGGTCAAAGCCGTCAAAGTCTCAACTTCTCAGCTTTTAGAGTTTGGACCACAGGCATTCCTGTTTTGAATGTTTGGATCCGGTATTCAGGTCCACTCACAGAGGCTTATAAGGGAACACTCTACTTGTTGCTAATTGCGACTGTATATCGTTGTCCGCCCAATAAAGACACCTTAGGGAAGGGCAAGATGATTAGCCCAGCTGCTCAAGTAGCAAAATGGTCGTGTTGCTAAGCTAATGGCCACGTATCATGATCATGGGACAGTTACCTATCAAATTGGTCACTATTGAATACTTAACTCATTCATTAAATGGCCTTTAATTAGGACCCACTTTACTCAAACTCTACTTTTTTCTAAATTATATCTATCTCAATATCGAAAAAAAGACAGAATCAAATTTTTAGCCTTGATTAGCCAAAACTACTGGGGGCATTTAAAGAAATAAAAGATTGCAAAAGGAAATGAGGTGGGGAGAAAAAGGGATAATTATAAGATGGGGTGGGGAACAAACAATGAGAAAAAAGTCCTAAACATTTTATAAGCTATGAGCTGTAAACCCAAATGGAAAAAATCATAAACAAATGAAAAGAGCAATGTATGGATGGTATAAGTGTGGGGTTTGTCCTTATATACTCATTAATTCTCTCAAGATATGTTAAACAATAAACTAGTCTTAGTAATGTTTGAGGTTTATAAGACAGCATCAACCTCAATCAACAGGCCAATCCCATGTACCCTAGGAGCATTTGTTTAAATTATTGATAAATATCTGGACATATATGGAACTAGCTAGCCAAGAAGCACATTGTAAGTTGGGACTAGTTATTTACATCTAATTATCTTTGATCACATGTAATCATCATATAGCAGCAGCTATTAAATCTCTTATTTGCTTTTATATATATATATATATACATGGAGTCTATCTTTACTTTAAGTCATCATGATCAATTGGGTGTTAAAAGATTCCAACTTTGATAGATTAGACTAATGCTGGATCTTAAATCTAAGGTTCTTTGAGGGCCCATTGATAATTGTCATCTAACTGCTTCTATATGTAAGTTAGTTCATGACTTTATCTCACAAACCGCATTAATTTACTTGGAATTTAAATAAACTTTAATTCATAACAACTAACTTAATTTAGTTCACACACATTATAACCTTCGGATGGAATCTTGATTCAATTATGTTACTATATAATATTAATAATTAATTTGCTAGTTCACATGGCTGAAAATTTTTTTTTTTTGATTGAAAGTCCAAGCATTGCTTGAAAATGGAAGATTATACTCAATTCATATCACATATCATGTACATACACCTATTATCGCTGCCATATACAGATCAGGGTCAGAAGGAAAATTAACAAACCCTCAAAGATCTGAAACTCAATTCAATCTACAGATCAAACATGATTGACAGACTTTAGAAAACAAAATTAAAACCATGAAAAAAAAAAAAAAAAGAAGAAACCATGCATCATCCTAGCTTGACTTAATTCTGAGGATTATTCAAGATCAGTCCATTGAAGTTGGCACATTCAAACAAGGCCTTAGCGGTCATCTCCCTTTCAAATCTCCAAATGTAATTCAAACCCACCAAAAGTTCCGTAATTGCAGCCTCAGTCTTCTCCTTGTTCGCAAAGAATAACGTTTGCAAGAGAAGAACATTGGTTTTTGGCACTAAATTTTGCTGCTCAAAGCTCCTTTCACTTTGCCATTTGATCATATTATGTGCCAAGGGTGACAACCATCCGAGTATCCTCCCCAAAGCATCTCTCCATTCTCCGGCAAGAAGTGGATCACTTGCAGAAAATCCTACGCCTTTCAATCTTGCCCTTAGCGAACATCTTATACTGTTTGGTAGCATGGAGTAGAGATCATCTCTTGCATCAACACCAACCAGTTGGGGTGACTTTATCATCTTTTCCATAACTATAATCAAATTCGCATAGTGTAGAGCTAAAGCCGCAGCACCAAGTGTAGTTTCTGGTGGTTTTAACAGCTTCGAATTTGATTCAAAAAACATATCGACAAAATCTCTATTTCCTTCAAGTTTTGAGCTCTTTAAGGGTCCAGACACAAAGTTACAAGTACTAGGGTTTTCAGTTGGGTGGACAGTTGCAGAAGCTGAGAGACTGCGAGGTAAAGAAGTTGGATATCCATGTCCTATGCCGAAAACAAGCTTGATTCTTGCTAATATTGTGAAGAGAGACCTCACAAGCATCGAAACCACGCCGTCGAAGCTTCGATTCCAAAGAGATCTTTCTTTCAGATACTTTACTTCTTGTCTTTGCCAGAATATCTTCTGCTGAAGATCCATAATCTTCTGTTCTTTTGTTGTTGACTCATGTACATCAAACTGCAAGGCCTTTCTTAATCCATTCTCTAACGTAGATAGTTCCTCCATTTCTTTATATAGAGTTGCTGTGACGGTCACATACCTGTCCATCTTCTTGTTCTTGGCTTCCATATCTTTGCAACTCAAGACCCAACAATTAGGATCATGGCCTGTGTTGGCAAACTCTTCGAACAAACGTTCAAAACGTCTGAGATTCCCATCCTCGCATCGCTTGCTCAATCTTGAAACAGATTTAGCAAGAAGCCTAAGATTGTCAACCATTTCTGCACATGCAAGGCCGAGAAGAAAAGACTCATCATTGGACACAATCTTGCGAACTCCCTCAACAGAAATGGATTCATTTCGCAACCAAATGATGTTCTTGTCGGAGAGAGATTGCCATAAGTGAAAGAACTTTGACATGAGACCAGCGATCTCAAAAGCTAACACACCAACAGTTAACTTCCTTGATGATTTTGGTATAGGAGCAGAGGTTATAACTGAATCAAAGCCATGGGATATTGCAGTTTTCACTTTAATAAGCCAAGTTTCAAGAGCCATGTTCTTGAATCTTTAGCTTCAAATTATGGGCAAGAACTAACAGGTGTGGGCAGTAGCTATAGCAGGAGTACCTGGCTGGCTAGTGTTAAATGCCAATACAAGAAGCTATAATGGGCGGAGTTTGATATAGAGAGGGCTCTAGAGAAAAGGGAAATAATTGAAGAATGGAGAGCTGCAGAGAGATAAGGATCAAGAAAATATGCAAAGGGTAAGCTGAGTTGAGAGGCTCGTGGGATGTTGAGAGCAGTACAAATATAGCATTGCCGAATAGTCTAATAAAGAAAGAGGGAACCATACCACACACAGAGAGGCATAAACAGTAGTTTATGAAATTGTGTGTCATACCCACATTCACTTATAGTGCGTGCTTCGTCTTTTTCTTTCAGCAGTTATTTGTCTTTCTATGGTTTATATTCCAATGGAGTCATAAGCGCGTCTAGAGTGTTCATAAGCGGTAAAAATATGTGTTTGGACACATGAGATGCTATTTTTTTCCATGCACATTGAAGGGTAGAGGCAGGTCACATAACATTATTGGCTTTTTCTTTTTAAACTTTTTTGTTTAGGGTAATCTTTTTTCTATAAATATGTTTGTTTCTTTGTGAATTATTAGTCCTCCAGCAAAGATCTTTTTCACATATAAAGAAGTAGAAGAAGAAGGAAAAAAGAAGGGGAAAGTAATGATCTCATCTCATGAATTGGGCATCAAGATTTAGGAAAATTCTTCACCAAGTATTAAATTATAGATTAATGAGAGCTTGAGGAAAAGTTTTCATGAACACCCCTTTGAGTAGTGAGAAAATTATTTGCAAGAAATTGATAATATTTTGGATTGAGTATATAAGTACTTTGAGATATTGCGCAAATGTACTCAAGAGCCATTCACTACCAACTGTGGTGATTGTAACATAATCGCACCATGGATCTTGAATGATATTGAAAGCCTAAAAAATACGTTAGGTTCCAATATCAATATCATCACCTTGTGCACTTCTCTATAGCAACACTGTCTATAATTGTGTATGAATCTAGATTGCTTAGCTATAATGATTTTGGTATGTGTCCCATTTTTGAGCAAGAGACTTTATGATTACTTGTTTGAATTGCAGTCAAGGATTCTATTTGAGGATATAGTTATGCCATGGGACCTTTTTGGGATGAACTGAAGAAATATATATATCTATATTAATTAAAATCCCCCTAGGAACTTTAGAAATCAAAAACTTAATAAGCTTCTATATATGTATTTATTGTTTAGTTTGTTAATCTTATCTTATCTGGACCGCCATTTTTAGTTAAAATGGCATATAGCTTTTAAGGGCTTCTCAAAGCTTTTGAGCTTAAACTCATCTTTCATAAATTTCTACTAAATGAAAAAAAAAAAAAAAAAAACCCTCATCATCACTTCAAATCTTTGCAGTCTATTTTTTTTTTAATTAAGCAAGGAAAAATTTTCATATTGGATCAAATGCTATATATATATATATATATATATATATATATATATATATATATATATATTTAAAATATATGATCATGTGTTTCACAATTAAATAAAATTTTTATTAAATTCGTGATATATAATAAATAAATAATTAAATATATTATTATTATTATTAAATAAATATTTCAAAAATAATAACAATATTATTTATTTATTTAGCAATTTGATATTAACTTAATATAGTTATACTTCATTACAACTTTTCTTATAAAAAAAATATACTTTCAAACAAATTATATGCTTTTTTTTTTATTTTTTTATTTTTAATTTATAAAAATATTTACTTTTAAAACTAATTATATATTTTTTCTATTTTCATAAAATTTAATAATTTTTATTTTAATTATTTACTTATTACATTTAATATAATAAAACTTATAAAATTGTGTTATCTAATTTGATTTATATTAGATAAAATATAAGTAGACCTAATTAAAATAGAAAAAATATTTTTAACAAAATTACTGCTAAAATTTTAATTAATTTAAGTTTGCTATAGATAAAATAAAAATTAACATAATTAAAATAAGAAACATACTTTCAGTTATATTTGAATTAAATTAATTTTTATTAGATATAAAATAGAAGTTAATTAACCTAATTAGAATAGAAAATATATTTTCAGTTCAATTAGAATTTTTATCAGAGATAAGATAGAAGTTAACCTAATTAAAATAAAAAATATACTTTCAATTAAATTAAAATTATATTTTAGTTAATTTAATTTTTATTAGAAATAAAATAGAAGTTAATATAATTAATCAAATTAAAATTATATTTTATTTTTATTAGTCAATGAATAAATTATCTAATTTTTATATAATAATGAGTGAGAAATTTTCATAATATAGTGAGCATTGATATGCATGTGTTTTACCGAATTAAAATTGTAGGCTTAATTGCATAAGGCGAAATGGCGAAGCATCTAGACCACATGCAGCAGTTGCTGATCTGGTTGTGCCACTTTTTCTGAGTGGCTGTGTTAACAAAAACATTGCTTCTAGTCAATTTTTTCCCACTGGTGCATAATAGTAGTCGACCCTTTAGTGATTGTTATGTCAAATTTTGATTTGAACAAGTGGGGATGCATAGCATAGTAAGTAGGATAAAGATTAAAACAGGATCATTTCATATTGATACTTGTAATGTTATATGAAATTATTAACTCATTTTTTAAGCAATGAAATAATATATCAACTAAGACATAAGCCAAATAAACCACTTTAAAAGTAGAAGTACGTAGCTTTTTTTTTATTATTTACAAAAAGTCGAATGATGAAAAAATTAACAGTCCGTTTCTTTCTTTTTAAAAGAATTGTAATAAAATTTGATTTTATATGTTTTAATGTTCTTAGAGAATTATATATAAAAATATGCTAAAAAAAATATCGATCTAAGGTGGTTTGGGTTGGGATGGCCATTTGACAAGTATCAAAATCTCTACCATCGAAGGATCTTGTACTCAGATTTGGGAATTTAGGGTAATGGAGCAAGCAAGCAAGAAGGAAGTGATGCGGTTCAAGTTGACCAGGAATTGCAGTTGATTAATTGGGGACATAAGGCAAAGATGGCTCTACACACAATATATAGTGCCCTAAAGAAGAATAGCAAGCATTAAATACAGCAAAATTTTGGGGACACATAAAAGAATAAATGATATGATATTAGACAGTACTAAATGGGGTTATGGAAGGATGAATAAAACCCCACTTACTCATTCACTCCACATGGAGAGTGTTGGGTTGGTACTTTTTTTTTTTTTCCCCCTTTTATTTTGGGCTCATCACTGTAGTACACGAAGGGTTAGGTTTTAAATAAATGACATTTGACATTAGGGAAAAATTTGAACCAAAAAAAGGAAAATTCACTAGCTAGTTGATATTTTTCAAAAGCTTCTTACCTCTTTCTTTGCCTACCCATGGAAGGGCACTGAAGGATGCCCATTGTTTAATTGTCGGACAATGAATAGGCAGCTATCCTACATTTCCATATCTTGATAAATGTGCCCTTTAAATCTAATTGATGAGCATGGTAACTCACTATCACTATTTCCTCTCATGCACATTTATATATTGATTATTTGTTTATTTATTGTCTTGTATCATTATTTTATTCTTATCTATTTTGCCCTTTCTTTTTGTCCATAAAATAATTTTTCTTTTTTTATAAACAAGTTATTAGAATTAATATGTTAAATTAGTATTAGAGGAAAATATTAAGGAATGGTGAGAGTAGAATACGAACTTCACTTCCTAAAGGGTCAAGTAAAACTCTCATCGTCACTTTTAAAAGAATAGGTTATAATTATATACATTATTATTAGTGAGAAAGTAATCAAATAATAATATATTTTCAAGGGCGTTATACGATATAAAATTTTATTTATACCGTTGTCGATTTAAAAGAAGATGATGATCTTTTATAATACAGTTCATTAATATTAAAGTTATATCACTCCCTAATTTATATATAAAAAAAATACTATGCATTACATGACTTTTTTTTTAATTTACTTCAAACTCTATGCTTAATTATTAATTATAGTTAGCACTTCCAAACCACATTCTTTTAGTTTTTTATGATCTTTTAGTATATGTCCGCTGGCACAGGGATTTGTAGCCATTGTAGTAACAATTAATCTGCTTGCTTCATTCAATGAAGGGCTCTTCAGGATCAAGAATCTTTGGTAAAAGAAGCCTCCCTCGCTGCTATACAATTTACTTGGTGTGTGCTCCCATAATTAATTAACAAGTGAACAATTGTCAATCCATGAATGGCCGTTGCTTACAATTTTGTGATTAATATAAGAGTCATCCATTTCGTTACTCTAAATGGGATTTTGTTCTTATTCATCTTGTTCAAGTCAAAGCTCCGTAGTTACATGCAAAATTGAGATTTTTTTTTAATTAAAGAATTAGTACTTAAGATCATAGATATATATTAAGGAGAAGGCAATGTAGGCATGTCTTTTTCTACAAGTACAAGGTACCATTTTACTTTGATTTTCAAACCCTAAGAAGATCCTTTGATTCCCTAGCAACCAATTATATTGATGACCATTAAAGCTATTCTATCTTTAAGTCTTTAACTAATCACGCAGATTATGCACCCAATTAAGAAACACACAGCTTAATTAATTTTAGTACGGTACCCTCAAATTCTGAAGCCGCTCTACACATTATGTAAATCCTATATATGTATATATTAATGTATATATGCATACCCATTTAGTATCACTGATTAAAAAGAATGGATATATAAATTTTAATCCAATGGTATTGAATTCAGTACTTTTAATTAGCCTAACGAGATTCAACTATTGTCGAAAAATGGCTTAAAGAAACGTTTTTGTTTAATCAATTAATTAGTTTCCAAATGGAACCAATCAATTGTGTGATGCCATGCGGGTCAATCTGAAGTCCTTGGATAGCTAATTGTAGCACGCTGGCTAGCTCAGTTGCTGCCACGAAGCCCAGCAAGGCAGAAACCACTCAAAAAAAAAAAAATTATGATGATGAGTAGCAGCAGCAAGGTGTTGAAGGTCAAAAAAATTCATATAATGGAATGTGATGCAATGATCCATATAAGTGAGGAGGTGATGATGCCACTAGTTGCTATATAACCTATGGTCTTCCGCTTTCCCTTATAGTAATAGAGGAAGATTGGACTAAAAATATTAATGGGTGTTTGATGACTGTATATAGTTGGGGCATGAGGTGAGAGTCTTAATTATGGATAATATCCAAAGGACCATTTTGAGCCATAATTTTGATGTCAAAGCTGAATGCTCTTGATGAATGTCTCCCATGCTGATGCTATCCATATTTCAAGTCAACCCCATGAGCAACAAAAGTGTTGGCCAAAGATTCATATACATCAAATTCAAATTCATTACATAAAAATTTCAAGTATGTTTCAAACTGAAGACCTGCAAATCTCTTTATGAGAAGTTTATATCAATCCACCCACATATTAGTTATAGTATTAATATTAAGATGCTTAGAAAAAATTGGTTTAATTGGTATATTAGTCGTACAAAATGTATATAAAATGATATTATTTACTATCAACAGGATTGTTCGTTAAATGATATTTCAAATTTCAAGTATAATATATTTAGTTATGTTGTTAAAATTTTTTTATTACTTTGTAGTTTTATATGTATATATATAATTTGTTTAAAGAAATGGAGCATATAAATTAAATTAAAAGAAAAATGTGGAGAAATATACATATAATTAGATGGTTAATTACAAAACGTTTAATTCATAAAGTCTTTCGGTGCCGTATAATATTAAACATATATATTGTCAACTTTGAAAAGCTTCACGTTTGTATATGTGCAGCCAAACTATGCTTTATTTTTGGACTTTCATGAGTGTTCTTATACATTTTTTACTTGCACCTTTTCGGTATATACATAAAGTTTAAGAGGAAAGATCAAAATTAAAAAATTAATGTCTATTTATCTACTTCTACTACGTTGAGGAAAAGAAATTTATTATATTTACCTTATTAGTTTAACGATAAAAAAAAAAAAAAAAGAATTTTTGAATCCGAACTCATAAAAATTTAAAATTATTTATATTAATAATTCTAATACGTATTAGTTATTCTGATTAGTATAAAAATATAAATTTAAAATTCAATAAACTTGCTGGAAAATCAACTGAATATCACAATATCAATGAGCTCTTAATAGAATGTGAAACCATATGAAAAGATAAAGTATATAATGTGAAATCAAAACACACTTTTTTGTTTATCCAATGTCACTTCGATTGCTTTGAAAAAGCTTAGAAAGAAGAAAATATATTCATCTGCATGTGGGCTGCATTTGGTTGTGACATTGACTATGCCCCTATCCCCTCATGAACCTAAAAGAAAAAGGAAAAAAAAAGGTAGAAACAAAGAAGATTTAAGTCATATGAGTTATGACCTTTTGGTAATTTTTTTTTTTTTTTGGTTCCCTTTTGGTACAAATTTACTGAGCTATTAGATCAATATATGAGTTTTGATGTTGGTGGGACGAATTAGACCTACCACTTGGGTAAAACAATGGAATCCGAACGAGCAACTTCAAGTTGAAACTGAGGAGTGTTTACATATCTATATGCTTCTTTGACTACAAACGAATTGACTCATTGCATGCCACTGTACCCATTATACATTTCAAGACTCTCAAATGCAGTTCAAGAGGAGGGAAAACGAATGAAATTAAATTAAATGAAATGAAATGAAAGGCTTTTTTTTTTTTTTTTTTGGTTTCAATGAGGTTGATGGGGACGTAAGTGAGCATTACTAGGATCCCACCCACTGCCATAAGTGCTTTTGAAAAATTTTAACACTTAAATTGGTGATATTTATTCATGTAGAGAAAAGGGTATTTGAATTAATTAACTTAACAAACAATGGAATAAATTAAGAAAAGAAATTATGTTAAAATGAATTGTAAAAGATTTTATAAATTGATATTGCGCATGAGAGGAGGAGACATAAGATGGGCTCTTGTTCATCAGAAATGAAGGGCAAATGTTCCACTTTTGCAAGACATTCTTTGGAAGAAAATGGTCCCAAATTAAAAATTAAAAAATTTTCTTGGAAAAATTAGAAAATTCTCTTAATAGAGGTGGATTGGTCTCTTAACCCTTTTGCCTTATTGATGAACTATGCCCACGTGTGTCATCATCATTGTACGTACGTGGTAGACCTAATTATTCTATTTCACCCACGTGCATCAGGCCCAGGCCCATCTTGTAATTCTTCTAGGATAGTACAAGGAAAAAGAAAAAGGGTTGGGTAAAATGGCAATCTTGAATATTGGCCATGAATTGTAAAATAAATGTTCCTATCATCCTATGGAATATATATATATATATTTAGTCAAACCTACGGAATATATTTGTGGCTAAGCAAACAACTGATTTTGATTTGCAACAAGAAGGATTTCGATTCAAAATGCTATAATAAATGGTAATTTTTTTAAACTTTTTTAGGAAAATATTATCCATCTTTTTATCTTTCCTTTGTAGCATAATAACTCAAATAATAACTGTTATAAAGCTGAAATTATAAATCTATCTCCTCTTAATTTTTCAATTGTTAAAAAATAAACAAAAAATCAGATTCAAAAGAATTGTAACCTTGGAGAACATGAAATTAAGAGTTAAATATTATTATATATATCTGAAATTACTGGAGGGAATAAAATTAAGAGTTAAATATTATTATATATATTTGAAAATGACACTGCCCTAAAAGAACTCATCATGTGATGATTGAAGTCATACATGGACTCATAAGTGGAATGTTCCCACTATGATTTCACATTCTCTGAAAATGACCCCATTTTATGATTGCATTATCTGAAAATTTTCAAATAATCATACCATACCTAACATGATATATATATTATAGACCCAATAAGAAATTATTATTATTATTAAACTGCAACCTTAACAAGTATATTATTAACCAATTCTCTAGCGACTAGCGCCATGTGTTTAATACCAGAATTCTGAATCTTGTGGATGCCGTCTGTGAAGAACTCTCACAAAAGGAATCCCTATCATTGCCATAGGCGCTCTTTAACTAATCTTGCACCTTAATTGATGTTTTTAGGTGACTTTAATCAAGAAATAGGATAGATTAAGAGTAGTTTCTATTTGAGGTTGAGACATTATTAGTTCATTTTGCTGCTTCGACTAATAGTTAATGGGTTCCATTGAACAACCTCTAGTGAAGATGATATGAAGATACGAGTTGCTCTCTGAGGTCATTAGTCAACACCCATTTGGGAAGAATCTTCAACCTGAATTAATGTATATTTAAAGGAAGATATGGTTTTAGCATCTTAATGTCCACTGAAAACTAATAGTTTTCTTGAGTTTGAATACATCATATTTATTTGGTAGGCCATCATTTGTATTGCCTTCATGTTATTCAAAAGCATATTATCACGGGAGACCACCAGAAAGCCATAGTTTAACCATACTAAGCTCTCCAAGGGAATAGGTTCGGCGGGGCCCGGATCAAGCTTCTGAAAAATTCTACATGAACCAAAACTTATTGGAGAAAAATCACAAGGCGTTGCTGATTAATTTTGATATGAATTCTCTTGTTGTACTAAATGGGCACTGAAATCATTCCAAGAAGACATGTTTTTATTCTCAAAAATATTAGTGGTTCAAAGAGTGATCAGTACGAATATATCACAGCAGACAGTTGACCACGAATTATCAGAGTTGCTACATTGAAGAACCGAACCTGCTTTCTCAGGAATCAAAAACTAGGTAACCAAAGCCTTCAGGATAACATATTCATTGCAACTATACAATCTTGCCTTCTATAAGCATTGTCCAGTTCTCAACACATGAAACCATGCCAACCCATTCATATATCTCAAAAACTTTGGGGCAGCATATATTTTACACTTATCATTGGAAGCTACAGAGCCCAGCAGCTAACCAACCCAACCATTCACCAGAACATTCTGGACAATAAATATGTGAAGGCTGTGAACCTGTGTTTATGCTAAAAAGGATCTAATCTTCAAGTGTGATCATAATGCCATTCTTCTTGGTTTGGCAGTCACTTGCACCTGGCAGCCCAAAGAGTACCAAAAAATGGTTTTAATGCAAGATAAAGTACTTAAATTGGCCCCCTTAACAAATTGCCTGTAGGTCAGCCGTATTCACAAGAAACTTGTTCCCATAGATAGGTCATTCATATTCGATAAAATTTGTGCACGAGTTGTTCCAGCCTGCTGAGCTATTTCTAGTTGTTCCTCCAAAGGAAGCATCTCAAAACTGCATGGAAAATCATCTAGATTTAGTCTGGTGACCAAGAAATAGTATAATTCAACAAAATTCACAAGAATAAACATGTTAAACAACCTCTTAAATTCTAAAAAATAAGGCAAAATTGTACCTAAAACCTTGAACTCCCGGGTTCCTATAGATTGAACCCCATTTTTTCAGATAATGTTAATATAGCATTTAGTTTGAACTTCAATACTGACTCTCAGTATTTTTCACTTGTCAAGACGTAGCTTAAAAACATATTTATTTGACAACATTAACATATGATTCTCCAAAGTTCATTGTGCAGGTACTAGCTTCAATGATCTCTAATATAGTAAATGGCAAAGATGTCTGATTTATAGGTGATGTGATAGCCAGCGCCTATATTTGCACACCTCATGAAGTTCAGACACAACAAATGGACAAAGTTGCAAAGAATGAAGACATTTTTCCAGAGGTTATGCACAAACATAATGGTTATTTTATTGCCACTTCTAAGACTTGAGACCTAGATTACCCTTACAGAAATTTAAACCATGCCACTATAATCTACATGTAAGGCAAGAACTTACTGAGCAAGCAGCTCACAATCTACTATGCTTTCAGGGCCAGGTCGGTGAACCTTTCCATCTGACCGGAACTGGCGGAATGATCTTGGGTTTAAGCCAGCAACATGGGGAACAGCATCAACAAGTTTTCGCTGTAGCGACTGCAACCTACGAAATGTGAGCTCATCGAGTGGTGCAATACAACCAATACTTCCATCAAGAGTACCAAACAATAAAGCAAAGCGGTTGGTCTTATCAGAGCCTGGAGCAGCACCACTTCGATCAGATGCTGTAGAAAGCATTGGCAACCGTATGAACTTAGCAATGTGGGCACCAACATGAAACTCAGCCCTCGAAAGCAGTTTTTGACCTTTCCAACTCTCTGACATCTTTGGTGCATAATAGAATATCTGTTTTGCCAAACAATACACAGCCAAAGACAGATAACAAAAGATTAACCTCATCAATTGTTGAAATCAAAATCACTGTCTATGATGTATACTGACTCAATTCATTACCCAAATCATCTGTTTACATGCATTGATCATGGCAAAAAGGATCAAATTTCTCAAAACACAAAATGTAATTAATTTTTTCCATAAAACTTTGTGACATACAGCAGACTTTAACAACAAAAGTCATTAATTTTGGTTGATGAGCCTCTTGCATTCATTAAAGTATTCTGCAGTCATCCTTCGATTCCAGCAATTACTATCAGTGAATGTTCAAAACTACATGGAAGTGAAAAACAAACTATAGTAGAAGAATAGATAATAGTAATAGATCACTCAATAAATTAAATGTAGACAAAAAGAAAGAGAACAGAGTGTAAAAAGAGGGTGGAAACATACAAGCACGTACACCTCATTACCACTAGGCCCAACTAAGGTAGCTCACACTTTGAAATTACAGTTTGACAACTCCACCTTCATAGAAATAAGCAATTCGATACTAAAATCCTAGGGTTGTCAACCAATTTCCAGCTACATATTATATGCTGACCTGAATGTTCTTTTGCTCATCTGAAACCACAAGACTTAAAGTAGTTCCATCAATCAAAAACTCTGTTGCAAAACAATCTAGCGAACCAAAGTCCTTTGCCAATAAGTTAAGTTGAGCTCCCTGCTCCTTCCAACTAAGAAAGTATATGCTTTTGTGAATATCACCTAAAAGGATAAAATTCTTGACCTGCAACAATGTGAAGAACAACAACATGAGCAACATTAATGAAACAAGCAAATCCAGTAAAGCAGGTTTAAATCACCACATTAAACCCGAAGAAAAGAAAAAACAAACATAAATACATTGTATGCTGCTTTTGTCACTACTTGTAGGTTGAAACCTCATCACAGGCCATGCTGTTCAGTTCCATAACCAACCTTTAATCAGCTCAACCAAGGCTTAATTCCAAAGTAGTTATGGTCAGTTATCATCACCATAAGGATTACAGCTTGTATATTTTTAATAAAGACACCCCACGATCTCTTCTTAAAATATAATTTACAGTCTATCCAGGTTCTTTTGTAATCAATGGTTGCATTTTCAATCTCACTCTGCTTGTAAATCAAGGATGCTTATGAGCAGCAGGAAAAGAATGAACTAGTTCAAAATAATTGTAGGAAAAATTCATATCAGATATCTCACACCAAGTAAACAGCTACAATCCAAATACTGAAAACTATATAAGCAATGTTAAGATAAGAAGTTGCAATTAACACTTACGATGTTTAAGCTTGCAACATATAATGGTGGGGCATCATAAAATGCAATACCATTCAACTCTGTACCAGTCCACTTATGTAAAATAATTTTAGGACCAGAAGCTATCAGCAGATGACCTTGAAGCGAAGCTAAAGCAGATATAGCACCTTTCAATTCCTTAGAATATAATTCAGAAACCTGGATAGCAAAGTGACTGCATCAACACTGAGGCCCATAAAAATAGCAGGAACAGAAAACATTATACATATATATTTGAGGATTTGTTAAAACTTACGATGAAGTATAAGACTGGCCAGTGGACAACTTGAAGTTAAAAGTAAAGAATGAACAACCCAAACTTACCAGAACTTGAGAATTTTCTGTACTTTTCACAGCAGAAAACAGAAGCACACGCCCTCTTGCTGCAACATCCTCCCCTTGTACGTATGCAGTTCCAATGGCTAAAACTGTTTCATTCTCCTTTGTGGTTGCATTCTGTAATGAAATGATACACAAGTCAAAAGTGAACTAAATAATTACCTCCCATTCCATCAACATAGGGGAAATAAAATCGTCGAAATTATGAAAAGTTACACTTACAAACAGTGTAACGACTCGTACGGTAAGAGCATTTTCTGAACTTTGCATTGGGATTGTAGCCTTAGTTTGCCAAGAGCCACCCGCACTCTCTGGTTCTAAAATGCGAACCTCATATTCTTCTACAGTATAAGTTTGAAGCAGTTCATCAGAGCTTAAATTATGATTCTCAATCTGATGGCCAACTTCTTGATCAACCAGCGATGACAGAACTTGATTCAGTGGTTTGTGAACCTGCAGAAAATACATAGACAATGATTGCATTGCTACTTAAGGGTACAAATGAGACAGCATACTCTTACATAAAACAATATAGATAAAAATAAAATACAAAGGACAGCAAATAGTCTTATAGAACTGGGCAAGAGTATCATTCAGATATTTGAAGCATGAACAGTGCATCCTACTTTTGAGAAGAATGCAAACTTAAGAAACAGAAAGGGCAGTACAAGATTGATGAACAATACAGCACTAACTCAATTGTTAAGGTTAATCAAAACATAAAATCCTTCATACTAAAAATTAAGCTATGTTTGGCAATGTATACTGAAAAATTTTATTGAAATATTGTCTTGACAAAAGTAATCCAAAGGTGAAGCAATAACACAATCTACAAGAATGGATAACCAAAAGTTGATAACTAGAGAAGGTAGAGGTCAGAAAGGATAGCGTTAGTAGAGTCAAAAAAAAAAAAACGTTTCCTCTCTCTTCCCTCCCAACATCCCCTTTTTCTCTGAGTTTCCTCATTCTTCTCTTCAGAAAACAAACTGACATCACTGAAGTGACTGCATATTATTCAGATAAGGCAGTATTCATGCATGCACGTGAGAATAACTTAAAAGTTGTACAAGAAAACTAAGAAAATTTCAAGGCAAAAGCAGAGAGAATACTCACAGGAAATGAAACTATAAGAGGGTATAAATTCTTCTCGGTAAAATAAGTAACTTGATGTGGAGTTCCCTTCAGTGGAATCTAACAAAAAAATAGAACGTCTAATTGGTATATTGATAGCCCCCAATAGTAGATACATATATACAATAGAGAACAGTTAGGAACGAAGAGAAGGACCTTTTGCACTGGCCAGTAATTATCATAATTTGAGAAAGTCGGCAGTTGACAAATCTTCAAATTGCCCTATGATATAGGAACACAAAAATGAACTCATAAACTAAAGCATATACTGCATTCTTTAAAACAAAAAACAGCCAGAGGTTAAATATTATTTCATTTTCAAACCTGAGAAGTAACATAAATGAGCCCATGATTGCAATTGACATTGTGAAGAACAGTGAAGGCAACAATAGATCCATCACATAACTGCAAACAAAAAGTGTATTTATGCAATTGGTGGAGACTGAGCAACAAAACAATGGAAATTTAATATGCTGAAGAAAACTACTTTCAAAAAATCTGATTTAATAAATTAGACACTGGAAAACATTTCTCACCTGTGGATGAACTCGTATTCGCTCTCTAAATACCATAAACCATGATGGCCTTGATCCCGAAAGGAAAAATCCTTGGTGACCACTAATATTGTTGAAAATGGTAATCCTTTGGCACGGGTTCTCATTTGATGTTTCCTCCCTTATATAACTATCCAAGGGGATGCGGACAAATCTCAAGTTTCTAAGCCTTGAAGTGCTAATGCTGCCTAGACCAACAGGGTCTTGTGCAGAAACAGAATCCTCCATTTTTGAAGTAGCATCTGGAGCTTCAAACAGGTAAGCATGGTAACAGAAAACCGTTCCATCAGTCAATATTCCAAAAAGAAACGGGCGACTATGATGTCCAGACCATCTCTGCATAGCCAACTCAACAACCTTCATATTATGAGTACTTTCTTTCCTGCCAAGACCAGCTGCTGCTTCAGGAGTTTTGTTCATCATTTCCTGTGGACCTTTGGGTTCGCATAAGTAAGTATCAGCAAGATGGGTTTTTCCAGACACAAAATGATCCGCAGAGAACACACAATTGAAATTTGGCACATCAAATATTTCAAGGGCACCACTCTCATAACAAACAATACAATATATATCTCCTTGATCATGAGTTGCACCATCAGCACCATCTATGGCTTCACTAACACCAGTTGAGAGCCATGCATCTGTGCTTGCCTTCCGAAGCCAAGGCTCTGGTCCTTTATCATGATACAGTGTGCAGGCAGATACCGGTTTCTTGGAGTTTTCAAATGCCGACGGAGTATTTATGGAAACCATGCAAGTAGAAGAATCTGCAAGTGCAAATTATGTATATGCACAGTTAAAATCCCAGAATTTGTAAGATCAGGATGCCCATTTTACATGCAATAGAGTTATTCATGACAAACATACCACCAACAAGAAGCCGAATACTTCCATCACTCATTCTTATTAACACATAAGGATCAGCAATAGAAACAGATGAAACTGTAGAACTCTCAGAACCAGGACCAGGCTCAGAGTTAGATGCTCCAATGCTTAAATCTTGAGTCATAAAGGAACCATCTAGGATTCGAGCACCGTGCTCAAAGACCTGTATAACTCGACGCCTGAGGAAAGAGGGGGTAAGTACATGAAGCAGATATATAGACTTTTCATTTTCTGTTAGGTTAAATGTCGCAAAGATTACATAGTGCAGCAGCCCAAATGCAACCTTACATTAAAAGAAAAGAGAATATATATTAGCATGTAAAGCCTAATATTTTATTTTCTGACTGAACATCATCATCAAGCAAGTGCATATGCATACAGAGTAAGAAGCAAACTTAAATCAATTGGGGAGGTACTTAAATGAAATTTTCTTTTCGTGTAAGAATTTATTTTTAGCTAGCAAACAAGAGTCATGGACCATTACAAATCATAAACCAAAGGCGAAGCTCCATGAAAGAATTAATTCAAGCTACTGAAAAGCTTGACATAGTCTAACCTGCCAAACAAATTGCCTGCAGCAACTGTCCTTCCTTGTACAAAATAGTCCACACTTTCAGTAACCTCCGACAAAAGATCAGCAGTTTCAAGTACCTATTTGTCATAGAAATTCAGCAAGCTATTGCAGAATGTATAATGCCAAGCAACAAAGTGTCAACATTTCAATTGCAAATGAGGTTTGAACTTGTAATATTTACCTTAGACGAGAATACTTTATCCTTATAATAGTTATCCAAGGAATTCTATTCTAGATACATAACTAACTAAAATAAAACGATATAACAAACATTAAGAGACTGAATTCAACTAAAAGAAATTTTAAAAACAAATGCCAAAACATGCTAGTCTTCAATCATAAGGTGAAAAATCTGCAGGCTTAATATATGGTTACTTAGAATTCCACCTTTTCTTAATATTTTACTCATAATTCATGACATAAATCACATGTAAAAGCTCATGTAACACTACATTTGCTAAATACTTGGCCTAAAGAAACCATATATATATATATATATAAACAATCCCTTCACTGAACTTTTGCCCCAAAGATGAAAATCTCAAGCCAGAACAGAATATTAGGTAAACCAAATAATAAAATACACTTGTCATGGCAGCATCAGGCTTGCCAAAGAATTGAAAAAACATAGTCCTCCTCCTTTAATTACAAATCTTTTAAACATTTCACACTGCCAAGGTATTCCTAGATCAATTATCACAACCACTTGCATGTCATGTCATTTCCTCTTTCACTTCCCACTTTTCTCACCATGCCATTTTTAATTAACACACAACTAAGGCCCTGGTGATCAAAAGTGCTGCTACCATGAAAAATTGAAGAAAAAAAATGTACCAAATATAAAGAGGGTTGAAATAGGAAACTGTAATGCCTCTTGTATGACTGTAACAACCTTAATATATAATCTTTTTTAAGTGTCCTATTCCAAAAAGGAAATTAAAATATGAAAGCTTCTTGACCATATAGTAGCAGAACCACATCAATTGCTTATATATATTACAACGACATCACACAAAAAAGAAAAAAATATAAATAACACAAGGTAGTTGAAGGAAAATTCACAAATTCCAAAGATAGCCCATAAGTTTGCTAATACAAGTGAAAGTATACCATAGTGCGATCTTCCATACTTATGATCAAATATGCATGATATTCATCATCAGCTGCTGCCATTTTAGATGAATCAGCATTGTGACCACGTGCATTTTTGTGGTAAACAGTCCATATTCCTCTACAACCAGGGAGGTCAACCTGCAGATTGAAACAAATACACAAGAGAAAGTGCAGTAACACAGTTAACTAAAAAGGTCTGTATTATGTAACGGGGCGACAAAAGGGACCCTAGGGGTCATGCACCCTTAGAGTCCTTAGCTTATCCTAAGGACATGGTGGGACAAGAAAAGTATAATATGACCAAGTAAGGACGTATGTGAAAGGAAAAGTATAATGAAGGGCATTTTAGTAAATATGAATAAATATTATTATTTATATATTTATCAAGGTGTGATGGGTGGAACATTCTGATGTCTCCTCCTACCAACTTTCAAAGTGCTCCTTATGCTCTTTAGGTGGTACCTTCGGTGTAAGCTCTCCACCATTGCCGAGGCTTGTGTGCACATTCAACGACATAGCCTTAAGTGAGCTCCCTAGTGTGAAGCTAGGTGACGGGCATCGAGTTCAAGAAAGAAGAATTCGGTGTCTCCATAAAGAAGGAGCTCTATGGACACTACGAGGCCGAGGTGGTCGCAGTGCGTGGTTCTCTTGGACCTGAGGTTACAATATGACTTGCGCTATGCGCAAGCATATAGGGGAATTCCAAGACACTGTGGATATGTGGGAATTACGAAACAAGTACATGATCCTAAAATATGCGAGAGCCATGAGGCTAACGCGGGATTCGGTAATATATGGGAACGGTGAGGTGAATGCGAAGCTTAAGATAAGAATAAGGCTCGAATACATAAACGGGATACAATGCGAGCATGAGCCTCGAATGTATGCGAGAAACATAGGAATAACGATAGTAGTAAACATGCGGGGTTGGTTAGGTTCACCAACACTCGATTATAGTCGAAGGACACTCAGTATTAATGCTAAGAGCATGTTCATGAGGCTTGGCTGGCCTAAACTTGGGAAAGTTTAGGCGCCACACAGGTCGAATGTCAAGACTAAATGGAGGACCCGTGACATATTACTGCCACCAGTAAAATGATAGACTAAAAATGTGGAGACATAAATTAATGCAGATAATAATAGCATTCACAAAAATAGTCATACAGAAAGATAATTTATTAATGATGGTGATAATAGTATGCTAAAAACGCCAACAAGAAAACAAGTTTCACATTAAATTTTTACAGTTCATTACATGATAAAGTCATCCTTCATAGCAATATTTAGAGTATGAACAAACCTCTGTAATCATTTCTGGACGAATTGACTGCCGAAGAACACAAAGAGCACCATTTTTTCCATGACCAGAACAGCATACCTGAATGAGGAATTCAAACAGTATAAGACCTTTTTATGAAAACTAGACTGCTAAAATTCAATCCTGAATAGGCTCTGTTGTTTTCACTGAAACTGTTTTCCAGATTTTCTGGTGCGGTGCAGCCATGGAAATTGTTTTCCTCTTAAGGAGAAAAATAAAAGCATTTTCAGCATTCTGATTGACTAAAATCTCATTCAGTCAAACAGAAAATGCTTCTTGTGAAATTGCCAGATTTGCAACTTTCAGTCAGCTAAAAACCTATTCTAATTGATTGAAAGTTGCAATAAAATATAGCAAAGCATTTTCCTCAAACGCATTATGTTCCACAAAAGAAACAAAGCCTTAAGTAACATGAGCAAGTAGCAGCAGCCAGCCTTGTCAAATGACCAACAACACATGTTTTTAAGTCAAAATTACAATCTTTTAGCATCGTTTCACTTTTCTAAACCTATGATGATCTTTCAAAATTAACACATAGAGCTAAAAATATAGCAATCCAACAGGCCTAACTGACCAGGTCATAGTTGCTTTGTTTGGCAATTCCAGTTGCATTTGCATCATAATTACTCCTCATACCATATGAGAAGTCTTTCAGAGGACCAACATTGATCAATGAATCCCTCACTGCAAATGAGAAGGACTTCTGCATCTGGGAAAGTAACAATAAAAGGGCATATAAAGGTAAGTGTTACAAACAAAAGACACAATTGAGAATCCAACTGATCTTGAAAATGAGAGAGAAATATAAGTTACTGTGTTAAACATAGCAAAAAGGAAGCATAATCTAAGTACAGAACAAAGGAAGTTATGCATGGGAGAGGGATCAAAAAAAATTTGCAACAAAAGCATTATAGAAAATTTTAAAAATCTCTGGATGCCAAAGATAAAAGGTTCTTGAATAGCTGCAACTGCAAGTTATTGCTCTCTTAGAGGCCCTTCCCTTTTGTTCCTTCAAAACTAACCAAAAGGTAGCGAGAGAAATCAGAAGCTCGTCTTACTAAGCCAAAAAAAAAAAATCTTTTCCAAATCATGGCTCTTCTTGAAGCCATTCATCAGTGAATAACAAGAGAAGTCAACTTCCACAAAGCTTGTTTCCAATGAATGTGGCAATAAATGATACCTCATTTCAGTATCCCTATTTTAAGGGAGATACTCATCACCCGATCTCTAACTATAATTCCCATTCCTAGCAAAAGACAAATTGCTAATCATTCTACCAATGATGATTAAAAGGTCCTTGGGATGGAATAATTAACCATATAAAACTTGAAAAAAAAGCAGATTTGTCACTAGCTAAATCATACATCCAAACACCACTAAGTTGCAGCAGTTGTAGACATTTTGTTCATATTTCTTACTACAAACATATTATAATCCCAAACCCAAATAAAAAAGATAGGCTGTGATCAAAACAAAAATTTTGCCATATCATATGATGTGGATTGAAGTATTTAATTAAGGATGTTGGGTTCCGCAGAGTACAGACACTCTCTGAGGAGAAGTTATCTTATTCCTCCCTAATTCGACAAGATTCTACCTGAAAATATAAAAAGGAAATAAACTTAAACAACCTGTGCTGATTCTGCACTGTTTGCTGTTGAAGCATACAAAGAAAGCTCCTCCCCAGTGACCATATCTTGCAAACCGTCAGAAGATGACCTCTTCAATCGCTTTGCTGAAGGAATGTCACCTTCAATATCTCCAACCTGCAGCAATAGATTTTCCAGAGTTGAAGAAAAAAATATCACAAAAATACCAAAACCATTGGTTCTGAAATTCATAATCTCTACAACCAAAAACATAATGAAATGGATTTTTTTTCAATATTTATCAGCATCGAAATTTGTTTCAAAACAGCACAAGTGACGATTTTTGGATTTTGAGATTATTAACTATAAAATTCAAAAGAGGCGGCTGCATTCAGAAGCTAAAAATACTACATAGAAGTGGATGGCTTCCAATATTTACCTCTTCTTTCAAACCAGATGACGCTATTGAAGATCCCAATCCGTAACTAAATTGCACAAGCAAGCTGTCACCCAAACGACTTCCCAAGAAAAATAATGAATTCCCAATTGTTGTGATGTCCTATAGGAAGTTCCACAAAGGTCAAAATAAACGATAATGACAGCAAAAGAATGGATAGTTGCCATGCAAACAAGAAATATAATGCAAAGTCTGATAGCACTAACTAACCGAAGTAAGTACTGAAGCTTTAGACTTGGAAAGATCAAGCCTCTGCACAACTCTTTAAGGGTAAAGAGGAAAACAGCAATGAAAACATTAGCCATCCATGATAAAACTTATCTAATTCCATGACTACACAGAGAATATGAAACATTTGTAATCACAAATTCAAGCAATGAATATGTAATCCTTATAATAAAAATATGAAAAGAAGTTTTGTTTGGTTTTTACGTTGTCATAACACCTTTTTCCAACACTCCATGGGAGCTTCACCTGTTTAGATTAATTCTCCAGCACATATTTAACTTCATCATGTTTATTCACAGTAATAAAATTGAAAAAATGAAAAAAATCCAATGGACATGCAGATTGATCCAGGAGCTTTATTTTCAACAAAAGATGAAACTGACTTGGAAAAAACAATCTTAGGTCACCAATCTCTTAAACATTACAAGCTTGCTAGACAAAGAGGAATAATGAGTTCTGTGACTTCTGTCAGTTAAGACAACGAATAAGGTACAAGTGTGGGATTGGCAATTTGAAAATTTTCACAGTAATTTGTGGAAAAGTAGATCTAGGAAAATTTATAGAAGTCCAAATTTTTTAAACTGAGCATCTTCTCACAGTCATTTTTTCATTCTATGAACATTGTCCAATCAATCTCATTCTAAATTTGTAAACAGATCCTTGTACTAACATGAGATAACATTCAATCCAGTCCTAAGTATAGGTTTGCCAATGAAGCTTAACCTGCCTTTAGAAGCGACCTTTTAAAAATTGTTGCAAAAAGTAATTTTAAATTGTTAAGTCATACCAAAAATTAGTAGCATCAAAAATTGCAAATCAGACCAAAAATTAGTAACAAATCACCAGCTCTTGCTCTTCAGCTTGAAAGATAATAGGAATCTTAATATGTTATATCAAAAGATGGAAAACACCTACCTTCCATCATAAACAAGGGTCAGCAACAAAAGTTCCCCATTCTTTGCTGACAGTAGGGCTACATCATTTAGTAACCAAGTTGCTTTGGCAGCATCAAGTTCCACACTGAAACTTGCTCTTGGCAGCTCTTGGCTGGAGGGAGAACAAGAAAAGATATGAGCATTAAAAAACAATCCAGCCTGATTTTAAACAGAGGCTGCATGCAGGTGCAGACACATGTGCATGGATAGAGAAATGGACCTGCTGTCAGTAGAAACAGCATAATTATTCAAGGCCAATGAGCAAGTGGCCGACTGCACAAAACAAAAGGTCAATATAACAATATTATGCAGACAGATAAATTGTTAAATATAAAATACAAAGCACAATGAATCCAAGAGTAGCTAGAAAATGCTGGTGCAGTTGAAGTGCTAAATGCAACAGAATATGTCTACCTCACTGTGATAATGTAAAGTGTTTGCACAAATCACAAGAACACCCCCAATTGGTGATGGCACTGCAAGCAGCTTGTAAGCATCATGCGGAAGATTCTAAAAAGAGAAACAGATACAAACAGAAAGTGAGAATGACTTTTGCAAAATGCCCAATGTCCACTAAGATAAAGTGAGTATCTTTTTCATCCACTTTAACCCAAACCTGAAAGCCCACAAAGTTTACTAGAGGAAAGACTCATAAAATTACAGAATCGAAGTTGATGTTTTGATATTTAACATTGATAAATTGCAATATACTTTCTAACAATTACCAATTTACAATAGCTTCAACTGCCAAATTGAAGAAACTAATATCCTGTCAAAATTAAAAACCTTGCTGGTTATACTTTAGCTTTCTTCAGATAGGTTCCTTTTGGTTAACAACATACCATGACTGACCATATGAGGGTAGGCTGCTTCAAAGTTGTGCTGATACTAAGAACAGAAATCATGCAAGTATGATGCTTCCATGAAACACGGCCAGCCCAAGTAAGCTCCCTCTCATGCAGGATAACCACCACAGGCTCAATATAATCTACATCATAAAAAATTCCAGACTTGTGACCTCAACATCAGAGAAGCAACCAAAAAGATACGTAAGACAGGTTAACCTTGCACTAAAACCCTAAAATGAACAAATTCCACGTGCTACTTACATTACACCATCAAGTCCACCATAAAGAGAAAATACATAGCAAATGAACAATGCCTTATTTGGATCAGAAGAAACAACCACCAAAAAAGAAAATTAGTCAAACTTTGTTGAGTATATGACTTAAGCCAAATCTTTTAGTAAGATGTTAACTAATGATTTGTCCCCAACATATCCAATTGTTTACCACAAGATCCGAGGGCTAGGAGCAAAATTCTGATCCACATTTTAAACAAGCATATTCACATCATCAAGTCATCATTAAAGGCCATTCCCAATTTTTTGACCACCCGCCAAAGTAGATCCTAGCTGTTAGAGATAATATTTTATATTCTTGGGGCCTCACCTGATAGCTTAAATTTTTTGGTTAATTGATTTTTTTATGCTAATTTAACATCTCATAAAGTTCATATCCTAATAAAAAAAATGGAATGTTTCAAACCTTCATAAGTGCCAAATTTGGATAAAAATGCTAAAAATTACAAACTTACACATTAACCAGACTTACCATGTACAAATATAAAGTCTCTTACATGCTTCATATCCAAGTCTCGTAAATTGATAATGTAAGATGATTGAACACGGGCAGAGATAGCACCTCCGGAACTAAGAGCGTCATCATCTCCAGCCAAACCAGAAGCAGCCTAACAACCGAAATTTCAATGTCAAAAAAAGATATATTTATATAACAAAAACCTTCAAATTTGTAAGATGATCATCAACACTAGGAAGGCCCCCATCACATCAATTTTGTAGCAGAACATCTACCAGAAAATATGAGATGATAACAGTTATAGGATTTAACAGAAATTGTAACTTCTGTCATTTCAGTCCATTAATCTAGTAGTTATGCTGATTTTGGTGAAAAATGTTTTAAAATTTAGTAAGAGGAGATGTAAGTTGTAATATAGGTGCAAGTTACCACTAGAATAACCAAAATTGCTCACCTCTTAAATTCTTTGACCTCCAGATTTAAGTGAAAAAGGAATACATAGCACCATCATGCACACAAGAACAATCTAGAAACTTCAAAACTTTGCAACTTATAAATGAAAGCAACATCCACTTGCCTCTTTTTTTACATTCACACGTATACAATACAACAACAGTTGAGAAAACGTTAAGGGGGCCAAAATTGACCTGAGCAGCCCTGAGTATAATCATCTGCATATCATAAACAAGAATGCCACCACATCTGCCTTGAGGGTCAACCTTTACTAAAGGACCTCGTGCAAAAGATTCTCTACCTCTTTTCAGATGAATCCACTCTGGACCTTCAAAACAGTGCATAGAACTGAAAAAAGAGATTCACAACTAGAAATAAGTACATGAATCAATTGCAAATACATCAAGAAATAAAACATCATCCATGCACAACACAATCACATTCAAGGATCTTTAACTGTACCTCGTGCGAAGTCCATGTATTGAATCATCAAACTCAATAACTGAAATCTTTGCATCTTTAAATGCTAATATGATAGAATCTCTTTTTCTAGAATTATCACCTCCTTCTATAGGCAATACAGCCATCGACTCAACATTACCGTGCAACCTAAAAAAACAAATTGAAACGACACAGAAAAAAAAAATTAAGAAGACTTGACCTGAATCCGACAAATATTAATGTATGCATATAACAAGAGAGTAAAATAGAAGAAATGAACCTGTAGTGGCAAACGAGCTCGAGGGAAACACCAGAAACGCCGTCCATTAGACCTCCGCGCTTGGGCTCGCGAGAATTTCGGGACTCTCTGGAGCCGTCTTCTTGAACTCTGACCACATAGAGTTCGAGAACGTTTCCAGAGGTGACAATGAGGTTAGGAATGGGACCAATTCCGCGTTTCGCAGGCCATTCGGACTCGAGATCGTCGTTCTGCAAGGAAGGAATTTGAGGGGCAAAGTCAGCGCGGGAATGCGTTATGTAGCCAGAGGCACAGTTTTCGATACCGGTGGGCCAGTGCATCATCTTGTAGGCAGCGTAACTCATTGCTGCAACTGGTTTTGGATTCTAGGGTTTGAAATTAATGAGAGTAAATGAGTGTGCTAGTGGAGCAAGGTGAAAGTTGAAGAGAAGTAGCAGAGATTATTCGAGTAGAAGAAAGAGGCGGGTTGCCTTGTGGAAATGGACTTAGAGCTTGATAAAAACTCGGAGTTTGTGTTTTGCGGGAGGGGTTGAGCAGCCACTCGGTGAAAAATGGTCCGTAAAGATGAACCAGGTTAAGTTAGCTGTGGGTTCGGTTTGAAATGCAGAAGCAGGAGCACGGCCGGTCCGCGAAAATTTGAAAACTGGCGGTGAAGGGTTATACTTCAACAAACAGTACTGTTTGCTTAGATTACTAATTGTTGAATTACTAATTAATGATCAAACACTCAGTTAATATGTTTTCATTAAAATTTAATGGCCACTTAAGTTTTTTTTTTTCCTTTTAGTTCCTGTAAAATTCACATATCAAATTTGATCATTTAATGTGAAAATTTTTCTAGTGTAATTCCATATTTTTCTTAGCTGGAGACAAATACCACAGACAAAAAATGATAATATTTGTAGTTTAGTAGAAATTAGGCGTTGCAGAATTTGCAGCAAAGTAAACGAACTCCCATATCACTGCAAAAATATTCCTTGCTCTCCAGTGTCTTTTCGTTCCAACAAAACCATGCCCTTTCCAATACATTTCCAAGCTGCAATGAGTTCAGCCCCAGTTAGCATAATTAAAATGCAATTGTCATTTAGGACTTGCAATGGGTGCATAATTAAAATGCATATTGCAGAATGCTCGAATTCAAGGTATCACAAAGCTTGAAATGCTTCTGCTTTGAAATTCCAGAAAAAATCCACTTGTTGAGTTCAAGTCTTTAACTGTTGGTACAACTAACAACATGAACATTGATGATGGTTTAATAAAAACAAAAGGAAAAAATCAGAGTGAAGTGAATCAGCAAGAAATCACAATTCCTTGTATAGAAAGATGCAAATTTCAACATCTCCAGCAGAAAAAGCATTAGCCTTAAGAACTTAAAGTGAACGCAAAAATGGAACAAGATCCTTTAACAATGAACTTGCTCCACCAAGAAGCTTAACGATCATCCTCTGGAAGCTGTGCAGGATAAGGTTTTGGGTCGATAAACCAGATGCATTCCAGAAAATGCATGAACTCTCCTACCTAGAACTCAAGACAACATCTCCATTCATCTGCATTAACAAAGAACTGCATTTAAGTAAAAAAAAAAAAAAAAGCTGAAAAGGCTAAGCCCAACCATTTTAAATATTCAAACTTACAGATTTAGAAAGTTCTTTGGCTTTTTCGTCATTAAAACCTAGAGTGGCCAAAATCTTGTGACCTGCAGATTCTCTTTCTGACCAAATCCCTAGAAGTATATGAGTTGTGGTTACTTCTCCATCGTCACCTGTCATTCAAAGAGCATCTCAGAGCAATCTGATAAGACATCAAGATTTATTTGAACCATTGCTATCAAAAGCAGAAAAACTGAAAATAAAAAACAGAAGGGCTGCACCAATAATGTTCGTTCAAAATATCATGCCACAGAACCCACAGCATAGAGCTTAGACAATTAGATGAATAGAACACATTCTGGACAAATTGTTTGACTGCTTACTCAACAGAAGAAATTCCAATGACTCAACCTTTTAACATGCAGTCTGCAATCAAGTTACAACCTGAAATGAGCCATGCAATCGTGACCCTAACACTCAAGCAAAAGCAAACACAACAATCCTAGGCAACTTCAACCTCCCAAAATTAAAATTCTACATTAATAAATTATTTGGAATTGTACTGAGATTATGTATCAAAATACTGACCACAACTCAACAGAGGCAACCTCCTAAACATGTCATCAGACATACCAACTGATTAAAGTAAATGAGAGAAACAGTGTCTTAATCCTCGTCAACTCAATAAGATTTTCTGCTGCAACATATTAATCTAGTATCAAGAAATTGCACGGTTAGCCATTTTACAATAAGATAGCAAAACTAACGATGCACAGACTGCAAGTAATTTCATGACTTCAAACATGTTCCACTCATCAAGTCAACTTCTCAATACATACTAAATAGAACACAATTCATAAGAACTAAAGCACCAAAAGTTAGAGAATGAGAACATTAATAAAAGTACCTGATTTTAGTTTCTCATCAATGGCCCAATCAAGGGCTCTCTGAGCCTGTTCAGTCAATGGGGGATGCTCAGGGCTGAAATAGTACAAGTCAGATTTCCCAAGTAAGGTTACAGTTTCTTCCTGAACCTTGAAAAAAGTGATCCCGTTAGCCCTCAGGAACTTTGCAGCTGGACCTGTTCCTGCAAATGATAATCTTACAGTAAATTTCTTGATGGTCAATTCAAAAAAGACCTCTACCCGCTAGTTCTTTAGGAATTACAATCACCGCGTAATCCATAAACAATGCATCTTGAGTCTTTTCCTCAACAGGCAGTGTATAACAACTCTTTCAGAGTAGAGCAGTACTTGCTTCTTGGTTCAGAAATTGTTCTGTAGGATATAAACTCAAAAGATACTGCTGCCACTAAAAACTTGATAAATATGCACTGGTAAACATAGGGGAGAGATGTTGACTGTTTTCCCACAAACATTTCCACCAGACAATGGTTTCTTGTCCTATAAATCAGTAACTTAGAACACATACACAGTGGATGGGTAGTAGATGTTTAATGCCGTAATAGATATTAGCTGAGTTCAACTTGATTCAATACTGAGAAAATGAGTTTGCAATATCATTATCAGAGCAATAAAACAATGCCAAAATTTAAGCATATGAAAATTCTACTCCATACTTCCCAGAAGTATAAAACACGACAACAATTCTAAAAAAATGGTAATTGATTATAAAGAAAGAATCACTAAGTTACTAACCCTCAATTAAAATCCCCATTAGAAGCGCTTCAGTTCCAGTGTTTGGATACTTGAGCTTCCTCGCTTCCAATTCTCCCAAACCGAATGACCTTATCGCCCTCGCAGACCATCTAATCACTCACCAAAATATCTTCAATCAATGCACTAGTCAAACATCGAACATGCACATAATTTCATTAAAAAACCAAAAGGGAAAAAGAAAAAATTTCTAATAACGCACTTTGGGATCTTCTCTGGAGGGTGTTTCCTGCAAAACCCGGCGAAATCAAACTAAATTAGACCTTAATCATCAGATTAAAGATAATGAAAAAAAAAAAAACAGCAGAATCCAAAGACTGACTTAGAAGGGAGACTCGACAAAACTGTGGCAACTGTTGAGCGATGGCACTTAAGGACGAAATTGCTCAAATTGGCCTGGCTAATTAGTAGCTTGTTACCGTGAAAGGAGCTCAATGGAAGTAACAGCGAAGAATGGTAAGGTTTTTCGGTGTAAATTGGAGAGATGCGGAGTGAAATGGGCAGAAAGGAGAAAGTTTGAGTCGCCATTGACGCGTGCTCTGGTAATAAGATTTTCAAGAGCGTTTGATTATGAATTGATTTTTTTTTTTATACACTCATAAGGGTTTATTCATTGGGTTTTGCTGTGTATAGTTTCATGGAATGGAAGGCAGTGTGCACTAGCTGTCGTTGTAGTAGGAGTACAAGCTGCAACGATAAAACGTTCAAGGCTAAACATAATCGTCTATTCGTCTCGTGCAAAGCAAATTTTTACAAAAATTTTTAAAAATAGATAAATTGGTTCAATAATTTAAAAATATTATTAATTGAATTTTGAGGTGTTATAAAAATTTATAATAATCATATTAAAATAAAAAATTAATATACATGTATATTTAATCAATATAACACTAAAAAAGGATTGGTGTATATGATTTTAATTATTTTATTTATCCTAATTTTTTAGTAAAAATGAGAGTAAAACAAATGGAATAAAAAGTAAAAATTTTCAACTTTTGCACCTTTTTACATTTTTAAATATTTTTTTCATTTTTCATATTATTATTCTGTTTATCAATTTTAAATAGTGTTTTCATTTAATAAGAAATTAAAAAATAAGCCGGAAAAAAATTCTTTCCATGGTATCACATATGTATATTTATATAGATGAATTTTTCTTTAGTAAAATTTAAATTTAAAAAATTTATTGTCTACTTTAAATATATTGTAGGCTATTATATCAATATTTTATAATTAAATTGTGATAAATTTAATCATTTTTTATTTTATTTGTTGAAAAAAACTAACAATAAATTCCAAATTATGGGTAACAATTGAGTTCTAAAATCCACTGTGCATTATTTTTATGTTTAAATATTTACTTGTACATTTATATTGTTTGTTGTTTCTTGAATTTACAACTAACTATGTATTTTTATATATCGAAAAAAAAACAAATTTAAATTCAAATAACAAAAAATTTTGTCCTTTATTATAAAAATAATAAATTTTTATATTTTACAGTTTACACAACATATAATATTAGGTTTTATTTCAATGCAAACATTTAATATTAAAATTTTAAATTTTAAATACAAAAAATTCAAATAACACAAAATTAAATCCTTTATATTTTTAAATGTATTAGAATCATTAATACGAATTCACATAATTATCAAGTAAATGATTTAATTTGAATTTAAATTCATGATTAAATCTTTGTATCCACCAACGTAGCATTAATATACTCACCTGGTTTCCATGGTTTGCATGGACCTCAGTTTGGTGGCGGAGCGATTATGATCTTATCAGGCTCAGGCTCAGGCTCAGGCTCATCATGTGCCAAATGTTAGGCCAGTGAAAAGTCTCGGGCCACTTAACGGCCCATGCTCATGCGCGTTTAGCTGCGGCTCTTATGCCAATGCCGCCCTGCCATACGCGTCTCGGAGGGACACAATGCACTTTTCACGACGTACAGAAGGATGTTTTTTTTTTTCTTAAAAAAATATTATGTAAATTTTAATCATTATACCGTGCAATAACTTTGGAATCTGCAGTATCGTCCAGGCAACTTGATGTCTATTTGATTCGTAATCTTTTGTTTCTTTCTTTGGTCAAAAAAAAAAAAAAACGTTTGTTTCCTTCTAATAACACCTTTCGGTGGCAACTGGCATTAGCTTTGACCGCCATTCCGCCACACTTCTGTTACTTTATTCTTTTCGAACTGCTATTACTTTATTCTTTCGATCAACAATTGATCCCTTAAGTTAACATGCACACATACTTACGGAGATTGAACTTAAAAACATTGACTCAAAGATAGAAGTTAAAAGATTGAAAATTATAGAATTTATCCTTGCAAAAATAAAGTAATATACATAACTAACATGAAAAATAAGATCAAAAATTTGTATTGAAACTTCTAAATTTGACCATTTGTTCGTCTAAATCCAACAACTCCAAAACTTGAAGATGGTAGCTTTCTCCTTCGTTTCTTCTGGCACTATCAATCTTTATTTTAGACAATTACTTCTTTGATGAGCTAAAATTAAAAAACACATCATTAAATTTTAACCAAAACATATCTGAATATTTAAAAATTCTTTTTAAATTTTGATCTCGTCAAGATATAATCAAAATATAATATATAAAGAGGATATACCTACATAATCTTAAATTATTAACTCATATTGAGTTTATTTAGATACAAAAGTATTACTTTATCCACTCTATTAGCCGATTATTTTTTTAATCTAAAAATGCTATTTCCTTGGAATTACATAAATTAACATATGGTTAAATTTACGGGTGCAATGTTTTAATGCCCTGATAATGTGATATAGCCACCGATGAATTGGTCAAATAGGCTCTGAAACTCTAAATGTTGCGGATTCAAATCTTAAGAAGTGTAAAACTAAATGTTTATGCCTAGCTGCTTCTATAATATATATATATATATATATAAAGGGGATAAGTAAAATTATGAAATAGTTTTCGCTTGTTATTATATAAAAATTAGATAATTTAGTCATTTATAAATAAAAATAAAATATAATTTTAATTTGATTGAAAATTTATTTCTTATTTTAATTTTGTTAAATTATATTTTATCTTTAATAAAAATTAAATTAATTAAATATAATTTTAATTTAATTAAAAGTATATGTTTTATTTTAATTATGATAACTTTTATCTTATCTCTAACAAAAATACTAATTGAAAATGTATTTTATATTCTAATTAAGTTAAATTTTATTTTATATCTAATAAAAATTAATTGAATTAAAATATAATTATAATATAATTGAAAGTATGTATTATATTTTATCTGTAATAAAATTAAATTAATTAAAATTTAATTCTAATTTAATTGAAAGCATATTTCATAATTTAATTATGTTGACTTATATTTTATCTTTAATAAAATTGAAATTAATTAAGATATAATTCTAATTTAATTAAAAGTATATTTCTTAGTTTAATTATGTTAATTTTTATTTTATCTCTAATAAAATTAAATTAATTAAACTTTTAGTAGTAATTTTGTTAAAAATATATTTTTTCTATTTTACTTAGGTCTACTTATATTTTATCTAATATAAATCAAATTAGATAATATAATTTTATAAGTCTTATTATATTAAATTTAATAAGTAAATAATTAAAATCAAACTAATAAATTTTATGAAAATAGGAAAAGTATATAATTTGTTTTAAAAGTAAATATTTTTATTAATTAAAAATTAATAAATAAAAATTTAAGCATATAATTTATTTAAAAGTATATTTTCTATAATAAAAGTAGTATAATTATCATTTTTAAATATTTTTATAAAATTTAACAAAAAAAATTAAAATTAAATTAATGAATATTTATCAATCAATTATTAGTTGAACTTAAAAAATTACATTAAATTAGTTTTTGAGTAAATAAAATTATTTATATTAAAAATATTGAAGAAAGAAAGTATCATAACTCAAATAAAAATTTACTACAATTGTAATATACTATAAGTTTAATGGGTTACAATATTTAAAATTTTATATGAAGAAAATATAACTTTTATTTTTTTAATTTTTTATTTAAAAAATTAATGATTTTTATTATCTTATGGTTAATTATAAACATGATATTCTTTTCTATAGGAAATTAGCTATAGAATTGGGGGAAAATATTTATAAAAAATATTGAAGGAATATCATGCAATTATTTAAATAAAAAATTTATAAAAATTGTAATAAATTATAGCCATATTAAGTTACTATTAAATTTCTAAATAAATAACATTACTACTATTTTTAAAACTTTGTTTAATAAAAATAATAACAACAATAATAATAACAAGTAAACTTATTAATGTTATTATTATTATTCACTATATACCATGAGTCTATTAAATTTTTTGTTCACGTGTGAAACATGTGGTTATTTACTAGTATATATATATACATATATATACAAAAGAGGAGGACAAGCAAAATTAAGAAACAATTTGTCATGACCCAAACCGAGAATCATGACTAGCACTAAAAAACAAAAATTCTTTCGAATCTCAAACTCATAGCAAGCGTTATAAATAAAATACATACGATAAAATAAATCAAAATGCACCAAAATTAAAATTTTAATCAAAATAAAATAAATACTCGAATCTCACTTCATAAAATAAAAATATTCATACAATATTCAGAAACATATCTCAAAATACAAAACAACATACTACTAATTCAATAACATTACTACTGCCATTTTTTATAATACAATAGAAGTTCAGATAATAAAATTAAATAGTCTAGCTGGGATTGAAAAAAACCAATAAAGAGGTCTACTACTGAAATCTAACAACGAGGAATCTCCTGAAAAATATTGAGATGAGTCAGACCTCACTGAGTGAATTATTATAATATATATACACACAATCTAAGTTATATACAGTCAAACATCAGTATATATATATAAATATATACAGACATTTCACACAGATGATAAAATCCGTTTATATATATATATATATATATTAAATGCAGAAAATATTTAATTAAATGAAGGATCAAATAGAATCCTAAAAATATTTGCAACCTCAAACAATTATTTCACTAGTCATGCAAGCTTACTTAATTCCAAATAAATTATCTTATTCCATTTTTTGACAATAGACTGGCCCAGAGAAACTAAATCAACCAAGCTCCCACAGTCTAATTGTCAGTGTAATTGGCCTTGAGACACTATGTCAACCAAGTTTTTACAATCACACTACTCAATCATTGATATTCTCAATAAATAGATCAATCAAATTTTACCTCCAATGATTTCATTAATTCAATCCTAAGATCTATCGCACGGGTACGTATACGGTTCTAGTGCAACCTACTAAATAGCACATTCTATCGATATCCTTCATATAAAATCACGTATACATATTGGAAATGATAAAATACATCATTAAAACATAATATACCACTTATATACTAAATATATACCAAAAATATATCAAATAAATATGCTGAATGTATGTCAAATATACTGATTATATACCAAATAAATACTAATATATATATATCACATATGTACAAAAGATATACCAAAAATATACCTAGTATATATGTCTCGTATATAACAAATATATCAAAAATAAATTAACAGTATACCAAATCATTTAATAAAATAAATCATATTTAAACATATAATGAAAATGTGAAAATCCTTATTCATGCATCCTATATGCAATGCATATATAAAATAATAACTCACAAGTTTGCGCTCCTTAAGACTGACTTGACGAGCCTAGTTCTATAGGTTTCAGTATCGACGCAACTAGAAAAATAAATAATCAAAAAATCAAAATAAATTCTAATTTATACTTTTAAGAATTATAAAAAAAGACTCGATCTAGGAATTCAAAACTCAGTTAAAACACAAAGATTTAAGATCGACCCAATGTCACATTTTACGAAAATTCTATCGAAAAATCGGTAGAACCTCTTCTGTAAAATTAACATCTCTTTACTGAAAAGTATAGCCGATTCTGCAAGAAAAATACACTTATAATAACGCAATAGCTTAACATCTCGGGTTGAAACTCTAAACTACTCAAATTCCCAACTGAGGTTCACAATTTATAATAAAATAGATATTAAATAATAATATATTAAAATCATTAAAAATTCATAAAATCAATAATAAATCAAAATATAATTTATTTAAACATCAAACACTAAATATACTTTTTTTCACATTAATAAAATAAAAATCTCAAATAATTATATAATATTAATAAAAATCTAATTTTTCAATTATTTAGTATAAAATAGTAAAATTCACATTTAATTACTCAAATAGTTTAAATATACTGTAAAAATAGTTAAAAATCCATTTAATCACCAAAATAGTAAATAATATTATTATTTGAATATAATTTTCAAAAATAGTATTAATTAGTTAAAAATGGTAAATAATTCATAAAAATTATTTTAACACCAATTGTTATTCCAAAATTATTTAAAACATATTATTTAACAATATTTTCAATAAAAACACATAATTAACTCATAATTCTAAAAACATAATGCAAAAATATTCCCAAAAATTATACAAAATTACCAAAAATTATTTTCTAAATTCTAAAATTAATAACTTAAATTAATAACACTAACTTAACTAAAATTCCATCCAACATAATTAATTAACATAATTAACAAAAATTCAATTTAAATTATTAAAATATTCAAAAATACCCATAATTCAAAATAATTCAAAAAAATAAACAAAAAATATATTTGAGAAGATTAACGTATACTATTCAACATTATCAAAGCAAAAATTAAAAAATCAAACAATATCCAACTCAAAAAAAATCAAAACCCTAAATACACATAAATAAAAATTGAAGATAACTCACAAAGGAGAGGATTCAAGCTCAAATAGAGCTTAGAATTAGCTTCACCGGAGCTCAAGGATTTCAAAGAGTTCAAGAATGTGAGTTATGGCCACCGGAGTCAACACCGATGACAATCGAAACTCCACAGTTGCTGCTGCTGTCTCTACGTTTTCTGACATACTAGAGGTGCTCTGGAGGTGGCAGTCGATGTCTGGAGGAAGGAGGAAGGTAATGGTAGCTATGGTAGCTCCGGTGAGGTGGGATGGCGGACAGTGTATAGACAGAAACAGGGAAGGAGAAAATCGACAAAATAAGGGAAAAAACCAAGAAAGAAGGAAAAAAAGAATGGCCATTAAAAAATATCCTGATCCCTTTCTATCTCTCTCTTTCTCTCTTTATATTTATATATATATATACATAACACACACTAAATAATAATAACAATATAATAATAATAATAATATATGATAACAAATAATAATAATAATAACAATAAAATAATAATACTAACAATAATAATAAATATGCTAACACACATGCATGATATAATACTAATAATAATAATATCAATAAAATAAAAATAATGATAATACTAACAATACTAACTTTCAAAATAATGTACTTTACGTAAATAAAATGTTTAGAATAAAATAATAAACAACATTCATCAATAATAATAATAATAATACTGCAATAAAAACAACAATAATAATACTAATAAAAATAATATCACTAATACTATTAAAAATAATAGTGATGACAATGACTTTAATACTTTTAATAATAAAATTTACAAAATAATTATTATACATAATAAAATATTTAGAATAAAACAAATAGATAATATATAAATAAAATTTAAATTTTTATTAACACTTGATATTTCAAAATAATTTTATATTATTTAAAATATCGGGTTATTACACAATCTTCACTTATTATTATGTAATAATTGAATAATTGAGTCATTTACTAATAAAAATAAAATATAATTAATTAAAATATATTTTTAATTTGATTGAAAGTCTATTTCCTATTTTAATTAGGTTAGCTTCTATTTTATCTCTAATAAAAAATAAATTAACTAAATATAATTCTAATTTAGTTAAAAATACGTTTCCTATTTTAATTAGGATAACTTTTGTCTTATCTCTAACACAAATTTTAATTAAAAGTATATTTTTTATTCAAATTAGATTAACTTCTATTTATATCTAATAAAAACTAATTTAATTTAATTAAAATATAATTGTAATATAATTGAAATTATGCATTATATTTTGTCTGTAACAAAATTTCTAAATTAATAATTAATAATAAAAAATAGTGCATATATCTAATATAAGCCAAATTAGATAACATAATTTTATAAGTTTCATTATATTAAAAAATAATTAAAATCAAAATTAATAGATTTTATGAAAATAGGAAAATTATATAATTTGTTTTAAATGTAGATATTTTTAAAAATTAAAAATTAATAAATAAAAAATAGAGCATATAATTTATTTGAAAGTATATTTTTTATAAGAAAAATCATATAATTATTGTTTTAAAATATTTTTATAAAATTTAATAAAAAATAATTTCAATTAAATTAATTAATATTTATAATTTAATTGTTAGTTAAATTTTTAAAAATAACATCAAATTAATTTTTTTATGTAAATAAAAGTATTAATATAAAAAATATTAAAAAAATAAAGTGTCATAGCTTAAAAAAATTTACTAAAATGTAATAAATTATAAGTTTAGTAGAATTGGAATATTTAAATTGTTATATAAAGAAAGTATAACTTTTATTTTTTAAAATTTTTTATTAACAAATAACTAATAATTTCTATTATTTTATAATTAATTATTACTATAATATTTTTTTAATATAAAAGCAGTTTTAGAGTTGAGAAAAATTATTTATAAAAAATATTAAAGGAATATTATACAATTATTTAAATAAAAGATTTATAAAATTTGTAATAAATTATAACTATATTAAGTTAATATTAAATTGTTAAATACATAAATAACAATATTATCATTTTTAATTTTTTTTAATAATAATAATAATATATTTAATTATTTATTTACTATATATCACGAATCTAATAAATTTTTTGTTTACGTGTGAAATGACCCAAACTAGGAGACATGACTGGCGCTAGGGAACGAAAATTCTTTCGAATCCGGAACTCGTAGCAAGCCTAAGAAAATAAAATCATATAATAAATAAATAAAAAGTACGACATAATTAAAATTTTTTAGAATCAATATATAAAATTAATACTCCAAATCCTTTCATAAATGAATTCATATTCGTACAGTGTTCAAATACAAATTCTTAGAGTATTTAATATCAAAAAAAAAATAATATTCTTCCGATACAATAACATTACTACTGCAATTTCTATAATATAAATCAGAGTTCAAAATATAGATTTGTATAAAATAGCCGGGACTGAAAAACACCGGTGAGGAACTCTACAACTAAGGTTTGACGATATGAGATCTCCTGAAAAAAAATAATTGAGGGGGTCAGACCTCACTAAGCGAATTATTATACTATATATACACACAAACTAAATCATAACAATCAGACATTCTTATATATATATATGTATGTATATACACACATTTCATACGAATGTCAAACTCTGCCTTTATAAATATACTACATGTAGAAAACGTTTGTTTTAATTCATGAAAGATCCATAGAACCTTAAAACACATTAAAAACCGATAAAAACTCATTTATTTAGAAAAATCGTATATTATATATATAATTTGAAAATAATTTACGAAAAATAGTTTTAATTAGTTAAAGATACTAAATAATTTGTAGAAATCATTTTTATACCCTAAATAACTATTAAAACCAATTTAATTACATTTTTAGCAAATTTAGTGTAAAATTATCAAAATACCCCTATGTCACGACCCAAAACAGGAGTCATGACCGGCGCTAGGGAACGGGAATTCTTTCGAATCCGGAACCCGTAGCAAGCCTAAATATAAAATAAATCATGCAATAATAATAACCATATAATATATATGCAGCGGAAATAAAAATCTGAAATATCACAATATCATCCATATCAACTGGATTAAATAAAAATCTCATCTCATACATAAAATCTTTTTAATACAATCCAGTTTTAACATAATATATCTCCTTTAAAATAAAGTACATGAAATCCAATACTGTAATTTACAACTACTGCAGTGTCTAGATAAAATCAATAAGACTCAAGTAGACAATTTACATAAAGAAGCCGGGGCGGAAGAAATCCGACGTATCGACCTGCTACTGAGGTCTGAGGAAGTTGACTCTCCTGAAAAATAGTCAACGGAGGGGAGTCAGACCTCACTGAGTGAATTACTATAATATATATACATACACTCTAAGTGATAATGCATACAGTCAACAGTATATGAGTAATATGTATATATACAGGCAAGTTCATACAGATGCAGAAAAATCATTTTATATATTTTGTCTGAAAATCAACTTTTATGAAGGATCACATAGAACCCTAGAATATCGCAACCTCAGAAAATAGTGTTAAACAACACTCTAGCCATACAGGCTCACTGATTCCAAATATATCCACTTAATCCATATGGACAGTAGACTGGCCCCGAGACACTAAGTCAACCGAACTCCAGCAGTCTGACTGCCAGTGTGATTGGCCCCGAGACACTTGGTCAACCGAGCTCCAGCAATCACACCCAAACCACATCTCACACATATCAATAATCATAATCAAATCAATATCCACAAATAGTTAGTAATATAGCCTAAAGCTATAGGCGTACCGGTACGTACTCGGTCCTAGTGCTGCCCACTAGGTAGCACGTTCTATTGATATCCTTCATTCTTAAATATAAAACATTCATTCACAAAAATAAATGATGCATGGATATAAATGAAATAGCAATATAAACCATATATATACCGAAAATATACCAAACATAAACCAGGTATATTTTGAGTATATATATGTCAAATAAATCCAATCAAATCATGAATTAAACTAAAAATATATTTAAAAATATTTTAAATATATTTTATTAATAAAACATGTATATAATTTATTATATACCAAAAATATACCAAAAATATACTTGAATATAAATCATGTTATTTATGCATATTTAGTCAAAATAAAACATGCATTTTCTAAATCATGCATCCTAAGCATATATATATAATATAGTAACTCACCTAATGCGCTCCACGAGACGGGTCCGACGGGCCTGATCCACTAACCCTCGGTCTCGGCGCAACTAAACAAGAAATAATTAACCGATATCAGAGTAACCCTAACAGAAATCCTAGAATTCAATCTAGAGTATTAAAATACGGAAACAGAATTAGGGTTCGACTGGACATCACGTTTTACGAGAATTCTACCGAAAATCCGGCAGAACCTCCCCTGTAAAACGGACATCTTTCTACTCAAAAGAGTAGAGCCGACCCTGCAAAGAAAATACACTTCAAAAATAAACACCATAATCAATTACAACCCCTCGGTCGGACTCCAGACTACAATCTGTCGACCGGGGTCCACAAACACAGAAAATATATTCAAATATACCAAAAATATCCTTAAATCATAAAAATACATTTCATACGTAGAAATTACATAATAAATCTTGAAACACTATAAAAACCGATTAAAACTCATTTTATTAGAAAAACCGTATATTATATATATAATTGAAAATAATTCCCGGAAAATAGTTTTAATTAGTTAAAAATACTAAATATTTTGTAGAAATCATTTTTATACCTTAAATAAATATTAAAACCAATTAAATTACATTTTTAGACAATTTAGGGTAAAATTACCAAAATACCCCTATATATATATATATACCTAAATTACTTCAAAAATTCACCAAAAATCATACAATTATCCAAAATTAATTTTCTCAACATATATATCAATAATATCAATAATTAAACTCAATTAACCAATTAAATTCAATTTAAAACACAATTAACTTAATTTTACAAAATCACATAAACTTCAATAATTAAAAATAAATACTTAGAAATTCATAAAAATTCCAAATAAATTTCTATAATTCATTTCAACACTCAATTCAACCATAAACTCCAATTTCATAATTTAAATAATTAATTTCCGAAAATTAGAAAATAATATTAAAATATTCAAAAATACCCAAAAATCCAAACAACCTCCAAAAATTCTGTAAAAATTCATACATGAAGATTAAGCTACCAGGAACAACATTTGTGAAGGAAGTTTCCATGAATCATCCAAATCGAAGCTCAAAAAAATCAAAAACCAAAAGAGGCCGAAAACTTCAAATCAAAACCTAAGCAATTCTAGACCATTTTAGCGCAAACCAAAGCTAGAATAACACTCACCGGAGCTCAAGGAGAAGATAGAGACCGGCGGTGTCGAAAACGGTGGCCGGAGGAGGGAGAAACGGTGGTGAAGAATAGTGGTGGTCGGCGCCCGCGGGAAGAAGAAAAAGAAAAAGAAAGAAAAAGAAAAAGAAAGAAAAAGGAAAAGAAAAAAAAAGAAAAAAAAAGAAAATAAATTAAAATAATTAAATATTAATAAATAATTAATAATAAATTTTAATAATTTAATAATAAATAAAATAATCAAATAATAATAAATAAATAATAAAATATTAGGGTAATAATAAACCCTAATTAAATAAATATACACACACAGACTTTATTTAATAATTTAAAAATATGTATGAGTTCATGCAAACCCGTAAATACATTTAAAATAATTAATAATACATTGTTTACGTGAAAATTTCCCCGAAAATGAAAGTCCCGGGAAAATTTTACGTAAAATACTGAAAATAATAGACAGTAATCAAAATAGGTTTAAAATACATATTAACTCATAAAAATATCGTATAATGCATAAAAATTATTGACACTGTATATCCCGGTACAGTGTAAAAATATTTTTAAAAAAACACGGGATATTACAAATATACACCACACACATAAAAATATTAATATTTTAATAATTTATACCAAATAAAATTAATTAAATAACAATTAAAACAATTAAATACTTAATAAAATATTAGGGAAATAATAAACCCTAATTAAATAAATATACACACAGGCTTTATTTAATAATTTAAAAATATGTATGAGTTCATGCAAGTCCGTAAATACATTTAAAATAATTAATAATAAATTGTTTACGTGAAAATTTCCCCGAAAATGAAAGTCCCGGGAAAATTTTACGTAAAACACTGTATATAAAACACAGTAATTAAAATAGGTCTAAAATACATATTAACTCATAAAAATATCGTATATATACATATTCAAAATTATTGACACTGCATATCCCGGTACAGTGTAAAAACATGTAAAAACACGGGATATTACACCCTATATATATAAATTTACTAAAATAAATCCAAAAATTCACCAAAAATAATATAATTACTCAAAATTAATTTTCTCAACATATAATTCAATAATATCAATAAATATACTCAATTTACCAATTTATTTCAATTAAACACATAATTAACCCTATTTTTCAAAATTACATAAACTTAATAAATTCCAAATAAATATATAAAAATTCACAAAAATTACAAATAAATTTCGATAATTAATTTCAACTCCTATAATCACCATAAAAAATAATTTCATAATTTAATTAATTAATTTTCGAAAATTAGAAAATATTAATAAAATAATAAAAAATTCACAAAAATTAAAATAAATTCCAAAAATTCTAAAAAAAATTACAGCATTTAGATTAAGTTTCCAGGAACAAAGTTTGTGAAGGAAGTTTTCATGAATCAACCAAATTGAAGCTAAAAAAAATTTGAAACCTAAAATAGCTGAATTGAAGAAATTGAAACCTAAGCAATTCTAAACCAAATCAAGTGAAACAAAGTTTGGAATCACACTCATCAGAGCTCAAGGAGAAGATAGAGACCGACGACATCAAATTTGGTGGCCGAAAATGGCTTGATCGGAGCTAAGTCGATTTTCGACTTCTTTGTAAAAAATCGATCAAAAGTCATCGGAAAAAAGTGTTTCAGGTGGTGGAAATGACTTAATGTGGAGGAAGAAGGCTAAGGGGCATAGTGACAGCAAGAAAATCAGCTTGAAAATGGCTGGAAATGGAAGAAATGGCGTTAGGAAGAAGAAGGTGCAGAGAGGGGCAAAACTGTATTTTCTGCAAACTTTGATTTTTGTTATAAAATAATGTATATATATATATATATATGTCCACCTTATATTATAATAATATATATATTCCCACACAAAAATAATATTTACCACACAAATATTTTAATATATTTAATAATTTATACACTTAAAATTAATTAATTAATACAAAAAAATTAAATAATAAAATTAAGAAAATTAATTAAGCTCTAATTAATTAAATAAATACACATATATACATTTTATTTAGCACTTAAAAATTATGTATGAGTTTATGTAAATTCGTAAAACTAGTCAAAATAATTAATATTAAATTATTTACGTGTCAATTTTTTCGAAAATATAATTTCTGAGAAAATTTTACGTAAAGTACTTAAAATAATATAAAATAATTAAAATTAACTTTAAATAAATAACAACTTTTAAAATATCATAAATATATACAAAAATTATTAACACTGTATATCCCGATAAAATATAAAAATATTTAAAAAACTCGAAATATTACAATATAATTATTTACTAATATATATATATATATATAATTGATAATAGTTGTAATTGATGATGATAGTTGCTGTAATTCAAGTTGTTCTCGAGGCAACAACAACTCAAAAAAAAAATATCAAATATATTTTATAATTATAAAAATTTGGACTATTTTAAAATTTAGATGAATTTATATGGAGATAAAGTTTTTTAATATTCATTTTTATATATTTAAGATTCAAATTCAATACTTTACTTAAAAAATTTTAAATTTTTATTTAATTTGACTTGACATATATATATATATATATATATTTTAATAACTAAATAAAATAGTTAAATTTTAGCACTATAAATAAGAAAATAGGAGGTGAAAATTCGATTATACTCCTCAATAAAATGTCGAAGTAAACTACTTATGTACCAACAATCCGTTCAACATTAATACATTGAACTATGAAATACAAGTTTTATATGGAAACACTGAAACGCTCCTTATAACAATCGCATAAAAGAACAAACTACATGCCATATTTTTTTATTGTGTAAATTACAAATTAGCCCAATGAGTGATGTCAATTGTCAGGTGCATTGCGTCAGAAAATTGAGGTTCAAATTACAATCCGCGATTTTTCAATTCCCTAACTAGTTATTTGTGAGCATATACAAAATTTTATTCATCATAACAAAAATATACGGGAAAATATAAAACATTAAAATAATATCAAATTTTTTAAAATATAAAATGTATACATAAAAAATAATACAACAAATCACATATTATAGCAACATTTTTCGGTGAATTTTTTTTAAAAATGAAACTTATTTAATCTACTTTATCTATATTTCAAATGTATTGATAGAGTCAAATCAGAGTATAATTTATCTAAGTTATTCAAATTTTCACCTTAGCATTTGCTCAAATTTACCATTTACTTCTCTAATGGATGAATTATGAAAATGAAACCTCCATAAAAAATTATAATTATAAATTTATAAAATTATTCAAAAATTGAGTATATACTGCACAATCAAAATTTGAGTATATATACCAATTTGGTGATTTTCAGTAAGAAAAAAAAAAGGTCAAAAATCTAATAATAAAAATAAAACCAGAAGGAGAAATGGAGAGCGGTAGCAGCAAGAGGGAGTCCCATCCTAATGTAGTTATTAACTACTTAAAATTAAATTTAAAATTATAAACTGAAATATTTTTATAGGAGCATCTTTAGATTAATTGTGCACCGATTAAAATTATATTTTTTTAGACATCGATTATATATAATTGTTTTTTATTTTTTAGAAAGCTCAAGAGGATCAAACCATACCATTATATGATAAAAAAAATCAATTACTTTAAAAAAAAAATTATTTAAATAAAACGGCATCCATTAATGAAGCAATAATTGATTAATAGTTTAAGTGAAAAACGCTACAAAATTTCGTGTGTCGTTTGACAAAAGAAAGACAAAGTTAACTGCCACATTGAAGCAGTTGAGCACAATTTAATTTCGTCGAATGCTTCGAGACAAAAGATCGGCGGTGCTACGTGCGATGCACTATAATGTAAGAACCATTACAGATTTAAAAGTTAAATCACCAAGGGCAGTTCAGTAAATTCAAGAGGACTGCACTGCTCTCATCGCCTTCTTGTTTTTAATTCTCTGTAGATGCACCTCCAACCTGGAAAATTTTAAAGAGAAATAGCAGAATTAGAGCAAAGATTCAAATTCTGGGGAATTCCGCATTCTCCGCATGCATAATTCTTCGCCAATTTCAAGAATTATTTTTTTCAATAATTAAAATTTTCTTCTTCTCCCGATCCAAGATTTTTCCTTTTATTTTCTTTCACTTTCTTTATCTTTACTCTACGCACAGAAGCTGGCGCCAACAGTACCTGTACATCAACCCGCATCAGTTCCGGAAAATTCTTGACTTTCTTCGGGTCCGTGTCCGCCATTCCAGATTTCTCAATTAATTTTGTTTTGTTTTGTTTTTTTTTTTTTAAAAAGTTCTGGGTGTTTCAAATCCATCTCTACCAATTTTCAAGATTTTTGAAGCTCGATTTTTTTTCAAAAAATTTTTTTATTGGAGGATCTAAAGATAGTTCTTGAGTTTTATTAATGGAGTGATTTTGACTTGGTTTTGGATAATTGACAAATCTAGATTGCGCATTTTCATTTTTTTTTTTTACGTGTAAATTCTTGTTTGCATTACATCAGATTTTTCTATTTTTGTTAATTCTCTTTCAATTCTTTCCCTTCTTTGAATTTCTTATGTTAATTATTAAGTGTAATAATATCCTCTTCTGTTTTTGTTCATTGAATGCTTTATTATTTGGCTTTCTCAGGTTCATTTGATCGTTGAATTGAACATTAGAGCTGCGGCGAGTTGTTTTATTAAGCAAGATTCGATTAAATATTGGAAGATTTGGTGGTTTGTTGGTCATTATCGGAAGTGGGTGTTAACTAGGAAAATCCGTTATTATCATTTTTAGAGTTAAATATTTAATCTTTATTCTGCATTTTTCAATTTCACATGTATCGTATTTCATGATAGAAAGTGCTCAATTTGGGAAAAGAGAAGCCATGACCTTGGATTCACCTAAGGGAGTTCTTGGATTGGTGGCGTTTCCACGCTCACTTTCTTCAATGGTTGTCTCAGTAGGAGGCCTAGCCATTTTCTTGATACTTGCTTCTTTGCTTCTGGTTTCTTACCCCATAGGTTCCACGGTCCATGGCTATTTTTACGGCCTTGATAATTCTAATGATAAATTAGTTTTGCCTGTCTTTCCTGATAATGATAAAAATCATCTTGACAGCAATGAAGATTTGAGTAGTAAGGATTCTCCTTTTGGATCCCGTTTAGAAGTACCTATTAATTCTAGCAGTGTTAGTGATAGTGTAAATGTCAATGGTAACAATTCTGAACCTGGTCTGCAAGTTAAAGAAGGAGATGAGGAGAAGGGCAGTTCAGTTGCTTCCAGTGCTGAAGAAAAAATTGTACCTGATAATTCTGGTAATGTTGATAAAGGATTAGATAAAAATAGCCCTGTAATTTCTTCTCCAGATTTGAAATCAGAGGCCAAGTCACTTATCTCTGATGTCTCCAGCAATGCAACTAAGACTACTTCTGTCAATTCAGGTACCTTTTCTGTTTATTAGTTTAAAATTTGACTTATTTCAGTATTTCTTTCTTCTGTATGGTAATTTTTCCTAGAAGTTTATGTCTTGGTTGACTATGTTTGCATGCTTGCCGAAGTGTCTCTATGGTTATATAGTTTTTTCTTGCTGCTGTATTTGATGGTTGAGCCAATACTATATTAATCTGAATTCTGAAATTTTGTTGGTTAAGTTAATTGGTAGAAGTGTTTTACTTCCGTGTTTAACTTTCTTTCCGTTGTTGTTTCCAAGATCCGTAAGCAGTGAGAGTAATGGCAGTCCACGACAAACCATAACCTGATCATTTTGAGCTGCTAGTCGTAAAAAAAATATAGATTTACAAAACAAAAAGGGTTCTTTGTTCGCTATTTTACCTTCTTCTGACTTGACAAGGTTATGTCATTAATTCAGGAATTAAGATCCTGCGTTATTTTTATTTTTTGTTTGTTTAATCATGTATATGAACTAGTATATTGGTACTATGATGATAATTTAAGGCATAATTTTTCTATTAATATTATTACAACAAATAGAACCAAAAGTTAATGGACTTGATGATAAATAACTAGTATATTGGTACCTTGATGGTAATTTCAGGCATAAGTTTTCTTTTAAAATTATAACAACAAAAAGAACCAAATATTAATGGACTTGAGGTTAATGGTGGTTTGCATCTTTGCAAGATTCAATAAGGTTTCTTCATGAGCAGGTCTTATACCTGTTTATTATTATAGGAGGAATTTAGAATAAAAAAAATCAGAGTTATGAAACTTTATGTGGAAAAACATTAGGCATATTTTCTTATGCAAAGAATGGAACTTTTGTATGTTCAGAAAGTTTTATTTTTTGCTGGCTTATTTTTCTTTCTCCCTATCTCAGTTCTTTTTCATTTGTTGACCTGTAGGTTGTGATCTGTACCATGGAAGCTGGTTTTATGATTCACAGGGACCACTATATACAAACAACACATGCCCTGTCCTGACACAGATGCAAAATTGCCAGGGAAATGGGAGGCCTGACAAGGAATATGAGAATTGGCATTGGCAACCCTCCCATTGTGACCTCCCTCGATTTGATGCCAAGAAGTTCCTGGAACTAATGAGAGGCAAGACTCTCGCTTTCATTGGTGATTCTGTTGCTCGGAACCAGATGGAATCAATGTTATGCCTCCTCTGGCAGGCAAGTATATTGATTTCCTTTCATGTTAATATTCTTTCTCCATTATCCAATTTTGCCTTAAACTGGGAAGTGGTTACATCTTATGAAGTATGTCTCTTAGTTTTCGAGACAAGCATGGGGAAGTTTTTGATACTTGCAAAAATTTGGCATCAATGCAATTTGGAGATCTCTGAGTTTTTATGCTTTTACCATTTGTCCGTCCAGCTTTGATGCATTTTCAACTCTCTAGATTGTTGCAAGTAATTATCATCCAGCAAAATAAAATGATTCTAACATGCCATGACAAGTTGTGATTCATAATACACTGGATTGCTTGGTTTTACATTTTTGAGATATGTTGCTTATAAATATATTTCTTATGTTTTTTTCAGGTAGAAGTTCCAAAAAACAGAGGGAACAAAAGAATGCAGCGTTACTTCTTCCGGTCAACATCTACCATGATCATTCGGATATGGTCATCTTGGCTGGTTCATAAAGCATCAGGACCTATTGACTTTGCTCCAGAGGGTGTTGTCAAGCTCCACCTAGATGCTCCAGATGAGGATTTCATGGAATTCATCCCAAATTTTGATGTGTTAGTTCTTTCTTCTGGCCATTGGTTTGCCAAACAATCGGTCTATGTCTTGAACAATGAAATTGTGGGAGGACAGTTGTGGTGGCCAGACAAGTCTCGTCCGATGAAGATAAATAATGTTGAAGCATTTGGGATATCTACAGAGACAATTCTGACTTCTATCGTTATGCATCCAAATTTCACTGGACTGACCATTCTGCGGTCATATTCACCTGATCATTATGAAGGTGGCGCCTGGAATACTGGAGGATCATGCACTGGAAAGGTGAAACCTCTTGGACAAGGAGAATTGGTGGAGAACGGCTTTACAGAAATAATGCACAAGAAACAGGTAACAGCTTTTGATCGTGCAATTAAGAAGGTGACCAATAAATCAAAATTGAGGTTGATGGATATCACTGAACCTTTTGGCTATCGGCACGACGGGCATCCAGGTCCATACCGAAGCCCTGACCCAAATAAAATCACAAAACGTGGACCGGATGGAAGGCCCCCACCACAGGATTGCTTGCACTGGTGCATGCCAGGTCCTGTTGACACCTGGAATGAATTTGTGCTTGAATTGATAAGGAGAGAATTCGAAGGCAACCAGAGCTCTCCGTCATGAGACTCTAGCCTTTCCTTTGCCAAAGAGAGGGGCTGCAAAAGTTTGCTTCTGCAATTGAAAATACAACCTGTTTAGTGAGATTCAATTTATTGTAGAATCGAGTTTAGTATAGTTACATTTCCAAATTTTTTAAAATAGGGGGATAAGAGAATCTCGTTGAGATGTCATCTGTTGCCATGTATGGGGAAACAGTGGGCAGTTGGTGTATTTTAAGGCCTCCCATTTTTTCTTTTGTTCAGATATCCGGATACAGTTACTATTTTACCTGTAGAGAAAAGCGAGTGATATATATTTAGTAGTATTTTTACATAAATTATAATGAATAAAGGGCTTTCTTCTTTGAATCATGTCTTCGTCCTCTGCAGTTGATTGTCATCTATTGTACCTGTACAATGTTTTGTGTTTGAATCACCCTGTACCTGTGAAGTGGCTGCACTTTCCTTATCAGCACATAGATTGAGGTCAATGATGTTGAAGTGCATCTTTGTCTTCGTTTCTTTTTCCCTGCCCCCAGTTGGTGGGAGAAAAGAAACCAGAACTGCAACTATATATATATATATAGATACATATACTTGGCTTAATGCGCGTGCCTTTCCTTTGGAGCTATGTTCAGTCTGTAATAATCTGCCTGTCTCTCGTTTCCAAATACGACCTGTAGTTTATCTAATTCAACAAGTCGCTGCAATTGTATATTGGGGTTGGCAGGCTTAAGAATGAAAACGTTTGTCTGCACACTGGTTTTTTTTTTTTTAAATAAATTTTCTTAATAAGAACAAAATTCATAAGCTCTTTTTTTTTTTTTTAAATATATTATTTTCATCACAGATTTCTTCGATTCATTTAAATTTTTGTTATTTGTATCAAAACTTGAAATCTTACAGACCAAAAAAAAAAAAAAAGCACATTAAATTTCCAAAATTAAACTCAATTTTTAACAATTTCAGGTTTTTTAATTTCTTTAAGAGCTCTTCAACAATTAAGAGGATATATTTAAGAGAGGCTTGAAGTTTAAAATGCCAATAGGTTCAATACTAGCCAACGAGTTTAGACTAATTGATCGAGATGGAGATTTCAAAATTTTAGGATTTTGGGATCAAATATTTAAGGTGTTATCAAATTAAAAATTGGATTAGCACTAGAACGGGACGAAATATAAGTAAGATGCATTTATGTGATGTTTCTGTTGATGTTATTTATGCTCATGACTCGTTGGCATAAGAATAATGTGGGACGCAGATTTCTGAAAAATCATAGTTGAATTTGATTCTGCGTTATCGATCTCTACAATAAATGGTGAACGACAATTATTTAGAAACTGCAAGTCAGATTCAGGACAATCTATCACATTAAATATCAAAACATATTCCTAGAGAAAATATTACCTGTGCAGATTGGTTAGGTAATTAAGCTGTTGATGCAACTTCAAGGCTTACTCGTATTTCAGCTGCTCCTAATACTCAATCCTCATAATCAGCGTCCTATGTAGTCCTTATGTTCCTTATGGGCCTGCCCTGCTTTTTTCCAAAAAATAAAAATTGCTGAGGACAGGTAAATGCTATAATATAGCAGTAACTGGTTTTATGCCTGTTTCTGTTTTTGGACAAACCAACTGCTACCCTAAAGTTAGTAGTGGATTATCATGGCATCAACAGTAGATTCTCCCAAATAAGAGGCCAATTAATTTAGATTTTTTAGCTTAATTTTGTATGGTATTTTATAGTCAAACTGTAATTGAATTGGAACTGAAAAGACACAGGAACATGTCAGTAGTTGAAAAAAAAAAAATTTGGCATGCCTCCAACCTTAACTTTACAGCTTTAAAAATTAATTTTTTATTAAGCTTTATTTAATTAAAAAGATTATAAATTTTTAAAATATCAAAAATAAAACCCTTTTTCTTTACTAAGAAAATTATAATAATTTACTTGCTCTGCCATTATTAATTATTAAAATCTTTTCTTATTAAATTTCCAAGACGGACTTGAACCATTTTATTAACCAAAATTTATACTTTGAATTTTGCAATTAAAATATTAATTATTAATTAAATTCACAATATTATAGTATCACATATACCTTTATTTTATTTTATTTTATTCTATTCTATTTATTTTAATTTTTCCTTCTTTATTTATTTATCCTCCTTTTTCCTGCAAAACCCTAAATTCCATTTCTCTTGAAGAAATTCTGCAATCATAAAATTTTATTTTTATTTTTAATTTTAATTTTTTTTCCATTTTTCACTGTAATTTTTTTGTAACGTTGGGAAAATTTTTAATCTTGGAAGAATATTACCATTGAAGCTCTGTGGAACCTCTGCAATGTCGGAGGTTTGAGTCATTGTAGTTTGTACTGTGTTTTGTTTTGATCTTTGCAGTTTCAAGGCAAAGTCTTGATTTTTATTTTTTTTGGTTCTGAACGCAGCTGTCTTGAGCTCATTTTTGCTCACCTTTTTCAGGATCAAGTTTAGAGTTTTAGACAATTTTGTTGAGGATGCTGCAATTCTAGCTGCAAGTTTTGATTTCTTAGCTTGTGTATTTGATGTTTGTTGGGTTTTAGGGTTTTTAGGGGTTTAGAGGTTTTTATGAATAATGGAAGCTGCAAAAGAGGGAATAATATTAAGTTCAGGTGTGACGGTGAAGGGAGATGAAGCTCCAGAGAGTTACAGAGTGGCCCCCATAACTGATAATTCTATTCCTAATCTTGATACTAATCCTAACCCTAACCTTAATTTTGTTCCTAATTCTAATTCTAATCCAATCCCTAGCCCTACCCCTAGTCCGAATTCCATCCAGTTCGGTGGGCCCGCAGTGACTCCCTCCCCGCTGGGGAGCGGTGACTCAAAGGTCAAGAAGAAAAGAGGGAGACCGAGAAAGTACGGTCCTGATGGTGCAGTAGCGACGGCATTGTCTCCGATGCCGATATCATCGTCTATTCCGCTCTCCGGAGATTTTTCTTCTTCTTGGAAACGAGGTAGAGGGCGGCCTTTGGAGTCAGTCAAGAAGCAACATAAATATGAAAATACGAAATTTGAATATGAAAACACAGGTAAACGATTCTTTTAATTGCTGTTTTTTTTTTTTTAAAAACGTTTTACTTTTATTTCGGATCATGTGTTGGTGATCTGTTACTATTCGGGCATGGGAGTTTAGGATAGCTGGTAATGTGTTTAATCTAATTGTTAGATGCCTTTGCATGGTTGTTTATGTTAAATCTGAGGTGGGTCTAGACTCTAGATTGATCTTATTTTATTTTTTTGATTTGGGATTTGGCAGAAGTGTGGACTATATTTTTTGTTGGGTTTGATGTGAGAGTAAGAGTGGGACCATTTTTTTTTTCCTCTGATTTTTCTGTTCCCCATATCTGGAATTTATGGTAGAGATGAATACCAAGAGTATTTGATGATGACACTGTGATCTGGAGGAATCTTTTCTTCTAGATGGAATACTGTACTCTCTCTTGCTTTTGTGGGTGAGAAACTAGCAGTCCTGCGAGAAAATCAGAGAGAATATTTTTTAAGTCGCCCGGTTTGTTGGACAGGCAAAATCTGCCATTATCTGTTATGACTGGATCTAGATCTGTCTTAAGCTAGTAACTTATTTTAAAAGCCAGCTAAGTAAATGGGCTAATACCATTTGCACGATTCTCCAATGAAAGGCGGAGAACAAGAAGCAAATGAAGGCTGTATATAGATTGAGAGTTGCTCTCTAGTGCACTGGTAAAAAGTACAAATAAAGGAAGCCGGATGAATCTGCCTTTGGTGGGGTGGCTAAATTGCTACAATTTTTCTGCCAGATGGGCTGCAAGGCATTGTTTGAGTGCCACCAGCATTATGGAAAAAGTTTACTTTTCTTAAAAATGTGCTGTTTTTTTTTTTTTTTGGGCACGTCGTCAATTTCATCCCAGTCATTAGTAGTGCTGATAAATGAGATTATTATTGATATTACAATGGTAAATAGCTCCATCTCACCCATTTTTTTTGTATTATGGTTATGTATTTACTTCAGGATGCTGGTTGAGTGAAAATTTTTCATGTAATATAATAATCATTTACTTTGTATTCCCTTTGTGACGAGAATAATTAATTGCTTTACTTGCTTGATTAATTTTCTACATTATGGTCAAATTAACAACCTAGTAATTTTAGGATGTAGCTGGCTTCTTGAAAGTTTGGAGCTGAATGAATTTGAATAAAGAAAAAGAATCCTTGTGGCAAATTTTAACTAGTTTATGATTGTGGTTTACTCAAATTGAAGTAATGTGTGTACCTGTTGGGGATGACCATGCAACTGCAAAATTTTGAGATTCCATTACATTGATATACTGATTTGTTGGAATTCTGTGTTGTAGGGGAGAGAATTGCATACTTTGTTGGTGCAAATTTCACACCCCATGTGATCACAGTCAATGCTGGTGAGGTATGCAAAAAATAGACTGAATGTTTTGTTTGTATCTTTGCCATGAGCCACATTACTAGGGTTCATTTGGCATCGATTTAGTTTTTTGCTTCTGTTGTTCCGCAGGTGCATAAATTTACACCCACCAGATCACATTTAGGACTAATTTAGGCAAAAATTTATGGCGTGTAATGATTCAAAATAGTTTTCTTCACTTCCTTATATAATGTGTAATCCTATTGATTAAATAATATGCCAGCAACCCATGAACTGTTCGTTAAATTACTTATGCTTTTATTATTCTATTTGTTACTTGTATTCGGACCATGATCCTTCCTGATGATTCATTAAATAAGGATGATTCAGGGCATTTTCTCAACTCTTAATGTGTTTATTGTTTTCTTTTTGTGGCTTTTGGCTTTTACTAATGGTCCCTTCTTGATATAGGATGTTACAATGAAGATCATGTCCTTTTCTCAGCAAGGAGCTCGTGCTATCTGTGTTCTTTCTGCAAATGGTACAATATCAAATGTTACACTTCGCCAGCCTACTACTTCTGGTGGCACTCTAACCTATGAGGTGTTGCCCTTCATCCCTTTTGAGTTGCATACATTTCAAATTTATTTTGATACATTGACTATGTGTTCTTAGATAAATTTGGAAGTTTGTGTATTCTATTAGAAATAAACTTCAAAGTTTGTTTGTCTGAAAGAGTTGTCACTTTTTGTTTATTTTTTTCTTCTAAATGTTTTAATTCTCTTACACCTTCATCTTATCATGCTATGCATGTCAGTTTTTTGTATACATAATAATTTCACTAGGCATGATCATGTTTTATGTATCTAGGCAATGGGAATTCTCAGTATGGCAACATTCTTTGTGAAATTTTTTTCCTACTATTTGGGGCATGCATAATGTCTCAATATTATAGCATGGTATACACAATATCAGTTGGCACTGCTGCTCATGAGAAATCCTCCATTTTTTTTCCTTTTCCAGGGTCGTTTTGAGATACTTTCCTTATCTGGATCTTTTATGCCAATTGATAGTGGAGGAACAAAGAGTAGATCTGGTGGGATGAGTGTTTCTTTGGCGGGTCCAGATGGTCGTGTTCTGGGTGGTGGACTTGCTGGTCTTCTGGTAGCTGCTGGCCCTGTTCAGGTGCAACATTTTGTTACAATCTATAGGAGTAAATTTTAAATACATGATAATTTTGCATGTTTTGGACATTCTTGTTGATATTTGCATGTGCTGGTGAATTCATGCTTAAAATGCATTCTTTATGAATTGATTTGAGTCCACCAGGTTGTTGTGGGCAGTTTTCTGCCAGGTCACCAGCAGGAGCAGAAACACAAGAAGCAGAGAACTGAACTCCCACCAGCTATTGCTCCTGTCCATATTGTCTCCACAGAAGAGATCAAGGGTGTATATGGTGGAATAAAGCCAGTTCTGGTATCGTCTTCATCTGTCCATGGAGACAATTCAGCTCCTCCTAACCCTACACAGGCCTTTAGGAACTCAGTTTCTGACAATAAAACGTCTTCTTCACCTGAAGATGGATCTAAAGGTCTTGACCTATCCAATTGCGAGGTTTCCAGCTGATGATGTTTTCATATGTTGTTTGCACCTTCATTGTTTGACTGCAGATCAACAGCATTTAGGCTTTTATTCAACCTTGTCAAAAACCAACAAAAACGGAACTGGCTATTATTTGAAACAGATTAGGGTTTTAACATGATATGGATTTTGACCCAGAAGTGTACTCTTTTTTGTTAGGTTTAGGTAGGACTCAGTTATTTGTTAGGATCGTTCTGTGGCTGTTGTCATGTTAATGTATTTTGTAGTCTTTGTGTTACTGTTGTAGCAAGATGTATGAAACCTGGAATGTCATTCTTCTGATCAAGTACTTTGTAGCTGAACAAACTTAAAGTGGATGATATGTTGGAGTGACTTCTTCAGGTTTTCATTTGTGTTGAAGGCGCTAATCTACTACATGTTGACATGCTGACGATCACAGATTCAAGAACTTAGTGTAGAAATCCCCTGAAAGCTTGTCTCGACCAATAAAAGAAAAGGGAATGTGATTCTGTCGGGAAAAAGAAAGCTGACAACTCGGTATTGCATAAGCATGTTATGTGGATCAGCATAATATCTTTCTTCAAGCCGACTCTTAAAATCATTGTTAAATTCTCCAACAGTTCCTTTTCAACGTCGTGGAATTCCAAAGAATCATTGGTGTGGTGACTCATATGCTGCACTTTTCTACTCCACAACAGGAATCAATACAAAATTTTGCTTTGCTTGCACTTTCATCACATCTGTCAAAAAAGCTTCAAAAAACATCTTATTTGTCTAGTAAAAATTTGAAGAAAATTGAAATTGATCATAAAATAAGAAAAAAAAAATCGATTTTAAAGTGCTTTTTGAATCTATAAGTATTCAAAATGATATTACCATTCATAATTAGTATTGTTGGAGTAATGAAAGCAGAATTGTGTGCAAGCTGTGCCGTACCTTACTTGGATTTCTTTAGTTTTGCTCAGTGATTATATACGAAGACACACAACCGCTTTCCTAAATGTAATAAAAAAGTCAAATAAGTTCATTTACAGACTGCAAAATTCCATGTCCAAATGATATAATGAAACTTTTTACTGTAGAACGAATTTAAACAAAAATCACTGTAGAGCCTGAATCAGATGTACATATAATAGTACTGTGAGACTTTTTCGTTTTAATTTATTTTTAAAGTCTAGACTAAGCGTGATGTCCTCAATGACTCTGCCTTCCATTCCCTATTAACTTTATCGATGAATTCTTCAACTCTTCTTCGAAATTCATCACTTTCATCGCCCTTGTAGCCGTCACCGTCATCATTTTCTTCTTCGTTAGTGATTGGTGTTTCGTGGGCATTTGATGTTTTGCTAACATCTATCAGCATTTTGTTTCCATCAAGTGAATCCTTAGCAACTACTGCTTCTTTCCCATTCGTGCACGTGTTGGTGGTCTTCGTGGGTGTTGAGATTGCAACTACCTGGTTTTCTTGATTGCAGTTAGGACCTTGTTTCGAATTTGATCCTACGAGGATCACAGCAATGATCAAATTGCAGAAGCAGAAGACAAAAATGGAGTTGGAAGCAACCCAAGAGATGAGTTCCAGAATGGAATCAAACATGGTGGTGAAAACAAATGAATTCAACAAAGAACACAGTAGTAGTTGTATTGGCAGAAGAAAGGGCAGCGTACAGGTTCTTTGAAAGACTTGTACAGATAACAAAACTTGGGAGAAGGAGCTTTTATATATCAGAAGTTGAGGATTATAGATTGCGAGGTGTGTGAAAGGACATAATGTATACTTTTGCTTAATGTATCGTTATTATTTTTTTTTTCGAGAGATGTATTAATGCATTTTTTTTTTTGGAAGATTCGTTGACAACTTGGATGCGGGGCTTGTCTTCATTTAACTAACTAAAAGTAGATTGTAGCATTTTTCAAAAAAAAAAATGAAAATTGTAGCAATTCAAAATAAAGACAGAAACACTAAAAAATTCATTGTACTAAACAATAAAACAATGCAACCTTCCCAGTTGCCGTCCACTTCATGTCACCATATACACATCATCATGCCCCTTCAGTTTGTTATCCTTTTGCTATTCCCCTTTAACTGTGTCTATTTTATTTGTGCGGTACACATTGATTATGATTATCTTATTATTGAAGAATATTAATTTTATAAAAAATATAAGAAAAACGCATTATTAAGCTATTGGATTATGACATTTTATTTTATTAAATTTCTAAATATCTTTTATATTTTAAAAAACTCTTGATTTTTATTTTAGCGAAGATTAGTGACAAATTAAACAAAAATAATGAGATTCTATCAAATATGCGTAATACTTCAAAGTGTAAAGTGACGTGGACAGAGAAGGAAGGAAGTTGACTCCCAATTCCTCTTCTCTTCAACCCTCTCTCAAGTAAACGCTGCTCTCGAAACTACCGTGACCACCACAACCACCGCACAGCTCTTCTTCACCACTGCCAGCAACCTCACACAACCTCCTTGACAACTTATTTTTCTCACACACGGCTCTTCTCGCTCCAATACTTTCACATCTCGGCTTCAAAGAGCTGTCAATGGCAGCTCTGTCTCTATCCATCGATACATCCGCCACCCCCTGGTCAGGTCCTTCTACGGTCTTTGCTCCCTCTGATTCTTCTCTTTACACATGCTTATCATACGTTGTTCCAAGTCTCCTCCGTGAACACGTCGTTCTTAGCCTTTGCATACATGCATCATGATAGCTTTTCTGTTATGTTCTAAGCTCCGTCATGGTTTCTTCATTTAACTGAAATCTTTTTTGGTGTACCCAATTGGCATCACGTTATTTTGTCCCAAAAGAACATTTAAAGGTCGCACCTTTTTAGTTTTTTGTTTGTCGATCTTTGTTCTTTTTTCTTTTTCTTATACATGACCAGGCATTTACAACCGTAACTTCATCACCATGAAAGCTATGTTTTTTCTCTCTTTATTGACTCAATTTTAATTGGGTTTTCACTATTTTGTTCTAATATGGGCTGTGGAGAATCCAAAGTGGGTGATTTGCCTTTGGTAACTCATTGCAGAGAACGTAAAAAACTTAATAAAGCCATATTTGATCACTGTTACGCTCTTGCTGCTGCTCGTGTACTGTATTTCCATTCTTTAAAACATGGTGATGGAATTCGTAAATTTGTTGATGAAGAGCTTGTGATTGGTGTTTCTTCTTCATCTCCTAGATCCCTTGTTCTCACTTTACCTTTAAGAGAAGGAAAATCGAAGCATAACTCCAAAAATTCATCATCTTTAACGTCAATTTCGCATTATGTAGTAGCCATAAAAATCACAATAACAAGAGTAAAAATAAAGGAGAGGTTGAAGAGGAAATTGAAGATTTGCATTTGTATTTGTCATTTGGATCATTTGATTTGGACTCCGATTGAAGTCATATCCATTGGATCCATGATTCGCCTGAAGAGGAGAATAAGCAATACGAAGAACCTTCAACTTCGTACAATTTCAATGACTAATGGCTGGAAAGAATTTGAACAAAAAAATAATTTGCAAGTTGGAGATGTTTGTGTCTTTGAACTGATTAATTCTCTGATCCTACACTGAATTTTGTCATTTTTATGGCTAAACGGTGGCTTGACATTCTTGTGGAGGAAGAAAAGAAGAACATGCTTGTAGTACAACAGCAAGCACAGACAAGGAGCTATTTATTATAAAATAATAAAATTAATGGTGTTATTAGCTTTTTATTATAAAATAATAGATCTATGATTTTTTTTTTAAATTAAGTTAAAATAAAAGATTGAAAACCTTTTAAAACACTATTATGTTTAGGAGATTTTAATTCAGGGGTTAATAATATGGTTTCTCAAAAATATATATAACAAAGTTGCATGATTGTGGTTGGAGCATCAAAATAACTAATTTGACTTTAGGAAAATGGTGCAAAGAGGAAAAATATATATTAATATCAGAATATTCTACATTTCCACAACATATGTTTGGCATGAGAAAGTTCATCTAACGCACTTGATGACATATATATATATTTTTTGAAAACATGATGATATATTTATTATATATCCACCCGTATAACTTAAATTTAGACAGCTGTAATATAAAAATGCATAATAGAAGATTATTTTACAGTAGAATTTAAACCAACCGCTAAACCAATTTTTTATCGATAAGATCTTTTTTTTTTTTTTGGATAACATTTAATATAATTACACAATGTTAATTTTTTTTATCAAAAGATCAATTCAAACGAAAAGAGAAAAAACTGATATTTTTAATTTGAGCTCAATGCATGCCTCTGCAACATGCTAATTTGTATAATGTAAAAACACCAGTAGCTGCTTTAACACAACGTCTCCACCCGAAACAAAACAGCAATCCAGCAAATGTTGGCATATCATCTCTTCCTTTTTCCCAGCAGGCCAGGCCACCCTTATCAGAGCCTCTCAAAGTGTAAGTTTTATCGTCTCCAGTGAATCCACTTCCTCCACTTCTTGACACTCTCTATCTCTTCCTTTTTACGTGCTCTGCTGTTTCTTTTAGCTTCTCTCCCTGAACCTCTTTGGCAAGTTTCACGGCTACTCTATCCTTCATTCCCAGGTCAGAGACTTGTTACCGGAAATCCGGCCCTTTCAGTCAATTAAATGGATTTGGACTGAGACATCAAAGTTCAGTCTAGCTAGCTACCTAAAGTTTAGAAGATCAATACATAAGGGCCCATATATCTTTATGATCAAAGGTCCCGTTTTTATGTGGGTGTACTTGTTGAGATGTAGCGTACCAGAAGAACACAATGGCCCATCTCTAAAAAAGAAGAAAGAAATCATAGTTCAAAGAGAAGCTAAATAGAAGAATAAAAAAAGTCCTTCAATAATCACGTGACTTTAAGATCGTTACCGGTACATTTCAGTTTGCTGTATTGGTACTACATTTCAAACTCTAGTATTAATATATATAATATTTTAGAAATAAGTTTAGTTGGTTATTTTTTTTATTACATGTTACATAAAATGTATATTTTTAAATTATTTAATAAATAATAATGAGTTTTTTATTTTATACAATTACAACAAAAACTAAAAAAGAAATTAGATCTATATATGTAATTATCAAAATATAGTTAGAAAATTATAAAAAATTTATAATTTAGTAATTTTATCAAGTTATTTAGTCAACTTAATTTTTTTTTTTAGCATCTTGTTCTCTTACATTTGATGATTTTTGTGCTTTTTGATATTTGAAAAATAGTTATTAATTAAAAATGAGAAAACTTTTTTTTATTAACTTATTTTTTTAATTTTTATTATTTATTAATATTTTTTTACTTTCAAAAAATTTATATTTTATTTTTAAAAATCCGAATTAAATATTAAAAAAATTTGGAATTCAAAAATACCATATTTTGATATTTAAATATCAAATTATGATATTTGAGGAATAGAGTTTCGGATAAATATGAACTTGGCCATTACAGGGTTGAATACTTGAGCAGGGTACAAGTAATCAAGTACAAAGAGCCAACTTGAATGGCTTCTGAAAAAGGAAGGTTATGAATAAAAATCTAAAACCAGGTGCGCCCCAAAGCCGGAAAGTTCACTGCTTTCCACGCCACACCTAGTAAAATTTTTCACTGTTTACAGTTTGGGTTCCGAGTCTGGGTTCTTGGCCACCGGTTTTCGCATATTCCATTTGATGTTGTACCCAAGAAAAGCAAAAAATCAGAACCGTCCACATCATCTATCAGTTTTCCACAATCAACGGCGGACATTTGACTTCCATAGTTTGATCAGTGCGTTAATCTAACTCCTATATAAAACCAAAGGGCGAAGCTGTCCTGTCATTTTTTCTCTAGTTCGTTCACTCTTTTCAGGCGAAGTTCAAGAAAAAAACAACGTTGGTGCAATAGAAGAAAGGTTGAAGCAAGCAAACGACAATGGCTACGATTAGGATTGTGAAGGCCCGTCAAATTTTCGACAGCCGTGGAAATCCCACCGTTGAAGTAAGTCTGATCTCTCTTCCTCGTTTTTGCTCTTGTTTTTCATTTTTTTTTCAAAACAAAACTGCACCAAAAAAAAAAAAAAAAATCAATGTATTTATGATTATCATAGATTGATGGTAAATGCGTTTTGTCGTTGTTGTTAAATAACAGGTTGATGTGATCCTTTCTGATGGAACATTAGCTAGAGCTGCTGTCCCTAGTGGCGCTTCAACTGGTAATTAAATAAATAAATAAGCCCTGCTTTTAGTCCTTCTGTTAGTCCATTATTCTGTTAATGATTTGATTATTATAGAATATTATAAACATAATCTCATGGAGTTGTTTAGTTTAGCCACTTGAATTTGCGCTATTAGCTGCTAATTTATATTCTGATCTTATTGTGAAAGGTATATATGAAGCTTTAGAGTTGAGAGATGGAGGATCAGACTACCTTGGAAAAGGTGTCCTTAAGGTATGTCCCTGTTTTATGTTATATTTACAGATTTTTGCCATCATTCATCGTTATGCTATTTTTTTTGTATTAATGTTTTCTCTTGATGAAATTTACAATTAGGCTGTGGAGAATGTGAATTCAATCATTGGCCCTGCCCTGATTGGCAAGGTGATATCTGTTTTTTCTTTTTTTTTTTTTTGTTTGGGATCTTAGAAGTATACAAATAAATGCTGAAATTCAAGTGGTTATGCATGTTACAGGACCCAACAGAGCAAACCCAAATTGACAATTTTATGGTACAACAACTTGATGGAACAGTTAATGAATGGGGTTGGTGCAAACAGAAGGTACTTCCACTTTATCGATGTACAGATGCCTTCAATTAGTGCAAACTTGTTTTGATCTGTCTTATTACATCCAGCTTGGAGCAAATGCTATATTGGCAGTGTCTCTTGCTGTTTGCAAAGCAGGTGCTGCAGTTAAGAAGATCCCCCTTTACCAGGTATAATGAGGTACTCATGTAGTGTGACATTTAGCTGTTTCATTTCAGTTTTTTGGCGGTTCATTGTTGTCTTCTTGTCTCACACTTGCAGCATATAGCAAACCTTGCTGGGAACAAGACGTTGGTCCTGCCACTGCCTGCATTCAATGTTATCAATGGTGGCTCCCATGCGGGCAATAAACTGGCAATGCAGGTAATGATGGGAAACTGACATAAAGCATGTTTGATAGATTTCATTGCTGCAATCTGTCTGTGGTGATTGTTCTTAACATTCATCTTTCCTTCAGGAATTCATGATTCTCCCTGTAGGGGCGTCATCTTTCAAGGAAGCCATGAAGATGGGTGTGGAAGTGTATCATCACCTCAAGGTGTCTGTCTTTTATCTCTTTTCAATTGATTTTGTATACGGTTATCACGCATGGTAGTTTATTGAGTGGTTTCTTGCATGTATTTCAAGGCTGTGATAAAGAAGAAGTATGGACAGGATGCCACCAATGTGGGAGATGAAGGAGGCTTTGCTCCTAACATTCAGGTTCTTAATTTCTCAACTTTGTTCATGAAGCAGTTGTGATATAGAGACAAGAATTTCCATCATTTGAAGATAGATCTTTTTATGTTCTAACGCATATAACTGGAACTGTGAACCTATATATAATTCATTCATAATCATTGTTTCTTTTGCCTCTCAACATGTAAATCTTTCTTTCATCTTCAGTACTAAAATGTTTAATTTGCAGGAAAACAAAGAGGGTCTTGAATTGCTGAAGACAGCCATAGCTAAAGCTGGATACACTGGAAAGGTGGATAACCCTCATATCTGATGGTGATGGCTGATCCCTTTACAGTTTTCAGCCTCATATAATCTTTTAACTTTTCTGAACCTCCTGTTAGGTTGTGATTGGGATGGATGTGGCTGCCTCAGAATTCTATAATAACAAAGATAAGATCTATGACTTAAATTTCAAGGAAGAGGTAATGCTGATACTTAATTATGTTCATATAACATCTCCATTTCTAACTTCTGTCTTTGAGCCCATGAACCTTCTTGTTGCAGAACAATGATGGATCACAGAAGATTTCAGGAGATAGTCTAAAGAATGTGTACAAGTCCTTTGTGACTGATTACCCAATTGTGTCTATTGAGGATCCTTTTGATCAGGATGATTGGGAGCACTACTCAAAATTGACAGCTGAAATTGGTGAGCAAGTGCAGATTGTAGGTGATGATCTCCTTGTCACAAACCCCAAGGTGAAGAGATGAGCTAAAGTCGATAATTAATCCTTAGATGTTTTGTAAGTGTAGCAATAAGCAGTTTAATGATATCAAATGTTTTTTTCTTTTCATCTATGGCAGCGCGTGGAGAAGGCAATCAAAGAGAAAACATGCAATGCACTTTTATTGAAGGTAGCATGCGCTAACATTTTGTCATTATAAGCAAACTTTTTTTAGTTTGGCTGGAGCATACATGGGTAAAACATCCAAAGCTAAAACGTCACCGTGTTTCACAATTTTTTAGGTAAATCAAATTGGTTCTGTAACTGAAAGTATTGAAGCTGTGAGAATGTCTAAATGTGCTGGATGGGGTGTCATGGCAAGCCACAGAAGGTGCATCATAATCTTTTGCAGTTTAGATTCAAACCTGATTTTACAATATTTGGATTGCCATTGATGACATGGTGCTATCTTTGTTTGCTGCAGTGGTGAAACTGAAGACACTTTCATCGCAGACCTTTCAGTTGGACTGGCAACTGTGAGTACCCTAATCATGCTGCTTTTACTTTGTAGTTTTACCTTCTATTCGGTTGGGGTTCATTGATCCAATTTGAATTCATAGGTGGTCCTTTTCAATTTTAAAAATAAAAAATTAATAAAAAAAGAAGAAATAGGTGGTCATGCGTTCTTGCCTGAGAGCTAATTTTACACGGCTGTGTTTTCATGAAACAGGGACAGATCAAGACAGGAGCACCTTGTAGATCAGAACGCCTTGCTAAATATAACCAGGTAAATGGATATGGTGTACGACCAAAAATAGCTTTGCAGCACTCTTTCTATAGATTGTTAATTGATTGGTGTATTTTTCTGTCTGCAGCTTCTTAGGATAGAAGAAGAGTTGGGTTCTGCTGCTGTCTATGCTGGAGCAAAATTCAGAGCACCAGTGGCACCTTACTAAGTATTAAACTGGCAGTCCTTTAAGAAGATCCTACTCATCAGTATTTTAAGAAACAAACCACCTTATTTGTATTCACAAGGATTTAATTTTTGCTCATGGTACTTTAGTTGTTAAGAGCTTTTACTCTTGTGGAATTTAAAACTGCTATATCTAGCGTGACGATTTTGCTCCCTATTTTGCCAAGTTTATCAACTATCAGAAATTTGTGGCTTTTTTTTTTCTGATGAATGCTGGTCAAATGTTGCATTTTTTTTTTTTAACGGTAAAATGTTGCATGTTTGAAATAAAAGTTACATTTTTCCTCGTTAAAATGCCCAGGACTCTATCTTACATAAATGGCCAGTGGGCGTTGAGGCTGCCTTTAAGCTAGGCGAGTCTGGGTATCTCGTTTAAGCTAAACCTGGTACTTGGAAATTTTGTTGATGGCCCAAATGGAGTAGGTTAAAACTTAAAACTGAGCATACATGTTATAACTTCGGGGCGGCCTCCAACTTTGCCAAAATGAGACGTTGGGCCTGCAGTTGAATCATAATGAGTTCCAGAGAGTAGTTTACTACACCACACACCTTCGGAGGAAATATAGGACACAATTGCCTGATGATGTTATTATTGTTGTTAGGGAAAAGGGTCAAATTGGACCCTCATATTTTGCTTTAGTTTTACATTGGAGCTTTAAACCTTTTTTGAGCCAAATTGAAACTTTAATTTTGTAAATTAAGAGCATATTAGATCTTGACTGAGTATAATTAAGTCCTGTAACTTTTTTTTTAGTACAATTAAGTTCTATAGATTAATAAAAAATTAATTTGAAGGGTTACTAACAAATAAAATTGATAATATTTTTTTAATATATATATAACATAATTATAAAGTTTTTAAAGTTTTTAAACTTATAAAACATATTTTTTAAATTTTTTCTTGAATTTTAAAAACTTTACAATTTCAAATAAATGATCAATTTTATTCATTAATATAACTAGCAAATTGATAATTAACCCAAAAGTTTTATTTTAATGATTGAATAAAAAAATTTTAAATTTCATTAATTAGTTTAATTTTTAAACCTACACAATAATTGATAAATAAATTTTTGTTATTCAATTGTTAAAATTAAATTTTAAATCAATTATCAATTTGCTATTTATATTAATGAAAAAAATCGATCATTTATTTGAAATATATATATGAAATTGTAAAGTTTTTAAAATTCAAGAAAAAGTTAAAAAAATATATTATTGTAGGCGGTGGGGTTAATCGCACGCTCAAGTGTTAACGACTACGGCATTGTGTGAGCTCAGGGCTCACTAGAAAATACATAATGGGTTTGGGCCCAAATTGGAGATGGAGTCAGTACTTGGATAAAAGTTGGAACACACTATACAACAACTAGGTTTCACGGAGGTTCTCAGAAGCCGTCATTAGAGATCGAGTTTGGAAACTGGGTATGGATTTTTGGAATGCCCACCCAACCTTGTGGTTGGCCTTCGTGTGTGTTTCGTATTTTATTACATTTTATTATTAAATTATTTCCTTATTAACATGCTAATTATGATTGGTTTCCAATTTTAGATTTTATTCTGAGTTTGCACATTAGTCCCATTTCATGTTTATGTCCCGACATTCAATCACAAATAAAATAAATAATAATAATTTACAACCATTCATTCCAAATAAAAGGGGAGAGGGATTAAAGACTACAACTTTTGGTGAAAATAAACATAAAAGATACTAAAAATAAATCATACATAAATAAAAAATAAATAAAAAATAAACTAATTAATTATACAAATCAAAACTCTCAAGAACTGATTAATAAAGTAATCATCTAACGATTAAAAATCACCAAATAATTCCTACAACAAATACAAGTTAGTTCTATCTCACAAACAACAAAAATATCTATAAATCATTAACAAATAATATACACAAATAAAAAGGAATAAATTCACAAAATACTCCACCAACATAACACAATAATATCACATGGAAATAATAATGATCAACATGGTAATCAGGCATAAAATCAAGAAGTATAATAAATTAAACAAGGACATCATACCAAATATACAAGATAAGAATTGAAAATTGAGGTAGAAATATGCAGAATTCTGGTGGGTGACGCCTCTTCAAAGAGGCGTTGCCTCCTGACTAAGAGGCAACATCTCATCTCCTCATTATACGATGCCTCTACGAAGAGACGTCGCCTCCTCAATAGAGGCAAGAATAATCTATATTTCTTAAATCCTAAGAAACTCAATGATTATACAAATAAATAAGAAACAAACATAAATATACAAATGTCAATAATCAATATTCAGTAGCTCATGCAATCATGCTTTTCTATGGCCTTAAATAAGTAATATAGCCCAAGAAAACACATAAAATAACAACAAATCAAAGCTTTTGATGAAGATAAAGAACTTAAAGCTTAAAAATAGGGAGACTCACTGATTTGGATGAGATGATACTCTTAACTAAGTACTTATAGTTTGGTTGATGGGTTAGTGGCTTTGAATGCAAGAAGATTCCTTCCTCTTCTCAAGGGAATCAAGTCTTCTAAGCTTCCAAGTCTCTTTCTTCTTCTTTTTTTTCCTTTTTTCTGTCTTTTTTTCTTTCTTTTCTCTTTGTCTTTTTTTCTTTTTTTAGACATTTTTTTTAAGTTGCCAACCTCCTCTCTCATGCCCCATATCCTTTTTTAAAGTCTCTCACCCTTTCCTCTTTTTCAATTTCCCAAAAACTCATTCTCAACCTCTCTCCTTGCCTTTTTTTATTCCTTAGGCTCTTTCCCTTTCTTTTTGCTTTCTTTTTATGTCTAAAAATGACTAAAGCTTCAGTAGGTGAGCCTCCAACCACTGCCATTAATGACATTTAATGTTGCAGAGGTGGGTGTAAAGAGGCGATGCCTCTTTAATGAGGCGTCATCTCACTGATGTCTGGGGTGAAGAGGTGATGCCTCTTTATTAAGATGATCGCCTCTTCAACAGGGCTAGGTCAGGGCCTTTAGGCCAAGATGCAATGGGCTTGGGCTTTAGCTCGATTTTGGGCTTGGATATGGTATTTTTTGGGCTTTCCGAGTTAATTTTAGAGAAGTCTTGGGCTCCTCTTGCATTCAAAACTTGAAATTTCTCATCATCGGGCTTTTATTACGGGTTGATCAAACTGACGATGTTCACAGTTTACCCTTTTAGTTTTTTGAAAAATCAAATTTTTTAAAAATAATTTTTTAAAAAAGCAACATGCACATTAAATAATAAAGAGTAAGAACGATATACCTGACCTTTGAGCTTCACTCGGTTCGTCAGCCTTATGAATTCAAACCTAAGAGGTCAGACATCATCTTTGAAATGTGACTGTGATCCTTGGTTTTCCTGGCTTGATCAACCACTCATTAATAAATTTGTCATGAATCTTAAGCATGGCCTAATCTTCACTCAGTAGAGATAAAAGAGAAACATAGTTGTGATCCTCTGGTTAAGCTAACTCGATAAGCTACTCATTATAAATTTGGTGTGATTTCCAAGTTTTCTTGGCTCAAGAAGTCACTCAGTAAAAGAGATGAAATGTAAGCGTAATCCTCGGGTTTTCCTGGCCCATCAGTTACTCATTATAGTTTGGTGTGAATCTTAAGCATGGCCCAATCTCCACTTAGTAAAAAGAGATGAAACGTAACCGTGTTCATTGGGTTTTTTTAGACCGATCAGTTACTGATTATAGTTTAGGGTAAAACTCGAGTTTTCTTAGCCTGAGAGTTACTCAATAAAAGAAGAATGTACTTTAGGGATTTAAACTCGACCAGACACTTGTTCTTCTGCGCACTTTGAGGATTCAAACCTGACCAGATGCTTGTTCTTTTGCGTACTTCGGGGATTCAAACCTAACTAGATGCTTGTTCTTCTACGTACTTCTAGGATTCAAAATCGACCAGATGCTTTTTTTTGCGCACTTCAGGGATTTAAACCTAATCAGAAGCTTATTCTTCTACACACTTCAGGGATTCAAACCAGTCCAGACACTTGTTCTTTTATGCACTTCGAGGATTCAAACTCGATTAGACACTTATTCTTTTACGCACTTCGAGGATTCAAATATGATCAGATGCTTGTTCTTCTTGATGCTTTGATAAGATATTCTTATCCAAAGACTGATTCTGGGATATAACCAAGCAGTGATGCAGAAATTCTCATTTGATTTTTTTTAGGCAGGCCATGGGCCATTCTGTGCTTTATTTCACTAAGTGGGGCCTCACCCTCTGCTCCTCATTTTCTTTTCTTTCAATCTTCCTCTCTCGCCCTAATCATATAAATTCTCTCTTTTCCCTCCTAAGGGTCACTTTCACTTCTTAAATTCCCTTTATTTTTTCTCTTATTCTTTTCTTTCTCTTTCTCTTTCACTCTCCATATTTTCTAGATATAGACGTCGTACGAACCCCGAATTTGCCAATGTGGGACCCAATCGCACCTACGGTACATTCCTCTCAGAGTTTCGAGCTCAGTATTAGAGATGAGATCCCTCTATTTATGGATGTACGATCCTATATTTACGGCTTGGCCATCAGAGAGGTTAGTACATAATTTCCTTAATTTTTCCTGTGAATGTCATTAAACAACATCGGATTACTGTTCATAAATGCACATTTATCAATTTAATTGAAAGAAATTGAATTTTATTGATTGAAAATCAAAATTTTGAATTACAATATCAGATTTTCGACACGAAGAGGCGTCACCTCTTCGATAAGGCAATCGCCTCTTCGATCAGGCAATCGCTTCTTCATAAAGAGGCATTCACCTCATCGAGTCTCAATGAAGTGATCACCTCTATATCAGGAGGTAACGCCTCATCACTGAGGCGCTGGCTTGTTCGATAGAGGCATTCAACTCAGCGACAGGATTTAACAAAAGTTTAAAGATTTATTGCAAAAAATGATAATTCTACTCCCTATTTTACTCCTTTAGCTCGATGCCCATACCCTCAAAGGTGCTAGGAACTTTAGTGGTATACGCATCTGGGACGACGAGCTTACTAATGCAGTGTAGACTTGGATTCATAATATTGGATTCTCTGACTTTATCCTGGCACTCCCAGCACAACAAGGATGTACAGACTACCAGCCCCTATATGCCCTAATAGAGAGGTGGTCTGACACCATCCATACATTCCATATTCTCTTTGGGGAGTTCACCCTTGATCTAGTGGCCTTTACCGTAGTCACCGACATTGCTTATGTTGGGGATTATGTTCCTTTCGATGCTAGTCTCCACTAGTTATCTCCTAACTGTCTCACTTTCATTGAACATCTGCTTAATATGGTCCCAAATATAAAAGGGACCCACACAGTGAAGCTTGATTCGATTAGGAGCCTATACACTTATGCTAGAGTTGAGGTAGCCACTACACCCCTTTAGATTGATCAGGTGGTGCGTGCTTTCCTTGTCTACCTACTAGGCACTATGCTTTTCACAGATATAGCCAGCTCTATGGATTTGAGCTTCCTGATGCCTATAAGGGACCTAGATTTTGTGGTGACCTATGATTGGGGTAGTTATGCCTTAACTTATCTTTATAGGAGCATGGATGAACTGGTACACGGAGCTAGGCGACTTTGTGGTTTTTGGTATGCCATACTGGTATTTTCATTTCTCTTTTACCTTTATATTCCATCCCAATTATTACTATCCAATTTTACTAGCAACCCTTTGCTTCTTTTATAAGACTGGGCTCTAGAGCTAGAGTTTATAGTGGGGGTTATTAGGGTTTGTGATACCCCCTTCCTTACAATGGTAAAGTGGGGTCCCAACTAGGCTTAGAGGAGGCCTGTGGTTTATGTTCATGTCCATTGCGAATGACTAAACACGCTCACTTATGACAAGGTAAGTACTTACAAAAGTAACTAGAATTAGCAATAAATTTATTAATTAAATTCATCCACTTACTTATTTATTCTTGCAGCTATGTCTAGACTTGTGGGGCCCTTAGGCAGGGTGTACACAAGCTATGGTTCGCTCTATCCCTATGTCTAGGAGGACGGGTTTTTCTTAGAGGCCCTCGCTGTAAGGTTTGGTTCCTTGAGGAGAGGATACTTTAGTGGCAGACAAGCGCTTGAGTGAGGCATCCACCTCTTGCTCCTCCATGACATATCTTTTGGGTGCATAAGTTAGAGGGAGATGAGCTCGATCATGCCCTACAGGGAGAGGATGTCGCGGACCATTGTGAGCGGAGGAAGTCCCGCTACGTGGACTTTGCATAGGCACATCTTCTACAGCGGGTACCTTTTCTTATACTTGCACTTCAAGTGAGCATGCAATGTTTTATTTTACTTATTTTATATTTACTTACAAATGTTATTCTCTGACTTATCTTTCATCTTTTAGGCAATTACTAGGGCACCTGCTCCTCACCCTAGGCCCTCTGTAAAGCAGAGGCCTCATCAGTGTCCCTATATCATTCCTAGTAGTAAGGGTTCTTCTTTTAGGGCACCCTCCTATATGGATCCTTTCAGTTCTTAATCCCAAGTAGTGGCCGATAGACTTACTGCTACTCCGATTTACTGAATCATTACTGGGTGCCCTCTGGTGAGCTATTTCGTCAGTTTTTTATGTTGGATATGACCCTTAGAGCTAGCATTCTTCCCAGAGGCTACTACTACTTATGTAAGTTTTCTTCTTTTGAAATTGTGCTCTCAAGTCTTACTTAAAACATGATTAGTTCTAATATTATCAATAGAATAGATACCTCAAGATTAAGGGGGCATATGTATCTGGTGATCGAGGCCCACAGGGACTTCCTGATGCAGATGACGCAACAATGGAAGGTAAACATAAAATATGCTTTATTTCTACATGTATGCATGCTTTCATGATTTTTTACCTTTTATCGTGCTTTGATAGGATTAAGATAAGGCCAGTCAGGCTAGTTACATTGCCCTTGAGCGCCAGCTCACCGCTCTTCAGGTCGACTTCGATGAGGAGGGGGCAGCTGATGAGGAGTCTGAGGATAGCAATGGCGATGATGGGATTGACCCTACTGATGCTGCTATAAATAAACCAGCTAATGAGCCTACGGATGAGCCAGTTAATAAGGAGGCCGATGAGTTATAGAGCAATGAGTAGAGAGGACCCTCTAAAGATTTTTGCTAGCATAGGGGTGTTCTATTTATAAACATTTGATACTTTGCACTGTTGCCCTCTTATTATCTAAATTGGTTTTTACTTTTATGCCTTCATATTTTGCATTGAATGGATGGGAATTATGACTTTTAAACTTAATTTTTGGCAGAATTCTGAATGACTGAAGGCATGTTTATTTCTAAAACATTTTGTTCTAACTTTACATATACAACCCTAATAATTTCTAGCAATATGAAGATCTATTCTGCTTGTTGTAGGGGCGTTGCCTCTTTGAAAGGGCGTCACCTCTATGTGAAGAGGCAATAAATCATTCACCTCTTCTCATAAAGGCACTGCCTGAATGTAGAGGTGACCGCCACTGCAAGTCTGTTATGTAGCTATAAAAACCCCTAAATCTTCTTTAAAATCCTTAATTTCTTCTTCTCGCCACTTCCCTTTATTCTTCTCTTACATACAACATTTTAACCCCCAATCATGACTGAGAGAAGCTTGAAACAACTACAACCAATTCTAAAAAGTCTGAATTGCAGATTATAGGCTAGAATATAGTCATTTCACCTATTTGTCTTTCGATCTTTACATTCTAGGAAGATCAATTTTCTCATTTCTCCACGTTCTTTCTCAGTTTTGGGATCCTTAAAGACATATTTTTTGGTTCAATACAATGGAGATTTGCCCCGTGCCAGGGGAATTTAAAGTTATCTTAGGCTCCCAAATAGATTCTGCTAAACAAATTGTCATTCCTTTAGTCATAACCCCAGATTTGCACACGATTCAATATCAAATGGCAAGGTTATTCAACATGGCCCCTCAGTCTTCTCTTCGCCACATTTTTAATAATGAAATCCTGATGAGCCTTTTTATAGAAACTATAACAACTGAATATAGCAATGAGGTTCCCTAGCCCCGAATGATGGCACTTTGCATGTATACTCAGTCTTGTTAGTCTCCCCTTCTGGTGACTGTGACTTAAAGATCCTTTATGTTATAGACCAAGTGGAAGGTGGACTGAACCCTGTCCCTCTTATTCTGGCTGAGACTATTATTGGGCTTGAGAACTTCTCTAAGACCAGGCGATTCTTTGGGAGTTCTTTTTTGCTAGAGGTGAGTCTCTTCTTCCTCTTATCATCTTCTGATTTCCATCATTCTTACCCATTCATCAATTCTGTAGGCTTGGTTGTAAGAGAAGTTAAGGTTGCTCAAACCACCTAGAGACATTGCTCATTATAAGGCCAAACATTATCGTACTGGGAGACTTCATCCTATCCCAAAAGATACTCACAGCTAGTTATCTACATTCCCTGATGCTCTGATTCAATGGATATGCCCATGGTGGAGAATGTGACATATGACCCTTTAATCCTACACCTACTGTATTCCCCTAGGCTGCCTTCATTTCGCTACCTTCTATAATTTGGCTCGGCTTTACAGGCAATATGGACAGAAACAGCTGATTATGGAACTAGTGCATGAGTTTGAACCAGGGCCTTTTTCTCAAAACTTTCTGGACAACCTGGTAGCTACTTGGCCTAGTAGAATCATTAAAAAGTTTATTGACTACAGTGGAGATCAGTCCACTGATGACTAGTACAAGGCATGGATTCAACTACAACAGATAGAAAAGGATGAATTTACAAAAAATAGAAGGACAATGGCATTACAGACATCGAGTGCCCAAGGAAGTCAAAAGAGAAGCAAACGATATTATATTAGTTTATAAAATTTAGTCTTTTTGTTTACTTTTTTACCTGATGGAATTTCCTTTTTAGTTAAACAATATGTAATAAGCATTTAATATAATATTTATAATAATAAAGGCAATCCATTCCATTTCATTTAATTTAAGCACAATGTGACTATACAATTTTGCTTCTTACATATCTCTTGTAGTTAATTGGCTTGCCCTTGCAAGTTTTCCAACTAACTATTTTCTTTTTCTCTCTTTCTCCTTTTACATTTTCTTTACTTTTGCCTGAATCATCTTTTTAGGTTTTCAATCCAGCAGGACTTTTACTTTTTTTTTCTTCTTCTATCTCTAATTTTTGCCTAAGCAGCCTTTTTTAAGGTTTTCTCTCTAGCGAGACTTTACAGGAAGTATTTCTTAAGCTTGTCTATATTGATGGGCTCTCTGAATTCATTTCCCTCTAAGTTAGATAGAATAACAGCCCCTTTGAAAAATAACTTCTTCACTTGGTAGGGACCTTCCCAGTTTGGCTTGAACTTCCCTCGTGGATCAGTCATGATTAGCCTAGTGAGAATCACCCTCTTTGATCTTGCTTGGCTTAATCTTCTTGTTATAAGCTTGGGCTATCCTTTTATAGTACAACTGAGAATGATACATGGCCTTCATCCTCTTTTCATCCAACAACGTCAGCTGTGCCAATCGACTTTCTACCCACTGATACTCAAGGATTTTAGACTTTAAAAGAACCCTTAATAACTGGATTTTGACCTCAATTGGCAACATAACTTGACACCTATTTACTAGAGAATACGGAGTGGCTCCTGTTGACATTCTAGCAGTGGTTTTGTATCCCCATAATGCAAACTATAGGTAACTTACCCAATCTTTGTAATTTTCTAGTATTTTGTCCAAGAGTCTTTTCATGTTCTTGTTTGCTACTTCTACGGCTTCGTTCGCCTGTGGTCTGTAAGGGGATGACCTACGATGCTTAATTTTGTATTCTTCCAATTGAGTGGTTGTTTCTACCCTAAACTGAACACCATTATCAGTGATGACATGATGAGGCAACCCATACCGGTAAATTATATTCTTCTCTATAAACTTGGCCATCTATTTCGCTCCTACAATTGTGAATGATTTAGCTTTTACCTATTTAGAGAAATAGTTGATTGCCACTATAATGTAACGATAATCGTTAGATGATTTTGGCCTTATCTCTTTGATAATGTCAATTTCTTAGACTATAAATGGCCAAGGAGAGATCAATCCTTACAGTTCCATAGAAGGCAGGTGGTTCACATCACCATATACTTGGCAGTTATGGCATTTCTTTACATACTTCACGCAATCTGCCTCCATGGTTAGCCAGAAGTACCCTTGATGGGTTTTTTTTTTTGCAAGGGTTGTCTCATTCATATACAGCCCACATACACCCTCATGAACTGCTTCCATGATTTTTTATGCCTTACCCTTACCGACGCATCTTAGGTGCACTATAGCTGGCATTCTTTTGTACAATATCCAGTTATAGTTAATGAACTACCGAGATAACATCCTCAGCGACATTCTTTTTTTTTATCAGCTTCCTCAGGGAATTACTCTATCTTAAAATACTGTTGGAGATCATAAAACCAAGGCTTCTCTGTTAGGTCAATTGATATTATTCTGATTTCCTCATAGCAAGGAATTTGGGAACTTACTAGGATAAGAGGCTTCATTTTTGCTTGTCTGCCTCCTTCCCATGTCGAAGCTAAAGTAGCCAATGCATCAACCATCTGATTCTTTTCTTGGGGCAAGTGTATGAATCTGTATTGTGCAAAAGATAATAGGATCGTGATTAAATAATCCCAATATGGCCTTAGCTTATCTTTCCTTACTTCCCACTCTTTAGAGATTTGTTTCAATACCAACATCGAATCTCCATACACCATCACCTCTTCTGCTCCCACATTCCTGAGTGCTTTTAAAAAAAATGCAGGATTCATATTTAGCTTGATTATTAGTGACCTCAAATTCTAGCCTCTTCGCCATTAGAATTACTTTTCCTTCTGGCGAGACCAAAATCATACCAATGGTTGCCCCTCTACTATTCACTATTTCGTTAAAGTACATTTTCTATGTCTAGATCTCTATTGCCTTTAGATGTTCATCCAAGAATTCAAACTTCCATTCTTGTCCATTGTCTACTAGATTTTAGGCTAAGAAGTATGCCATAACTCTTCCTTTTATCACCTTTTTAGCCACATAATCTATGTTAAATTTAGTAAATAAAACTAACCATATAGCTAATTTCCCTATCAGTGACGGAGTCTGTTAGAGATATTTGAGAGGATCGTGCTTAGAAATTGCTTGAATCCTTTAAGACTGGAAGTAATGTCGTAGCTTCTTTGTTGCCCAGATTATAGCCAAGTAGGTTCTTTTCTACTAGACTGTAATTGGCTTCATAAGATAGAAGCTTTTTACTCAAATAATATACAACATGCTCAACTCTTCCTTCTTTTTCTTGAGCTAACATTGCACTAATCACATCTTTCTCTATTGCTAAGTAAAGAATTAGGGGCTTCCTTGGTCCTGACGCTTGTAAAACTAGAGGATTCATCAAATACTACTTAATAGATTTAAAGCCTTATTGACACTTGTCATCCCAGATGATCGGCTGATTCTTTTTTAAGAGCTTGAAGATCAGCTCATAAATAGTAGTCAGTTTGGCTATGAACTTGCTGATGTACTGTAACCTTCCTATAAACCCTCTGACCTCTTTCTCGTTCTTCAGTGCAGACATCTCTCTTATCGCTCTAACTTTTTATGGATCCACCTCTATGCCTTTCTAACTGATGATATGTCCTAATAGTTTCCTAGCCATCACCTCAAAAATACATTTCTTTGGATTTAGTCTGAGGTTGTACTTTTTAGCTCTTGCTAGGAACTTGTCTAATGCTTCAAAATGCCCTTCTCTGGTTAGAGATTTCACCATCATGTCATCTACATCCATTTCTATCTCTTTATGGATAAGGTCATGTAACAGTGTAGTAGCCATTCTTTGGTAAGTAGCCCCTGCATTTTTCAATCCAAGTGGCATAACTGTGTAACAATAAACACCCCACTCAGTGGTGAAAAAAGTCTTTAACTTGTAAATCACTGCCATTATGATCTAATTGTATCCTGAGAAGCCATCCATAAAGGAGTACATGGTACTGGAAGCTGCACTATTGACTAAGGTGTCAATGTATGGTAAAGGAAAATCATCCTTTGGATAAGCCTTGTTCAAGTCCCTATAGTCCACGCACATCATGACTTTACCATTTTTCTTGGGAATTAGGACTATGTTAGCTAGCCATTGGGTGTCATCTACCATTTCTAGGAACTTTACTTTCAACTATTTTTCTACCTTTTCTTTGACTAAGAGAGACCGTTATGGCTTTAATCTTCTCTTCTTCTACTTTATCAGTGTGATGTGAGAATACATGAGAATCTTGTGTTCTGCAATCTCTTTATTGATCCTAGACATATCCTTATAACTCTAAGTAAATACTTTCTATCTTATTTTTAGAGTTTCTTTTATTTTTTCTCTCTCATAAAGAGTTAAGTTAAAAGCAATAAATATATTTCTAGGGTTATCACTTATGTCTAGATTAAATGATTCAGTTTGCATTGAATTAATGTCAAACATATGCATGAAATAATCATCACACACAACATAACCATTAGGAAATACATCACACAAGTAAGCATAATCAGAATTCGTCACATAAACTTTAGAATGAAAAATGTCATTAGTCTCAAAAAAATTAGAAAAATAAAATTCAAGGTGATCATAGAAAATATCCATAATAGAGTCAAGGACAAAGGCTTCGAAGTTAAATTCCTCTTCCAGTCAACAACGTCCTTTAGCTCCATTGCAAGAATGTCCCCCTCTGATTCTGAAGTCAATACCAGCTCTTTAACCATAGGCTCTTCAACAATAGATTCTTTGATCCCATCCACATATTCAATAAAGATTTCAAACTCGGGAACTAGCATCTCAGCAATCATCAAAGGCTCAGGAGCTCCTTAGTAAGAGTAATTGGCACCTTCCTCCATAAATGTCTCCCAAAGCATCTTCTCCTTCAACTTAGCCCTAATTCTATTCTTCCTAGACTTGCCCTCAACTTCTTCCTTTTCATCAGACTCATCTTCTCCTAGATATCCTAACCTATGCTTTAAAGTCGGTACCTTATGTTCAATGAATTCTAGTGGGCCTTGTTGATTCTTCCCTAATCCCATCCCAGGCATGAACTGCATGCTCTTCATCATACTGAAAATCTTTAAGTTTAGTTGGTCTTCATAAATCATGCAGACTTTAAAACTCGGGCTATTTGGGATCTCAGTGGGAGCTAATTTTAATACAATAATTGCAGCTTCTGTTTCAACTGTTATAGTAACCACCCTTCCCTCATATGGAAATTTAATCTTTTGATGAATGGTAGATGGCACTCCCCCCAAAGGATGGAACCATGGTCTTCCCAAAAGAATAGCAAAGGTGACTAGAATATCTATTACATAGAGGTTAACCCAAACTTCAATGGGTCCAGTCTCGGCTAAAGCTTGAAAAGTTCCATTAACTAGCCTTTTTATATCATTATAAGCCTTAATAACTACATCAAAGGGCTTCAAATAAGCTACTGTCAGACCCAGCTTTGGTAGGATCTTCAAAGGGCATACATTAATGGTTGACCCATTATCGACTATAACACAGCACATTAATTTTCCTTTCACTTTAGCTTTAATGAATAAGGCATTGTTGTGATCCCTTCCTTCTTAGGGCAGGTCATCATTTGTGAAAATAATTACCCCCTAAGGGCTTTTAGTTAGCGAGTCCACCATTTGCTCTGGAGTGTATTTCAAAGGTTTCTTCTTGTGATCAAGAGCCATAACCAATGCTTCTCGATGGGCTCGAGAGTTCATAAGCTGCTCCTAAATACTGGCAAGAGTTTTCTCATCTCTTTTGGCCTTAATAATCTCCTCAACTTTCTCTGATCCTTCTTTTGAACCATTTCCCTCTTTCTTTGCCTCAATATTTTTCACCTCTTCCTCCCCCTCCTTCGATTTCTCAGTAGATTGTGCTACTTTCCTTTCATTGTTCTTCTATAGATCAATTGCCCCTCCCTCTTCATCATTAAAACTCCAAATATCAAGCACATTTACATGAGACTCAATGGACTGCTGTCTCAGATTCAGGTCTTTTTGTTATGGTTTTGGTAGTGTAGGTATGACATCAACAAAGGAATTAATAACTTATTCCTCTGTCAGAATCGTGTTGTTCATCAGGGTACGAGGATTTAGTGGTGGTACATTTCGGTAGTTAGGTAAAGGGTTATTTTGTGTGTTTGATTTTCTAGTTTCTCGGTCAGTTATTTTACCTGAATCAATCAATTCTTAAATCTTGTGTTTCAGGCAAGTGCAACCTTTTGTATCATGCCCAATGTTCTGGTGGTATTTTCAATATAGCTTTGGGTCAGCATTTAGGAATGGAGGTCATTTAGGCAAGGGTTGTAGAAGGTTATTCTCAATCAGTTTTTTCAAGACTTTGGAGAAGGGTTTTCCTAAATTAGAAAACCTTTAGGATTGTCGATTGTGTTGATCTGTATGTCACTGCTTGGCCCGACTCCGTTGTTAGATCCAAACCCTTCTTTATTCGTTGATCTTCCACTGAAGAACTTCTTTTCTTGCACAAGATCTTATTTTTTATGTACTCCAAACCTATACAACTCCTCAAAGTTTTGAATCCCTAAATCCTTTAGCTTCTTGAAGAGAGGGAGTACATATCCTTCTATGGTTATTACTAGCTGATCAGATTCTGTGGGTCATTGTTTCATTTGTGATAATTTTTCTCTCCACCTGATTAAATAATCTACAAAGGATTTATTGAACTTCTACTTCACATTCTGCAAGTCTCTCAAAGAAGCCTCCATCTGAATGTTGAGAATATACAAGTTTATGAATGTAGTGCATAATTCCTCCCAATCAGTTTGAACACGGGATTCTAAAGCATAATACCATATGATGGGTGCTCCTTCCAGAGATAGCAGGAATTGCTTCATAATTTGTGCTTTAGTCAGTTCACTTATCTTCATGTGGGTCATATACTGCTTTAAATTGAGGTGAAGGTCCTCTATGCCAGTGAACTTCTTTATGTCTGGGAATTTAAACTTTTACGGTAGGGGATCATCATCCTTATCCAAGCTCAGCTTAGAATGGCTTATTAGGGCATCGATCCCTTTTTTCTTCATTATCAACTACATTTGATTCATAGACTTAACAAGGTCTTTAGCCCAGTCTGGCTTCTCTATATTTCCTAGGGCATCCTCTTTCTGATAGATAACAAGTTCTGCCAATATTGTTTGTTAATCATCCTCTACCTCTTTCCTTTCAGGGTCCTCGACATCTAAATCAAATGGTTGAGGTTAAGGTATCGGTGGTTAGGGCGCTAGCGGCTGAGGTACTAGTAGTTCCTTTCTAGTTGTACCCATCATTTCCCTCATAATTTCTCTCATAATCATCCTGGTTTGTTCGACCATTTTAGCTTTTAACTATACCTTGAAGGCTTTAGCATTAAATTTTGCCATTTTGGTCTCTCTAAGGATTCTAACCAGGTGGTCGATATCAAATCGCTTCTAATTGGCAGACTATTATAGATCTATATCTGCAACCATTGAGGGTCAGAAACATGCATGATGTGTATACATGAAATGCAAGCCTATTGGTAAAAAGGAAAAAACATATATGCATATATTAAAGGACAAAAAGGCTCTCTAATGATATCTCCACCCTTATTTCTCCCACACATGTGTTCGATGGTGAATTTCTTGTCCTAGAATTTTTATTCTGGGTTTTAATTATCAACAGGGGATAATAAAACTAACGGATGCAAAATAACTCTTAAGACAATACAAATAAGTGGTAATTTCTCCAAATAATTCCAAAGTCCATTTTAATGAGCAAATAATGATATCAAAGGCCCACCTTGTCAAAATCCCTTTGAAATGGGGGTAACAATAGGCATGAGAGGCCCATATTGTTAAGGTTTATTTATAATGGACTTGGGCCTTATTTAAAGGATTACCATATGGCATAAAAAACATGCATTTGAAAAAAATTATAGTGAAAATTACTAGGTCATTACATGAGCTGAGTCTTGGGTAATAAGCTTTAGCTCCCACAGCTATATACATCCATTACGTCTCGCCACTCAAGGGTCCGTGCGACACGGATAAGTACATGCTATGAGTGACAATAATCAAATACTTCACCACCAGGTTTGAGTGAAACACAGGTAGTAAAGCAGAGATTATTATCAGTTCATTCGGGACTTGGAATGCATTACATGAAAACATGTATTGAATGCAAAACTTGTGAAGGAAATAAAGAAATAATCAAAGATGATAAATTACAAAACACTTGGAATTAATTTCTCTATTCCCCAATAGAGTCACCATTGTAGGCGGCAGGGTTAATCGCATGCCCAAGTATTGGCGACCATGATACTATGCAAGCTCAGGGCTCACTAGGAAATACATAATGGGCTTGCAGCCTAAAATGGAGATGAAGTCGCCACTCGGATAAAAGCCGAGACACAGTATACAGTAACTAGATTCCATGGAGGTTCCTAGAAGCCATCATTAGAAATTGGGTTCGAAAACTGGGTTTGGGCTTTTGGAATGCCCACCCAACCTTGCGATTGGCCTCTATGTGTGTTTCATATTTTATTACCTTTGATTATTAAATTATTTCCTTATTAACATGCTAATCGTGATTGGTTTCCAATTTTAGAATTTATTTTGAGTTTGCACATTAGTCTTATTTCATGCTCATGTCTTGACATTCAATCACAAATAAAACAAATAATAATAATTTACAACCATTCATTCCAAATAAAAGGGGAGAGGGTGTAATATCCCGTGTTTTTAAATATTTTTACACTGTACCGGGATATGCAGTGTTAATAATTTTTGTGTATATATATTATAATGTTTTTATGAGTTGATATGTGTTTAAAACCTATTTTTATTATTGTGCATTATTTACAGTGCTTTACGTAAAATTTTCCCGGGACTTGCATTTTCGGGGAAATTTTTACGTAAATAATTTATTATTAATTATTTTAAATATATTTTCGGACTTGCATGAACTCATACTTATTTTTAAATTACTAAATAGAGCCTATGCGTGTAAATATTTATTTAATTAGGGTTTAGTATTTTACCCTAATATTTTATTAATTAATTAATTGTTTTATTGTTATTTAATTATTTTTAATTAATATTAAATTTTAAAATATTAAATATTAAGTGTTTGGATGTGATTTTTTTCAAATATTTTTTTCAAATATTTTATTAAAATTATTTTTTTATTATTTTTCTTTTTCTTTTCTTTTCTTTTCTTTTTCTTTTTCTTCTTTTTCTTCTTCTCCTTCCCCGTGCCCAACCACTCCCTCACCACCAACCACCACTGCAACTGCCGTTCCCCTATCGTCGGTGTGCCTCCCGGCTTGCCACCGTCGTCCTAGCCGTTCCCCGTCGCCAGCAGCCTCCTTCCCCGGCACCGATAGCCTCTTTTCTTTCATTTTGGCCGAAATTCTTCTCCTTGCCGTTCACCAACTTTTCGGCCATCATTTTCGACACCGTCGGTCTCTTTATTCTCCTTGAGCTCCGGTGAGTGTGATTCTAGCTTTGGTTTGAGCTTAAATGGTCTTGATTTGGTTAGATTTCGAATTTTCCAATTCGGCCATATTAGGGTTTTTGATTTTTTTGAGCTTCTAATTGATTGATTCATGAAAACTCCCTTCACAAATTTTGATCCTAGTAGCTTAATCTACATGTATGAATTTTTGTGGAATTTTTGGAGATTTTTTGGATTTTTGGGTATTTTTGAATATTTTAATATTATTTTCTAATTTTCGGAAATTAATTATTTAGATTATTAAATTGTGTTTTATGGTTAAATTAGGTGTTTAAATGAATTATAGGAATTTATTTGGAATTTTTATGAATTTCTATGTATTTATTTTGAATTATTTGAGTTTATGTAAATTTGGGAAATTAGGGTTAATTATATTTTTAATTGAATTTAATTGGATAATTGAGTTTAATTATTGATAAATATGTTGAGAAATTAATTTTGGATAATTGTATAATTTTTGGTGAATTTTTGAAGTAATTATAGTATATTTTTATATATAAGGGCATTTTGGTAATTTTACCATAAATTGGCTAAAAATGTAATTTAATTGGTTTTAATAATTATTTAAGGTATAAAAATGATTTCTAAAAATTATTTAATATTTTTAACTAATTAAAACTATTTTTCGTGAATTATTTTTAATTATATATATAATATACGGTTTTACTAATAAAATGAGTTTTTATCGGTTTTTACTGTGTTTAAAGGTTAATTATGTAATTTCTATCTATAAAATGTATTTTTAGGTTTTAAGGATATTTTTGGTATTTTCAGAATTGTTTTGTGTTTGTGGACCCCGGTCGGTAGATTGTAGTTTGGAGTCCGACCGAGGGGTTGTGAATGAGATGTGGTGTTTATTTTCGAAGTGTGTTTCTTTGCAGGGTCGGCTCTACTCTTTGAGTAGAGAGATGTCCATTTTACAGGGGAGGTTCTGTCGAATTTTCGGTAGAATTCTCGTAAAACGTAATATCCGGTCGAACCCTAATCTCAATTCTGTGTTTAATACTCTAGATTGAATTCTAGGATTTCTGTTAGGGTTATTCTGATTTTTATCGTTATTGTTTGTTTAGTTACGCCGAGACCGAGGGCTAGTGGACCAGGCCCGTCGGACTCATCTTGTGGAGCGCACTAATTTGTGAGTTACTATTTTATATATATATGCCTTAGGATGCATGGTTTAGAAATATACGTTTTATTTTGATTAAAATGCATAAATAATGTGATTTGTATTTAAGTATATTTTTAGTTTATTTTTGGTATATAATAAATTGTATACATGTTTTGTTAATAAATTATATTTAAAATGTTTTTAAATATATTTCTAATTTAAATTGAAATTTAATTGGATTTATTTGGCGTATATATATACTCGAAATATACCTGGTTTACTTTTGGTATATTTTCGGTATATATATGGTTTATATTGTTATTTTATTTAAATTCATGCATCATTTATTTGTGAATGGATGTTTTATATTTATTAATGAAGGATATCGATAGAACGTGCTACCTAGTGGGCAACACTAGGACCGAGTACGTATCGGTACGCCTATAGTATTTAGGCTATATTACTAACCATTTGTGGATATTGATGGAATATGATTATTTGATATGTGAGATATGGTTTGGAGGTGTGATTGCTGGAGCTCGGTTGACCAAGTGTCTCGGGGCCAATCACACTGGCAGTCAGACTGCTGGAGCTCGGTTGACTTAGTGTCTCGGGGCCAGTCTACTGTCTAAATGGATTAAGTGGATATGTTTGGATCAAGTGAGTCTGTGTGGCTAGAGTGTTGTCTAACACTGTTTTCGAGGTTGCGATATTCTAGGGTTCTATGTGATCCTTCATAAACGATGATTTTCAATAAAAATATATAAAAATGATTTTTACTGCATCTATGTGAATTTGCCTGTATATATACGTATTACATATTGTGTTGACTGTATGCATTGTTATTTAGTGTGTATGTATATATATTATAGTAATTCACTCAGTGAGGTCTGACTCCCCTCCGTTGACAATTTTTCAGGAGAGTCAACATCTTCAGACCTCAGTAGCAGGCCTATACGTCGGATTTCTTCCGCCCCGGCTTCCTTGTGTAAACTGCTTACTTGAGTCTTATTTTTATAATCTAGACACTGCAGTAGTTGTAAATTAATTGTGGGATTTTATGTATTATATTTATGCGAGATATTGTATTATACTTGAACTGGATTTGTATTAAAAGATTTATATATATGAGATGAGATTTAATTTAAATCCAGTTGATGAAAAATAATATTGTGATATTTATGATTTTTATTTCCGTTGCATTATATATTGTTATTACTATTGCATGTTTTATTTTATTTTTAGGCTTGCTACGGGTTTCGGATTCGAAAGAATTCTCGTTCCCTAACGCCAGTCATGGCCCCTGTTTTGGGTCGTGACAGAGGGATTAAGGATTACAACTTTTAGTGTAAATAAACATAAAAGATACTAAAATTAAACCCTATATAAACCAAAAATAAACTAATTAATTATACAAATCAAAACTCTCAAGGACTGATTAATAAAGTAATCATCTAGCGATTAAAAATCACCAAATAATTCCTTCAACAACTACAAGTTAGTTCTATCTCACAAGTAACAACAATATCTACAAATTATTAACAAATAATATACACAAATAAAAAGGAATAAATTCACAAAATAGTCCACCAACATAACACAATAATATCACATGGAAACAATAATGATCAACATGGTAATCATGCATAAAATCAAGAATATAACAAATTAAACAAGAAAATCATACAAAATATACAAGATAAGAATTGAAAATTGAGGTAGAAATATGCAGAATTCTGGTCAGAGGCGTTGCCTCCTGACCAAGAGGTGACTTCTCATCTCCTCATCACGAAAAGGCGACACCTCTATGAAAAGATGTCACCTCCTCAACAGAGGTAGGAACAATATACATTTCTTAAATCCTAAGAAACTCAATGATCATGCAAATAAATAAGAAACAGACACAAATATACAAATATCAATAATCAATATTTAGTATCTCATGCAATCATGTAATCATGCTTCTCTATGGCATTAAATAAGTAACATAGCCCAAGAAAACACATAAAATAGCAACAAATCAAAGCTTTTAATGAAGATAAAGAACTTAAAGCTTAAAAATAGGGAGACTCACTGACTTGGACAAGCTGATACTCCTAACTAGATCCTCAAAGCTTGGTTGATGGGTTAGTAACTTTGAATGCAAGATGATTCCTTCCTCTTCTCAAGGGAGTCAAGTCTTCTAAGCTTCCAAGTCTCTTCCTTCTTCTTCTTCTTCCTTTCTTCTTTCCTTTTTTCTTTTTTTCTCTGACTTTTTTTTCTTTTTTCCAGACTTTTTTTTTAAGTTGCCAACCTCCTCTCTCATGCCCCTACATCTTTTTTTAAAGCCTCTCACCTTTCCCTTTTTTAATTTTCCAAAAACTTATTCTCACCCTCTCCTCTTGCCTTTTTTCATTCCTTAGGCTCTTTTCCCTGCTTTTTTCTTTTTTTTAACGTCCAAAAATAACCAAATCTTCAGTAGATGAGCCTCCAACCACTGCTATTAATGACATTTAATGTTGCAGAGGGTGGGTGTGAGGCATCGCCTCATCAATGTCTGGGGTGAAGAGGCAACGCCTCTTCGTTGAGGCGATTGCCTCTTCAACAGGGCTAGGTTAGGGCCTTTGGGCCAAGAGGCGATGGGCTTGGGCTTTAGCTTGATTTTGAGCTTGGATATGGTATTTTTGGGTTTAGCTCAGTGTTTTGGACTTTTCGAGTCGATTTTAGAGAAGTCTTGGGCTCCCCTTGCATTCAAAACTCGAACTTTCTCATCATTGGGTGTTTGTTGCGGGCTGATCAAATTGATGGTGTCCACAATTATTTAGGTTTATATATATATATATATATATATATATATATATATATATATATGTATGTATGTATATATATATAAAGCTTTATCCATTTTATTTGTAAGTAACCCTTAAAATTGATTTTTTATTAATCTATAGGACTTAATTATACTAAAAAAAAATTATAAGACTTAATTATACTCAATAAAGGTCCAAAATGGTCTTAATTTACAAAGTTAAAGTTCCAATTTGGCTCAAAAAAATGCTTAAAGGTCCAATATGAAATTATGGCAAAACATGAGGGTCCATTTTAACCCTTTGGCGTTATTGTTATTGTCACAGTTGTCAAATCGAAATTCAAATCGAGAATTGAAATTTTCAATTTGTGAATCGAGAATCGAATCAAATCGTAAAATTAGTTCATATTAATAATATTAACTAAAGATAATATATTTCATATAAAACGTATATTTCCTATAAAGTTTTTTAATTTTAATATATATTACTTGATATTACTCATTATTAAAAAAATTTAATAATATAATTTATTAAATATAATAAAAATAATAAAATTAAAAGTGACTATCATATATATCTTTAACTAAAAAAGTTAAATATAAAAGTTAATACTATAAATATATTACGAGCTTTTAAATTCCATAAAAGCCATATGAAAGTTGAAACAAATAACTAATGTGAAAGAAACAAATCAATAAAAGAAAGAAAAAATCTAAATCAATGTTGTTAAATTCCAGCCTCATTAAGTTTGGAAAACCCTTCAGGAAGAACAAATCAGATTTATGCTTTTATTTTAGGATTTTTAATTTTTAAATTTTTTAATTGAAAAATCATAACTTTTTTTCATTCCCTAATTATATATCTTAAATAAAAATTATTTTATTTAATAAATGAGAATCGTAATGTCATTGATTTTTATGATTTCCTATCAACTCATATGATTTAACATCAATTCTTGTATATTTCACCTATAGATTCCCGTAGATCGTAAGATTCTAACAACGGAAGTTATTGTTATCACTACTACATGGTAATGGTGAAAGTTTCATAGGCTTATATAAACAAACCAAAACAAAACAAATAAAAATAAAAATAAATTTTCTGGCTTTAAAAAAATGCCCAGGTTCTTTTATTTCTGGATTACTCCGTCAAATAAAAGAAGAAAAAAAAAAAAAAAAGCTACAAAATAACATGCTGTGCAACTTCAAAATAGCACGGTATATTCAAATCCAATAGAATAAAGGCAGATTTTGAGAATTGACATTTTTCAATTTTCTGAAATGAAAGTAGCTAGTTTTTACCAAAATTTCTGTTCACACTCATCTAAACACATTTGCACGATGAGTTGAACAAGTGCTATTCCTAAAAGCTTGTCATTTAATACCATGTTTTCAGGATCTTTCAAGTTCACTCTAATATTAAAGCAATAGAAGAGTTCAAAACCAAAAGAAGGGCAGGCAGACGATCATCGAACACTCAGCAACTCAACATCAAAGACAAGCCATGAATTCGGTGGTATCTTTCCACCAGCTCCTTTTTCCCCATAGCTGTATCAGAATGTATATAGTCAGTACCTTCAGCAGGTAATTTAGAATAAATAAGAGACTTCCAACTAATTTGAAAATTCCTTCTTCTAAAACAACAACATCAATTGGCAAGGAAAAAGTAATGATCTCTTTCCACACCACAAAAAAAAAAAAAAAGAATAAACAAAAGCAACAAGAAGCATGAAATTAGTCCCTGCAATCCCATAGACATATACAGATAGATACTTTGCTATGAATTTAGCTGAAGTGCAAGAGTAGAAACGGAATAACGATGAAGACTAAGGATTGCTTTACCCCATTGATGGTGGAATTGTGAGTCTTCTCTTGTCTCCAACTCTCATGCCTAGAAATTCAATGCACATAAAACGTGTAAACATTAAATAATCTTAATGCATAAGTAAAATCTTGCTAAAATAAGATAATTACCATTAACTCCAACATCCCACCCCTTTATTACTTGCCCTACACCTGCAAGAACAGAAAGAAAAATGTTATCAGCGTCGTCAAAGCAAGTTGTTATGACCTGCAGTACTAATATTATAGTACCTAGGCGGAATTTGAAGGGCGCCCTTCCCACATTAGAATCAAAAATTTTGCCATTCTTCTTTAGCTTTCCAATGTAGTGCACACTGACCTGAAAGCCAATTAGAGATTGTGCACTAAGAAGCAGGTTCAATACATCCATGCAAAATATTATGCTAAAAGAACAGATAAATAATTGTTTTCATTTTAGCATGGAGCCGCTTATTGATTATCCACCTACCATCATACAACCAAAACAAAAATATATGAAAGTGAATCTTTTAGTACTCTTAGACTTTCACCTTATGGGCTAACCACTCTTAATTGCCCAAAAATAAGAGTCAGAGAGGTACCTGATTTCCAGGAGAAGCTCTTTTACCATCTGGTTTCCCCATAGCTAGCTCCTCAATAACCAAACCATTAGGAAAGGTTCTAACTTGTAAAGACTTAGCAGAATGATTATCCTCAGACCCCAGTGAGGATTTCACCTTGTCTCCCTCGGCTGGAGCAGTTGGATTCCTAGTCATGTCCTCCCCAGTGTTCTGCTTCTTCTTGTTCTTCTTCTTTTTCTTCTTTTTCTTCTCAGAGGTGTTATCTTCAGGCACACTGTCTGCATCAGTGTCTGGACCTCTGCAAATTGGCATGTAACATTAAGAAAGTCATATTGGCATCAGCCTACAGTACAAATGTCCATTCACCAAAATGTCAGCGTGAACATTTGCAAGCTTGTAGAGTGTTTGCATGCATGTGGGGTGCGTGTGGGTGTGTGTGTGTGAGAGTGTGGGTGGGTGCATGCGTGTGAGAGAGTTTGTGTATGTGCACACATGTGTGGATGTGAGAAAGAGAGAGAGAGGGAATCTTTGTTAAAACCCTGCATCATTGCCAAGATTTATGTTATTTTCCTTCCAACATATAGAAACTGAAGTGTACGAGGCATCCAGGGAGGAGAAAAAAAAGGCTAAGGTTCACATATGCTTCTGTGCAGATTGCCAACCCAAATCTACCACTTATTATAATAAATTGTGTAAATACTCCTAGACATGAAAATGCGACCAAGTGCCAGTTGGAATAGTTGAATTTTTCAGTATGCAACAACAATAGGGTCCTGCTACAAAATACAAGACTGAATTTCTCACCTCTTAACAGAGTTAGAATCAGGAGAATCCACCTTCACTACTTCATGTTTGTTTGCATTTATGGGAAGACCATTTTTCTCATTGTCATCTATTTCAGCAGTAATTACCTCTTCACTATTTTCTTTCAGCTTCTCCTTCTTTTTTTTCCTGACATCAAATTTAGGAACCACTTCAATAGCTTGAAGCTATTAACTAACAGATAACTCGTGGCAAATGAAACAAAATAAGACAAGCAACATGTCCCCTAAATTTGCCAAACACTAAGCCAACAGAAAACAAGTATTGAACATTAAAGTGGAAGAACTCAAGCTGGGATTTTAATTTTGAAGGGATGCCAATGGTGAGTGGAATGAAAAAAAACCTTAGTGGTTCACCATCTTGGTCAGTGATTTTGTCTTTTCTTTTCTTTCCTGTGGCATCATTATTGTCATCTCTTGCTTTCTTCTTTTTTTCATTGGTTCTCTTATCTTTTTGTGTATCTAGTTTGGGTTCCTGAACTGCAGCTTTGCTTTTCTGTGAGACAGCAATTGGAAAGCCATCTTCATCTTCACTTTCCAAGAGCAATACATCAATTCCCCTCCTAACAACCATTTGTTGATGGGAGTTCTTTTGGCCTTCATGGTCACTTGATTGACTATTAGTCTTCTTTGATTGTTTAAGCTGACCATTAGGTTTCTCATCATCCACTATCTCCTCAATTACCACTGAAACATAGGAAGAAATTGGGTAAGCAAATGTCATTAGTCAATTGACACAACAAATCACAAAATATTACTATGAATCACTATAGCTAAAGAGGTTAGCCAGCTGAATACTTTTTATATACACAGATGCAAGGCAAAACTGATGCAAGGTAAAATTTTCCTAAAGTGTATAATTGATCAAATTTTCCTAAAGTGTATAATTGATCCTTTAACTTGACTTAACAAATCTCCAAAAACATTGTAGACAACCTTAAAATTTTATAAATTATACAGCTCAAGTGTCAATAAAGTTTCAAGAACATTGCAAAATAGCTCAAAGCCTGTGATTTGGCTTGCATAAAACTTCCAATACACTTGTGTATTTCCCCATAACAGATAAAGATTAGTTATCATGCCAGAACTACATAAAAAAATTTTAGCATTTAAAGAATATATATACATGCAAGCTTAAGTTCAGAAAATGAGACTTAAATGTCCTTGAAATTACTTTATAAACCACAAGGTAGCAACAAAAGAAAATGAATCTTGTGCGTTTGCACATTGCAAGTGTTTTATAAACAGAAAACATACCTCCACTATTAGGAACAGGTGAATGCGAGAGCATTTCAAGGTCATCTTCATCATCATCAATAAAGTCATCATCATATTCATCGTCATAGTCATATTCACTTGAATCTTCTGTTTCTGTCTCAACAATGTCCTCTCCAGAATCACTAAAGATGGTAGTAAGGAGGTAAAAAATAGCAGCAATTCCACCTTTTTCTTTAGTATAATTAAACCAAGTATGAGGCCACATAAGAGAGGGCAAGAGAGAAAATAAAACCACCAAATATACAAGTCAAAAAAAGGAAAAGCAAAAGGATACGAATCGTATTCCTCACGGAGATGATCGCCTTCATCAGAAACAAAGTAGCCAGATATATGGATGCTTCGTGAACCAATCACTGAAAACGCTACTAGTTCATCCTTAAATTCAAGATTCAAGGAGCATGATTCAATTTTATCTGGCAACAGAGAACATAAGAAAATTGGACTTTTATGCCCAACAGAACATTGAAGTACGCTCCTCTCTGTCGACGAACCAAGGCCCAGGGTTGCCTACATCCTCACAAGAAAAAAGATCAATAACCAAAAGGAAACAAAATGTATATCTAATCTTTATGTAATACTGCAAAACATTATATATCACAAATCCAAAAACTAGGGTGAGTGTAACATGTGGGGGGTTACTTACAGCTAACATAAGGAAAACTTATCATTCAAAAGGACCAACCAATCATTAATAGAATTCATTCAACACAAGAAGATTAAAACCTCAAGAAAAACTATAATTGCTGATTAAACTATCAAAAACAATGAAAATTGAATAAGAGATTTGTACCTGAGTCAAATACAGCCTTCCTTCCACATTATCAGAGTGGAAAGGATGAGGTTTGCCTGGTTTCACTTCAATTCCTGATCAACATCACACACATTATTTTCAATCAAAATCAGGCAATTCTATAACATACTACATAACCCATTTTTGCTTCATTTTCATTATTTATTTATCAGCAAACGATATGACTTTAAGTGAATGAAAACAACTAAAATGAGAATCAGCAGAATCGCAAACTGATGATACTACCACTGCTACAGTACAAGTACTACTCACCCCAAAAACCCATTTCTCTGTTGCGAAATGATTCCGACCAAAACCCTAGTTACTCCTCTCTCTCTTTCTTTTAAACCCTAGAGCTCCCTGAAATTCAGGTTTAGTGTCCTTGGGACCCTAGTTGTACCCAGAGTTCGTGAACCCTTACGATAAGCGAACACGTGTTCGAGCAAAGGAAAAACGAAACGACGTCGTTTTATTTTGAATCACATGGGCCTTAAAAGGTGTGACATTTTATTGAGGGCCCAAGCTAACCCAATAATACAAGCCCTACTAATATAATACTATTTCTGTTTATTTTATCTGTTTGCCATTTGCACTTAAGCAAATAAATTAAAAGACTTCAAAATAAAAATAAATAAATTAAAAGAAAATGTAATAATTTAACAGTTTAGTGGTATAACTCATAGTTTGATATTTATTTTTCCCTTCCATTTAAATATTTTTTTTTAAAAAAACTCATATTTTAATTCTTAATTCGTGCATATTGACTAAATATTCAAATGATGTATTTAGTTAAAATTATTTTTATATATGCGCAGAATTAAATTTTAAAACATCATGGTACTTATCAAAAACATAATTAATAAAAAGCATCACATGGTATGATACAAGCTTGTTATTAAAATATGTAATTTATTGTAATCAAATCAAGTTGCTAACGGGTAATTTATAGAAAAAACAACTTTCAAATTTTCATCTCTTTCTATTTTTCCCTTATTGTAGATAATTAAATCATTTTATGAATTTTAAAAAAATCAATGCAACATTAGTTATTGGATTCCAATTTGCAACAATAAATAACAAGTTTTTAAAAAAAAAAAAAAAAATCAGCATGAACTGCCCGTTAATGATGGAACAAAATGCAAACAAGATTCTTCATTATGTAATACATACACGCTTGGCCAAAGCAATTAAAAATGAGCGAAAATTGAACAATTAAATGGTATAAATTCTCATTAAGACATCATAAATTCTGGGTTTAATTTTAAATACTTGCTTCTTGAAGAAAAAAAAAAAAAAAAACACTTGAAAATGAAGCTCAAACAAGGTTGATGTAAGTTGCTGCGTTAGTTAGAATCTGGTCCAGAAATGGAATCCTTGGTGCATATCCTCTCTTTTTTTTTTTTTAGGTTGCAAGAAGACTTTGGCAACAAAATATATAGTACAAATATAAAAATTGAATTAGTTGCAAAGTACACAATATATATATATATATATATATATAAAACAGATGAAGCAAAATTAAATAAAGTGAAAGTTAATACACACATCTTAACTGTTGACTTTGTTCTTCTGTCATTTTTTACAGCCATTAATACTATTTTTTGAGTGTTTTTTTGGCCAATTTTTATAAAAAATTACCTAAAAAATTTTAGTTTTTATATTATTAATAGTTAATCTATATGATTTGAGATCAGATCTTAAATTTACATGGATTTTTAATCATTTTATGAAAAAAATTTTATTTGTTAATATATTTTGATATGTTGTAATTTTATCCACGCTGGAATGATAAAGTTGATAATCAGACCTATTCAATAATTAAGTTTAATAATATACTTTTCAACTTTAAATATTTCTATTTTTTAGATGTTGGAGTTAAATTGTATGTTTTTCTCAAATTGAGCATACCCAGAGTTTAAAAATATACCGCATCATATTTGTTTTGTTGAAATTTATTTTTTCCTTATTTATTTTTAGTTTTTACAAGATTTAGATAATTTTAAAGTTTGATTATTATATATCTCGTATATTATCTTGAATGAAATTATGTTATTGTTCGGGAAAAAAAAAAATTAGTAGAGTTGAAGATTTGCCTACGTTATTGTGTGATAGTTGTGGTTCGAAAAGTTGGATTCCACCATACCCACCCACAAAAAGAGATATGCATAAATGAATTAATAATGTATTATACATTACCAAAAGCTCATAAAATTAAAACACATGCACCAATATGTAAAATATTTAATCATTCTTTTTTGTCTCAAATAATTATTAATAATGATGGGTTATTAATGATGGAGCTCATTTGCCCCCACACCCATATGCAATTCTTAGAGAAAGAATTGGTGATTCATTACAACTTTTTCTTTTATTATTTGGTGTCAATGACTCAATGGAAGGTTCACTATACACCATTGCCATTATTCAAGCTCTTGTTTAATTTAACTACATTATGTTTTTTTTTTTTATCATATACATATCCTGATGATTAAACATTTATATTTTGATAATTACATTAAATCACATAACAAGTATTTTTTTTAATTTATATTCACTTTTTAAAATTGAATTTTTTATTTTTTAAAAAATTCAAAAAAATTTTACTTTCTTTTTTAAATATAAATTAACCATTATTAGGTTATTGGTGATTATTTACATATTTTTTACAACAATAATTGTTGAATCAATTGGCAAAAAATTTATTCTCATTTAAACAACGTAAAAATCGTAATTTATATTATCATAGTAAATTAATTATTAAATTTTTTTATTATTTTTATAATTTTAACCAAGTTAAATCAAATTATATAAATACTAGTATTCGAAACACAAAAACTGTTTCCACAATAATATTTATAAGGGGTATTTTCTTATGCAATAATTACATTAATCTTAGTGGCTATTGTAGGTCACTAAAATAAATTACCTTGATAAAATGGGGACTATACTTTTATTTGATGCATACCAAATTTCAAATGTCATTAGCCTCCAAAAAGGGGATCAACCACCACAAAACATTAAAATATAAAACAAAGCTGACACAGTATCTCCTCACCCTTGAGAAATAAGCAATCAAATATTTTACATGGAAAGGAAACATCAAAGACTTTTCAAGGAATATCATATTAATTTTGAAAATATGATGTTTCTCTTTATATGTGTTTGTTGAATTTAATTAAAGCAGACAAACATAAAACATAAAATTAAATACACAAATTATTGCTTAAAATTTTAGATCAAATCGTGTTTAAATTTAACTTGAAATGATGGCGATATTGATTGTTACGAAATTTCCTCTCATTCAAACTAATGGGACATTTTATAGGTGTAATTTATAATTATTTTATTTTTTATAAAATAAAATTTATTTTATTAATAATCATCATTAGATGATTTAATAATTTTTCATTTTATAGCGATACAAATGAAGTAAATAAAAAAAAAAGTAACTGCAAAATTTTCCCATTTATAGCTCATAAGTACAAGAGGCAAAACATATACTTTTATTTTTTGTTCGTCAATAACACAATCATAAAATCGTTATTATTATTATTATAAATTATAATTTATAGTAATTTTTTTTTTAATTATATAGAACACACAATCAAAATAAAAAAGATGATGCACCCATCTTTATGAGTTATTTTCTTTTGTTATGTTATCTTCTTTAGCTTCAAATTAAAATATATAAATTTTCATAATGAAATAATAAATAAACTAAATTATTGCTCATACATATTTTGTCATTCATTGATTTGAAAACATCACTTGGTTGATCAATTATGGTTATGATATATGAAATACCTATCTTTTATTTTTTTTAGTGTATTTTTTTTATAAAACGATAAATTCTTACAAATATTCATGAATAGTAAAAAGTTGAATTTAAAACCATCAAAATTCTTATAAATAATTGGGTTGAGGAGTTGCTTGTTTACTTCATTAAGAAGATAGTTGCAATCCTCGGGAGACTTGTGCAACGTTCATCAATTGGACAGAATATCAAATAATTAATTGACCACCAATGACTTGTGTGGCAATTATAAAAATCATGATAAAATAACTAATTTGATTATATTTTTAATAATAATAAAAATAATAATGCCAATTAATGTGATTTGATTAGTATTCTTATATGTAAAAATCGTCAAAATTAATACATCATAGGAAGTTATCGATGTTATAATTAATATTAAAGGGATGATTATTCTGTTGTGTAGTTTATAACTTATTAGAATTTAATAATAATAATAGGTATCTTTAATTAGCTACAAAATTAGGAATCTTTTATATGCTATATTATGAAGTGAGACATAAATTCCGAATGGTGCTATTCAATCTAAAACATAAAAATGCAACCATTAATTCATCTTTTAATTCTTTAGAAAATGACAGCAGAGAATAGAAAGGGGGGGAAATTGAGTAGGTAATTGGGTAGGACTTAGACAGGACCAATTTTTGCTTTAGGTTGAAATGTCACCTCTTCATGTCTAAACAAGTTCCACTTTTTTGACTTTTTCGCCTTCTAATCTAATATCAACCGCCTTCTTTGTGTAGTTCTGACGTTTTCATGTGAATTTCATGCATTGTCTGCTCTGATTATTTCTGGGAAAAAAAAAATTGTTATTTCAATAATTAAAATAAAAACAAAGGGTTTTTATATAAATATATATGCTCAATTAATTGAATCATTAACATGTAATGTAATCATCAGAATCCTAAGAATCCAAAGAAGACCCTGTGGAGTTATATGGAGGAATTCAGAAGATAGTGTCTACTACTATTTGAGTTGAGAATGATGTTCCTTCTAATCTCTCATGTAGCTAATTAATATTTTACGAGTCTTACAAAATATGTACCAAAGTTACTTCAAAAAAATGAATAAAGTTTTTATATAATAAAATCATTACACAAAATTTTTTAAAAATAAATGAGCCAAGTATTTATAAAAAATAAATTTAAACTTTAAATAAAATTCAATTTTAAACGTAATTAAAAGAATTGTACTTCTATTTTATTTCAATTTAAAAATAGTTGAAATATATATAAAACTAAAAAATTAAATATAACTAACTATTACTGAAATCATTTGGATAGAGCTGTTATTAATTAAATAATTTGTCAAATTTAAAAAAAAATGATTATATAAAAATATTAAATGTACAAAAAATATTATATATTACATCACTACTTAAATTCGAGAAAAAATATATAAAAAAATAAAATATCACTATAGATTTTTTTTAAATGTTCTAAGACATAAAATACATTAATTTGATTAATTAAAAAATAACGAGGATGATATAGAACTTTTTTTTTAATAACAAGGATGATATAGAACTTGCAGAAAGAATTTGATATCCGACATCCTCCTATTCCAAAAGCCTTAAAAATGGCCGTTGTCTCATCCATTGGAATTTGTTGAGCCTGAGAATTGAGAGCAGAGACAGAGTCCGTCATCAGAGACAACAGTCAAAAAAAAAAAAAAAAAGCACACACACCACCCTTCAACTTCAACTTCACCATATCATACCAGTAGTGTATATATATGTAGCAACTGTTCTCTGTCCACTTCTTTGCCCAATAAAAAAAATCAACTTCTTCTGCTCCCCTTAAACGATCACCCACTCCTTTAACCACCACCATGAATTTCCGTCCAAGAAGCTCCCCTGAATGCGCCCCAAACTGACGTATTAATATGGAAACAGCTGATGCTGCATGCGCTGAACTCAAGCAGCAGCTCTTTGCGTACTAATAATCATTCTCTGATGGCTTCCACGAGCTCAACGCCTACTGACCCTTCTTCTTCTGTACCGGAAGACACAGCAGTTAAAGCCATTAACAAGCGATATGAAGGGTTGATAGCTATTCGAACCAAAGCTGTAAAGGGTAAAGGGGCGTGGTACTGGGCTCATTTAGAGCCAGTTCTTATAAGAAACACAGACACAAATGTTCCTAAAGCAGTTAAACTCAGGTGTTCTTTGTGCGATGCCCTGTTTTCAGCTTCAAATCCATCAAGAACTGCTTCAGAGCATCTCAAAAGAGGCACTTGCCCCAATTTCAACTCTGTTTTAAGAGCCAATTCTTCTGTTTCTTCTCCTTTGCCTATATCAACTTTGCCTTCTCCAACTTCGCATAATCATCGAAAGCGAAGCTCTTTGAATTCATTAGCTATAGTCGAGTCAAATCGTGTTTGTAACGATCTGGGTTATTCTAATTCCGGATTAAGTCAACCGCAACAGCCACATCAACATCATCATCATCATCATCATCATAATCATTTGATGCTGTCTGGTGGCAAAGATGATTTGGGTGCATTAGCAATGTTGGAAAATAGTATTAAGAAGCTTAAGAGTCCAAAAGCTTCTTCTTCACCTGGTCCTTCATTAAGCAAGGACCAGATTGATTCTGCTATAGAATTATTAGCTGATTGGTTCTATGAAACTTGTGGGTCTGTCTCATTTTCAAGCCTTGACCATCCAAAGTTTCGATCTTTTCTCCATCAGGTAGGCTTGCCTCCTTTGTGCAGGAGGGAATTGTCTGGTTCTAGGCTGGAAAACAGGTTTCTTGAGGCAAAGAGTGAGGTGGAAGCTAGAATTAGAGATGCTATGTTCTTTCAAGTTGCTTGTAATGGATGGAAGACCAGGAATTGTTGTACTGGAGAAGAAAATTTGGTTAAGGTTAGCATTAATCTTCCTAATGGGACCAGTTTGTATCAAAAAGCAGTATTAACTGGAGGATCAGTGTCCTCAAAGTATGCAGAGGAGATTATGTGGGAGGCAGTGATGAGCTTGTGTGCGACTAGTGCTTTGCAGAGATGTGTAGGTATTATTGCAGATAAATATAAGGCTAAAGCTTTGAGAAATTTGGAGATTCAATATCAATGGATGGTGAATCTCTCATGTCAGGTTCAGGGGTTACTTAGTTTGATCAATGATTTTTGCAAGGAGCTTCAAATTTTCAGGACTGTTACTGAAAATTGCTTGAAACTTGCCAATTTTGTAAATAATAAATCTCAAGTTAGGAGTAGCTTCCAAAAGTATAGATTGCAAGAGCTTGAGTATGCTGGCTTGCTTCGACTTCCTGCCAGTAAATGTGAATGCACAAAGGACTTTTTGCCTGTTTACTTCATGTTGGAGGATATATGGAGCTGTGCCCGTGTCCTTCAGATGGTTATCTTGGATGAGTCATATAAGGCGGTAAGTGTAGAGGATTCTCTTGCCAGGGAAGTCTCTGGGATGATTCAAGGTGAGGGTTTTTGGAATGAGTTGGAGGCAGTTTATTCACTAATGAAGCTCATCAGAGGGATTGCTCATGAGATTGAGGTGGAGCGGCCATTAGTCGGCCAGTGCCTCCCTCTTTGGGAAGACTTGAAAGCGAAAGTGAAGGATTGGTCTGCCAGATTCAACATTGTTGATGGGCATGTCGAGAAAATAGTTGAAAAGAGATTCAGAAAGAACTACCACCCAGCGTGGTCTGCTGCATTTATACTTGACCCTCTTTACTTAATGAGGGACAATAGTGGAAAGTACCTTCCTCCATTCAAGTGCTTGACACATGAGCAGGAGAAGGATGTAGACAAGCTGATAACCAGATTGGTTTCCAGGGAAGAAGCTCATGTTGCCTTAATGGAGCTTATGAAATGGAGAACAGAAGGGCTAGATCCTTTGTATGCTCAGGCCGTTCAGGTTAAACAGAGGGATCCTTTGACTGGAAAGATGAAAATTGCCAATCCTCAGGGCAGCAGACTAGTGTGGGAAACTTGCCTTAGTGAGTATAAAACATTAGGCAAGGTTGCAGTCAGGCTTATCTTCCTCCAAGCAACCTCTTGTGGATTCAGGTGCAATTGGTCTTCCATGAAGTGGATTTGCACGCACAGACACTCAAGGGTGGGGCTTGAAAGGGCTCAAAAGATGACATTCGTTGCAGCTCATTCCAAGCTCGAAAGGCGAGATTTCTCAAATGAAGAGGAAGGAGATCTGTTCCGAACCGCGGGCTGCGAGGATGACATGCTCAACGAGGTCTTTACTGATACGCCATCAGTGTAGTGATTTTCCTTTTAACTCCTGCAGCAATTTATTGGATTCTTTTTTCTCTATCATTTTTTGATCTTTTTCACTTGTAGTTTGAGATGTGAGAGGTATGGCTGGTTAGGAGAAAATGTATTTGGAGGAAATCAGACAATGTATCACTACACTGCATAGCTGCATGCATTGAATGAATCATTTCTCTCTTCCCAGGCATTGATATTTTAACGACATTTCTGCTTATGTATTTTTGTATATAGCAGCAAATCTTTTAGTTCTCCAGTGCTCTGTCTATCTTCCAGAACTGACATCCGAATTGGCGTCTCCAAACAGATTCAACTGCAACATAGAGAGTTTCGTGGTCCAGTATTTTCTGTTGAACAAACACTTTAATTAGAACCACCTTTTATTATTTGCTTGGAAAATGAGGTTAGCTGAATGCATAATTCATCATCAGATGAGTTTTTATATTTTGTCCAGCAATGCCAATCCTTGTATGGAGATTATGCTTCGACACTGGTCACATTCTGATTAGGAATTGATTTCTTTGATATCGATTTATATATTATTAATGTAAAAATCGATTATCCCACATTCCATCCGAGCTGTTATCTTCTGAAAGAGGAAGTCAATTTCAGTTGTTCTGAAGGTCCTTTAATCATCTGCAAACTTAGATGCATACAGACATTATTGCTCCTCCTAATATGAACTGTAATATAACTTGCAAGAAAGCTTCTCAACAAATGTGACAAAATTGTCATGGGCTGTCACTTCTTGATTTTCTGAAACCCAATCAAACAATGTTGAATTATTAACTGCTATAATAACTCCTAAAGTTTCCACTGAATTTTTCATCCATGTCTTGGGTCTATGCTTACAATTTGCATAATTTACTATGCTTACATTTTTTATGATCTATTTCTATTATTCAAGCAATGACATGTCATACAGATCCTTGAACGGTCCCATACTCATTGTATACGCTTTATGGATGAGTGACCAAATCAAACAGAACCTCCAAATGTTCTTTGTTTCGTTTTATGAGTGCTGCTCTGTCTTGTAACCACAACGGTTTAGTACGAATTCACAATGGACGAATGTGCGCGTGGGGTTCTGTATACATGTTAATAAATCAGACAATTTGACTTCTTGGAAGATAAGCCATGTCTCAATGTGTCGAGTTATGAGGATTCTCCAAGCACACGACACACCCATATATATCGTGTCAATGTAACCGTATGAAAATTCTGAACTTATCAATTACAATTTCGCATCTGACCCTAAAAAAAAAAAAAAAAAACTTCCCATCTCGTCATATTATCCTTTACCAGTTCAGATTCCTGAGAGCGCTTTGCTGCCAAAACTCAAACATCTAGCTAAAGCCTAACTGAAAATTAGACAAATTTGTACCTTAGGTTTTAAACGCAGTATTGGTTTTAAATCTGTAATGATGATGGTGCAGATTTCCTGTTGTGGGATTGAAACTAGTGACAAATGGGAGTGGCCGCTATTATATAATTACAAAAAAAATTGTCACTTGAAATTCTGAATGTTTCTTAACTGCAGGATTTATTATATTCGAGGGAGTCCTATTGAGTGGATATCTGGTGCGCCAGGAAGCATTAGCCCGTGGACGAGCTCCAAAGTCAACCTTGGAAGAACTGAATGGTGAATCTTTGTTCGAAAACAGGACCAGTCACTGGCGTATCAGCTGGATTGTCTGTTTATGAAAGTGTAGAGCCCCCCATGAGAAGTGGATGTCCATTTCAGCGCTTTTCTTGTCATAGTCAAAAGAAAAGTGAGTACTAATGACCCTTCTTGTCTCTCGATCTCCCTCTGCTATCTGCTTAATTATCTACTTGTTTAATAGTATGTATTTTTGTTTCCATAAGCCTATATCTCATCACCTCTGGTAACTTGTCTTTTAAATATATTCCAATTCTCGTGACATTTTCACTTTCACTTTGAAGCTGGACCCTTTATCATAACTTAAACTTTTATTGTCTAGGTTGAAATATGAAGTTTTTGTAGGGCTATCAGTTAGGGTCAGCATGATTGCTCCGGAAAAAAAAAAAAGTCTTGAGCAAAGGAGAAGCAAGGAGGGCTGTCGGCATGGGAAGGTACAGGATGGTTGAAAGGGATGCTGTAACAAACTTCAACTGATTTTTGTAGGTACTGTAGTACAGCAAATATTGTTGACTACAACTCACCAAGCAAGTGATTATAGCATTTTTTTTATTAATCAATCGAGAGATTGTATAACCTAAATGTTAATATATTGTACAATAGAGAATAACCCTTCTTTTTAAATCATTTTAAATCTTTGTGATGCTACAAATTTTTATGCTCCACTCTCCAATATAGATAAAGGATTTATACAGGCTCGATCAAAACTTGGCTTATTGAGGCACACAGGCACGGTTACAGTTTCATGAATTGGTTATCAAAATTCCTGAAATGATATCATTTTCGAGTAACTTTTCTAATTCATGATCATGCAATGCATAATCAATTGTTATCAGGACAGTACAAGCGAGAGAGATGTATGGGAATACAAAGTGCAGGCCAGATTGGCCTATGGGGACTATAGTTGGTAGTTATATCATTTTCTAGTAGTGGCAAGACAATGCACTGGTTTTAGAATACTAACTCACTTTATGATACACCTTTTAGGTTGCAATCCAAGTAGACTTTAAAAACTTTCCCATAATTTTCTTGATCATATGCAACACTAGAAAGCAGATTGAATTCGTGGACCACCCATCTCCTTCTCCTTTTTTTTTTTCTTTCATGTGCATGGGCTTATATTTACATCAACTTTCATGTTCATGGCAGTGAAAAGAAGCAGAAAATACCAAGTGGGTATGTGAATTGTGAGCAAGTGAAGGTAAAATTGTAACATGAAAGCTCTTACATATTATTTTTAAAATATATTTATATATATAATTTGAGCAAAGTGAGTAATAGATTGAATATATTGGTAATTTACATATGCACCTTTGGTTTTTGTCTTTGACAGTGAATTTGGTGGGAGAGAAACAGGGTACTGTCGGCAAAGCTGACAGCTTACCTACTAGAAAGGAAAGGAAGCATTTGTTAGTCGTATGGTATGGATTTATTATTTACTCCACTCATGTTTTTATATAAAGGAGGAGGAGGTATAATGATTAATACAGGGACAGGACTTCCTTTCTACAAGAATCTTCACACTTTCAAGGCTCCCCTATGATTATTAACCTTTTCTTTTTATCATCTATCTTTTCTTTTTTCTTTTCCACTTATACAAGTCTTGATTGTTTTTGAATTCGAAGTCTATCAATGTAAGATGCGAGACATGATGTTGAAATGGATTGGTAGTATTCATTGTTGTGGCCCTTTCCTTTTGTATAAAATATATTCTCTCTTTACACAGTAAATTTATCAATGAGTTGCTATTATGAGGTAACAAAAAGTCTGTCTTTTCTCATTTTCCTTGTGACAAGTTCAATCATGTACAATATGGTATAATGTGCATAAGATTTCACTCATGCTTTATCAACTCTTTCTTTGGTACATTAATAAGGACCAAATGTCTCTTCTATTTTAACTATGATAAGTTCATTTTTATGGTACTTTATAAAATTTTAAACGAGAATTTGAGAGAGACTTCAAGAATAAAATTTAAAAAAAATAAAAAAAAATCTAAGAGAAATATATTTTCATATATTTATAAAAGAGAGGTTATAATTCTTATATATACACATAGAAAACTTATTTACATCTTAATTAAGAATAAAATAACATTCTAAATATGATAAAAACTTTATTCCTAATTGTATACAAATATTTACTTCATAATATATATAATTAAAATATTTACTTCCTCAACATTTCTCATCAAGTTGGTGAATGTATGTCATTCATCTCCAACTTGCCAAATGAGTTGTAGAACAATTTTTCGATTCAACTTTTGTGAGGATGTCAGCTAATTGAATTTGAGAAGAAACAAATGGAAGATTAATTGTTCCTTAATTTAGATAATTTTTTATGAAATGTCTATCAACCCCCACATTTTTAGTTCAATCATGTTGAACCGGATTATTTGCAATTGCTATGGTTGCCTTATTATCATAATGTAACAACATAGGCCTCAGATGTTTTAGTCCTAGATCCTGAATAATTCGTCTTATCTATAGCAACTTACACACTTCATGAGTCATTCCTCTAAACTTAGTTTCAACACTTGACTGTGCTACGACTTTCTATTTCTTACTTCTCCAAGTGACCAAATTCTTTCCAATAAATGTAAAGTACCCAAATGTTGATTTTCGATCAGTCCAATCTCCGGCTCAATCAACATTTGTATAACTAGTAATTTCATAATCCTTATTTCTCCTAAAGAATAAACATTTGCCTAGAGAATACTTCAGATATCTTAACACTCGGTATACTGCACCCATATATTCTTTACTTGGAGAATGCATGAATTAACTTACAACATTTACTATATAAGCAATGTCCGGTTGAGCATGAGATAAGTAAATTAAATTTTTCACCAACCTTTGATACTAATCTTTATCAATTGGGACTTGATCTCCTTAGATTGATAGTCCATGGTTGACTTCACTTAGAGTCTCGACTGGCTTATAATCAAGTATGTCTGTTTCTGTCAGTAGATCCATTACATACTTTTGTTGGCAGAGGGAAATCCCTTGAGCTGATCTTGCAACTTTAATCCCTAAAAAATACTTCAAGTTACCCAAATCCTTAAGTTTAAACTTGGTTGTTAACTGTCTTTGCAAGATTATTATTTTACTCGGATCATTTCTAATGACCACTATATCATCAACATACACAATTAGAGTGGTGACTTTGCTTAACTTTTGTTCGATGAATATATGATCAACATCACTTTGCTTATAACCGAGCTTCTTAATAAAAGTTGAGAGTCATTTAAACCATGCTTGAAGTGATTGTTAAGTCCATAAAATGCCCTTTTTAGTTTGCACATTTGGTCAATACATCTTGTTCTGAGTGGTGGATCCATATACACTTCTTTATCTATAGTTCCATTCAAAAAGGTATTCTTCATATCAAATTGCCATAGTGGCCAGTCCAGGTTGGCAATTAAGAAAATAAGAACTCGGATGACGTTCATTTTTGCTACTAGAGCAAATGTATCTTCACAGTCAATTTCATACTTCTGAGGATATCCTTTTGCTACCAATCGAACTTTATATCGATTAATGCTTTCATTTGGATTAAGTTTGACAGTAAATATCCACCTGCACCCTACCATTTTCTTTCCTTTAAGGAATGGAACAAGATCCCATATGCAGTTCTTTTGCAATGCCTCCATTTCATCATTTATGGCTTTCTTTCAATCTGGATCAGCTAAAGCCTCCTGCACATTACTCAAAATAAATGCATTAGATAATTGATTCATAGTTTATGCATGAGATTTAGACAAATAATAAGTTGACATGAAATTATTGATAGGATATTTAACTTTGGTATAAAGGTCCGAAAAAATGATGTGATCTGAAGGGGAGATAAGGCTAGGTATTTGGAGCTACTAGGGGAGATGATTTTACTTTATTATGCACATTTAAAGTTTCTTCAGCTTTTGGTGTGGGCTGGGAAGACGTACTATCTTAATTTGTTTCAGGTTTGAGCAAGATACTCGAATTATCATCAATTGTCTGTCCAAATTAGATGCTCAAATCATTCAAAACTTCAGATGTTTGTCCAGGTGAGATGCTCGAAACATTTGAGATACTCAAAGTGCTATCTTCAAAGATGCTCAAAATTCTCTGTTGACCATGTGAATGATCAAACTCTAAATTTTAGACTTTGACAAAAAAATTTTATACTAATAATTTTAATTAAGTGTGTAGGGAATTATATACCAAACATATACCAAGTATATACACTTTTGGATAAATAGTGACTTTTTGGGAAAATTGAACCTCTAAGATTTAAGAAGGCTTTTGACATCTTTAGAACTCTTAAATGAGAAAATAAGCCTCTTCACATTTGAATAGACATCTTGAGCTTTCTGAATTAGGCTTATTTATTAAAATCCAAGTTCATTTGGTTATACAAATTTTGAGTTGAAATCCACATATACGTTTGTCATCTTAGATTGCACATCTCTTAGTATTTTGGACATATATTGATTTACAGAAATTCAATTAGGGTGATTCAAAATGATATTAAAAAGATAAGTCAAATATCTGCAACTTTCATGAAGAAAGTATGGGCAAATTAAAATTTCTTCAGGAGGAAATCATAGCTTTAACTTGAGTATAACTGTCTGATAGAATTCTGCATTTCAGATTGCATAGCTCTTAGTATTTTGGACATATTTTGGGCTATAGAAGTCTAATTTAGGTAATTCAAAATGATGATAATTCAAATATATACATATTTCATAAAGAAAGCATAGGCAAATTCAAATTTCTTCAGGAGAAAATCACAGCTTCAATTTGGGTATAGCTGTCTGACCGTAGTCTGCATTATATATTGCATAATCCTTAGTATTTTGGACATATCTTGAGCTACAGAAGTCCAATTTAGGTGATTTAAATTAATATGGAAAGCTAATTCAAATATCTACAGCTTTTATGAAGAAAGTGTGAGAAAATTAAAACTTCTTAAGGAACCAATAACGGTTTCAATCCATGAATAGTTATCTGACAGCATCACTCTCAATGATTCAAAATATAGATGTTGGACACATTATTTGCACCTCTAAAAACTATATTTTTTAGTATAAATACCTATAGATCTGAATGAAAGTTAAGCAACTTGTTTATCATTCATTATTTCTTAAGCATTCATTGAGCTCTCAAATTCTCTTAAATAATTCTTTGTTTGTATAACTCTTATGAGAGTTGGTATGTGTTAGAAATAGAATTTCTCTTCATCTTAAATCTTAGGTTAGATTAGAAGGGAAGTGAGATTTAGTTCTAAAGGAATTGGTTTAAGTGTTATCCATTAAAACACTTGGGTTTTAGTTTTTTGAGTGAGCCTTGAAAACTTATATTGTAAGGTTATAAGAGTGAGCCATAAAACTCTTGTATAATCTTAATCCTATGAATAAGATTATGGGTGATTGAAAATCCTAACTTGGGGATAAGTTAGGTGGAGATGTAAGATTATTGTTGAATTCGAACTCCTTAAATCTTTATGTTCTTCATTCTTCTTTCTCAACTTCTATTTAATCCTTGCAAAGAATTATTTTAATTTCTCATTTTTATTTGATAGTCCTATTCACCCCCTCTAGGACTATTTTCATTTAGTATTAGAGCTTGAATTCTAGGTACTTTATTACTAGAATACAAGATCATGGGGAGTGAATCACAAAATATCTCTTCTCTTAGACCATTTTTTTGATGGTATTGACTATCCACATTGAAAATTCAAAATGGAATTATATCTTGATTGTCATTCCATTAAATTTTGGGACATTGTCCTAAGAGATTGGGAACCACCTACAACTATCATTGACGGTGTGGTAACTACTCTTGTAAAAAGCCAATAGAGTATTGATCAAAAGGAAGAAAATTATAAAAATAAAAAGGCTATGATTACTCTAGTCTTTTCAATGACAAGAGAAGAAGGAGGCAAGCTTCAATATTGTATGTCGACCAAAGAAATGTGGGAGACCTAAGAAAACCACTACGAAGGCAACATTCAAGTAAGAAGTAAGAAGGTTCAACTTCATATGTATGAATATGAACTCTTCAAAATGAAGCCTTATGAATCAATCACGGAGATGATAAATCATCTCAATGCTCTCCTCACAACACTTAAGAAACTTGGAAAATATTTCTCTAAGGAAGAAGTAAACAACAAGATTTTAAGAATCCTACCTAAGAAGGATTAGGAATCTTGTGTTACTTCAATTGAGGAAGCTCAAGACCTCTCCACCTTATCAACCAATGTGCTCATTGTTAAGCTCTTAACACATGAGCTCACTATCAAGCAAAGAGGTAAAGAACAAGAAGAGAAAGAAGAAAAGAAAAAGAGTGTTGCTCTAAAAGCTCTTCAGGAAAATAGTGAAGAGAAAAGCATCAAAGATTTTAGTGATAAAGATGGTGACATTGCCATGCTCACTAGGAACTTCAAGAAGTTTTTGAGAAAGAAAAACTTCTCAAGAATAAAGGACTTAATAAGAAGTTTGAAGGAGATGAGAAGAATAAAACTAAAGAAGTTACTTGCTATAATTCAAGAAATTGGGACATATTAGAAGTGGGTGTCCCAAACTCAAATTCAAGAACAAGGGAGCAAAAGATAAAAAAAAGGCATTGAAAGCTACTTGGAATGATTCCTCTGAATCTGAAGAGGAAGAGGAATAACAAGATGTGGCAAATATTTGCTTCATGGCCCTTGAAAATGAAAATAAGATGTGCTTGAAATCCACAAGAATAAAAAGTAAGTGGTGTCTCGATAGTGGATGTTCAAGGCATATGATAAAAGACAAAGAGCAATTCAACAAATTTGATGCTAAGGATGGAGGACATGCTAATTTTGGAGATAATGCAAAAGGAAAAATTATTGGCATTGGAGAAAGAGGTAATCCTCAATCCTTATCTATATATCATATGTTATTTATTGATGGTCTTAAACACAATCTGCTTAGTATAAGTCAATTATGTGACATGGGAAATAAAATAACTTTTTATCCTAAAAATTGCTTTGTTAGTAATCTTGATAAAAATAAAATTATTTTTAGTGGTGAAAGAGTAGACAATGTTTATGTCATTGATTTGAATAAAAATGATAATAAAGACATAAAATGCTTTGTGTCTATCTCCCATGACACATGGACATGACATAGAAGATTAGAACATGCAAATTTTGAGCTTTTAAATGATCTTTATAAATATGAACTTGTAATTGGTTTACCTAAGCTTGAATTCACCAAAGATAAACCTTATGATACTTATGAAAAGGAAAAACAATCCAAGTCCTCATTTAAGCTAAAAAATGTAGTGTCCACCTTTAGGCCACTTGAACTTATATGGATTTATTTGGACTAACTAGAGTTACTAGTCTTGGTGGAATGCACTATGCTTATGTATTGGTTGATGACTACTCTAGATACACTTGGGTGTGTTTTCTTGCTCATAAGAATGATGCATTTAAAGCTTTTGAAAATTTTTTAAAAAGAGTTAAAAAAGAAAAAGGATTTTGTATTTCATCCATTAGAAGTGATCATGGAACCGAATTTGAAAATGAATTTTTCAAAAGCTATTGTAATAAAAATGGTATTTCTTATACATTTTCATCTTCTAGAACCCCTCAACAAAATGGGGTATTTAAAAGGAAAAATAAAACTCTTGTGGAAATGGCTAGAACAATGCTTCATGAGTATAATTTGCCTTTATACTTTTCGACGGAAGCTGTTAACACATCTTGTTATATTTCAAATCGAGTTTTCAAAAGACCAATTTTAAATAGAACATCTTATAAGCTATGGAACAATAGAAAATCCAAAATCTCATATTTAAAAGTATTTGGATGCAAGTGCTTTATATTGAACACCAAGGATAATCTTGGAAAATTTGATTCCAAAGCCGATGAAGGAATTTTCCTAGGCTATTCCATCTTTAGCAAAGCATTTAGGGTATTTAATAAGAGAACTCTAGTAGTTGAAGAGTCAATGCATGTGGTATTTGATGAATCAAACTCACTTGATCCTAGAAAGGATGTTTGTACTGTTAATGATCTTGTAAGTGACAGTGAGATTATGGAAACACAAGAAGAAAATGCTAGTAAGCCTTTGGAACTTGAAGATCTAAGTAAGAAGGAAAATAAGGAGACATCTCAACCTACCTTGATGGATGAACTTTCAAAGGATTGACAATTTAAGAAAGCTCACCCTCAAGACCTCATTATAGGTGACACTATAAAAGGGGTAACTGCTAGATCTTAACTAAAGTTTATTATTAATTTAGCCTTCATTTCTCAAATTAAACCCAAAATATTGATGATGCTTTATGTGATGAATTTTGGGTCCTTGCTATACAAGAAGAGTTAAATTAATTTGAGAGAAATAAGGTTTGGACCTTGGCTCCTAAACCTAAACATCATTTTATTATAGGCACCAAATGGGTGTTTAGAAATAAGATGAATGAATAAGGTGTCATAACTATGAACAAAGCTAGACTAGTAGCTAAAGGTTATAATCAAGAGGAAGGCATTGATTATGATGAAACCTTTGTACCCATTTCAAGGTTAGAAGCTATTAGGATGTTACTTGCATTTGCATCATACATGGATTTTAAACTTTATCAAATGGATGTTAAAAGTGCATTTTTAAATGGTTTTATTGAAGAGGAGGCATGTGTTGAACAACCTCTGGGTTTTGAAAATTTTAACTCTCCAAATCATGTTTTTAAATTGTTAAAAGCATTGTATGGATTGCAACAAGCTCCAAGAGCTTAGTATGAAAGATTGAGTAACTTTTTACTAGAGAAAGGTTTCTTTAAAGGAAAGGTTGACACAACTCTTTTCAGAAAGAAATCCAAGCATGATTTATTAATTGTTCAAATTTATGTTGATGATATTATTTTTAGTGCTACTAACCATTGCTTGTGTGAGGAATTTTCTAAGCTAATGCAAGGAGAATTTGAGATGAGTATGATGGGAGAACTTAATTTCTTTCTTGGACTTCAAATCAAGCAATGTGAAGACGGGATTTTCATTACTCAAACCAAATATGCAAGGGACATTCTAAAGAAGTTTGGAATGGATGGAGCTAAATCAAGCAAAACTCTAATGAGTACCATAACCAAACTCAACAAGGATGAGAATGGCAAACCAGTTGATGAAAAATGATTTAGAGGTATGATCGGATCCCTTATTTATTTAACTGCTAGTAGACCTGATATTATGTTTGCTACTTGCTTGTGTGCTAGATTTCAATCAAGTCCTATAGAGTCTCATTTTAATGCTATTAAAATAATTTTCAAATATCTTTGTGGTACAATGCATTTAGGACTTTAGTATCCTAAGAGTTCTTCCTTTGACTTGATTAGTTATTCTGATGCTGACTTTGCCAGTAGCTTACTAGATAGAAAAAGCACTTTCGAAACTTGTCAAATTTTAGAAAATTGCTTAGTTTCTTGGTTTAGTAAAAAATAAGTTTCGGTTGCTTTATCCACAGCTGAAGTAGAATATGTGGTGGTTAGTTGTTGTTGCACCCAAGTTCTATGGCAAAAACAACAACTTCTGGACTATGACATTGATATTAATCACATTCCAATTAAATGTGACAATACAAGTGCTATAAACCTTAGTAAAAATCCCATTCAACATTCTAGAACTAAGCATATTGACATTATACATCATTTCTTGTGTGATCATGTGTAAAATGATGATATTTTTCTTGATTTTGTTGATACTAATCATCAATTAGTAGACACCTTTACCAAGTCTCTTTGTGAGGAAAGATTAATTTTTATTAAGTATGAACTTGGTATGATTGATGGCTCAAGTTTGTCTTGATCACTTGTTAAATTGATGAATTGATGTTTGAATTCTTATGTGATCATGTGCTTTAAAATATATATGTATATATATATATATATATATTTTCAGTGTCATGTATATATTTTGTTTTAAAAGTATTTGCTTTAGCAAATTTACTTTATATACATGATAAATTGTATTCCTTTTTGCATGATCTTTGTATTAATTTTATTTGATTTGGATTTATGTGGATTCGTTCAATTTTTTAAAAGCCCTCATATTTTTCAAATTATTAATTAATTATTGAGCTAAATTCAATTAATTAATTATTTTAATTTAGCAAAAATATTTCTCCTCCTCAAGAAGATTTTTTTAATATTTTTTAATTCATTTTATGTGAGTTTCTATTCAGTTTATTTTTAGTATACTTTCCATATCTAAGTTTTGAGCTGTTAGTTTATTTTATAATTATTTTATGACAGTTTACGCTCAGTTTATTTTCTGGATATAAGATATGAGCTGTTAGTTTTATGTGTTGTCTACAATTGGTATTATAATATCATTGTAGCTCTCTCTTTTTAATGCAATTTTATTTGCATTTTAACAAGGGGGAAGAAATATTTGAGTTTGTTTATTTTTTTTATTGTGTTTACGCATGAATATTGTTTATTATGTTTATACATGCATAATTAATGTTTAATTTATTCATGTATCAATTCCACTTAGGAATTGTTTTGATATTTGATAAGACATGAATATTTTTTTAAGATGTGGTCTATCTTTGCTTTTGTCAAAGGAGGCAAAAATAATTGAGTTTACATACGTACTTAGTTAATTTCTTTTAAGGAAGAGAATTTTTTTTTTTTACAAATATGTGTTTGTGTTAGTGACATAACTATGTGATAGTGTGTATTTAATATCAATTTTTTTTAATTCATTGAAATAGGGGGAGAAAATTATTTGAATTTATTTCACATAAATTTTTTATGCATGCATAGTAATAATGTAAGTGTGGCTAGTTTTGTCCTTGTGATTAAAAGCCTTATTTTGCTTACTTTTTTTATATATGACATGAATTTTTTTATTTATGCATGGCTATCAATTATGCTTATACCTGCAAAATTCATATTCATGTATAAATTCTTCTTGTGAATGATTTTTATCTTTAAAAATGAAATGACTTTCATAAAGATTTTGAGTATCTTTGTTATCATTATTTTGATTCTTGATCTTTTATTCCCTCTGGTATTATTGGCTCCCTTAGGTCTATTTTCCCTTATATCTCTCTCTTTTCTGTTTGTCTTTGACAAAGGGGGAGAAGAAGGTATGTGCTTAGGGGATAAATAACTGTGTTTGTATTTAAGATATGCTAAGTACCACATGATTATGTATGATTGATTGACTAGTTAAACTTTCTATAATCATGTGGTGTTTCAATATAGCATATGTACTATTTTGTGATGCATTATAGTAGCACTATATGCATATATGTTTGAAATTATTTCCTTCATGTTGTCTAACATTTTTTAATAATCATGTTATCATCATTTGTTATGTTAGGCCATGTTTTTGTCCCTCCTACTATATTTTATGTTGTTTATATTTTTTTGTTAAAAAGATAATAAAATTTATTTATATTTCTTATCATGTCAAAAAAGGAGAAGAAATAAAGAAATATATGTTGTTAAAGGAATAGATTTTTTAAACCCTTATACATACTATGATCATTCATTTATATACGTTATAAAATATCAAACACTAGACAAAGTAGGAATCTGAGTAGGTTCTCATACATCAAAATGAACGATCATAAATGGAATCGAATTTTTATCATAACTCGGTACATATGAAATTCGGTGAGTTTTTGCCAATTCACAAATATCACATTTGAATTCAAAGTCTATGGTACTAAAAAATAAATATGGTTTAATTTATCTAAAATAATGAAAAGAAAGATGACCAAGACAATGATGTTATAAAATAACTTGGTTGTTAGCTGAGCAATTTCTACCAACCCTACTTGACTTGTCTTATGACTCAGATCACCATGCAAATTAAAATAATATAATTTTTCATGTTTAACACCAGAGCCAAGAATCCTACGCATTGTAATGTCCTAAAATACATAATAATTAGGCCAAAATTTGACAGTGAAATTTAAGGTTTCAGTAATTTGGTGTGATTTGGCCAATAGATAGTAGATTACAAGAAAGAGATGGAACAATAAGAACAATATCTAGATTAAGAGAATCAAAGTTAGATACTGATCCTTTATGAATGACTGGTTCTATGCCTCCATTAGTAGCAATATGTTGATTGGAGTTTGTCAAATTATAAGTAGCAGTTATATCAATAATCCATTTTGTATTTTGAGTAAGATTTTTCATACCTGATATTGCATCGAGATCACCACTTGGTTTAGTATTACTAGAGGTAGTAATTGTAGCTTTTTTGAGCTTTTTACGAGGCATTTTATTGAAATCCCACCATTCCGGATATCCCACAATTTCATAGCATCGTTCCTTAGAGTGTCCAACTTCACCACAATGAGTACAAACTTATGTGTTGTACTTCCTCAGTACTTTCCCTTTGAACTGGAGAGGAGTTTGTGCTGCTACAAGTATTGCATGGTTGGCATAATCTTCAACCCTTCCATCGTATGTCGTTGGTTATGATCCCTCTGTATATATGCATAATTAGACTCGAGATCAAGAGATAGATCCTTCTGTAGTACTTCACTTTGAGCATTATTGAATTCTGAATCCAACTCTGTTAGGAAAATATGTTTTCGAAGTCGGGTAATATGTTTGTAGATTGATACTACTTCATTAACATACTTTCCTTGAGCACAAGTTCGAGCATCAATTTCTTGAAATATTCTAATCAACTCATTATAATATGCAGGTAACAACCTAACATTCTGACGTGTAGTGATTGATTTTCGGTTTAATTCGAACAACTGAGTTTCGTCATATCCATCATATAAAGTTTTTGAAATAACATCTCATATCTCCTTTGTTGTTGGAAGACGGATAAATTTCTGTATCAATGTTGGACTCATGGAATCAATCAACCAACTTTTGACTCAGTTATTATCAATAAGTCAAGTCTTTAAAACTTTATCTCCTGCTGGTGGTTTTGGCGTTGTGCCAATAAGGAAGCCAGATTTATTTATGGCTCTTATTCGCATCTCTATGAGTTATGATTATTGAAGATAGTTTGTATCATCAAGAATAATTCCCGTAAGAAAAAGAGAATTATCTTGAAGAGTTTGAATAAAATTGGGTGTTTCATAGGATACTATTGATATGTTTTCAGTGGTAATGGTTTCGAAAATTCAAAAAATTCAAAAGATAAGAGAAGAAAAATTACAATTTTAAGGATTTAATAAGAAAAAATTTGATTTCAACGAGTATACTCTGATACAATTAAAAATAAAATTCAAAAAGAAATATATTTTCTTATATTCATAAAAGAGAAATTACAACTCTTATATATATTCATAGAAAATTCATTCAAATTCTAATTGAGAATAAAATAACATTTTAAATAAAATAAAAATTTTATTTCTAATTGTTTATTACTATTTACTTTTAACATGTACTTAAAATATTTACCTACTCAACAATACTCTCAACTATTGAACCATTGAGCTCAATGGCTATAATTAAGCTGACTATATTGAATAAATTTAAGCTGCATGATATGTGTTTGACACAGTAAAACTACATAAATATATCTGGTTTCCAGTGGGGTAGTCTAGATAATGTAGGACGCATGCATATTACAATGTCGCTCCAGTACTGGGTGGTCTGGTGTGGTCTGGTATCGGTTGCTCATCATGGTGCTGAGTGTGTGCCAAGCCTCCAATTAGCAAAGTTTTTGTTCCTAACTTTTGTAATAATGATGATTCTGCTCAAGTCTGCCAGTGAATGATGCTGCAGATGCAGTGTGTTTTGAGGCCTTAATTCAATTGCACTTTTATTTTTTTCTGTTATTTTGTTCCAATTTTCTCCATTAACCAAGTTGGATTTGTAATATAGCAAATTAATTCAACATTGATATGTTTAATTTGTCCAAATAATATTTGAGATTTAATGTCCCACATATATATTTATAATATAGTTTTTTTACCTCATTATGAAAATGAAAGTATCAAATAAATTAATATTTTTTGTGTTTTTATTTTTTTATCTTAATTATTGGTATGCAAAATTTATTAAATTTTGATTCAGTTCAAATAGTGCATAATCATATAAGTGGTAGAAATCTCATAACAGTTAATTTAACACAATTATATATATTATAATTAAAATTTAAAACGTTTAAATGAAAATAATTTTTATCAGCTAATCTTATTAGCAGGATTTTTTATTCTATGTTACTAAAAAGAAGTGTTGATAATTAATAAAGATTTCTTGTAGATGGGGGCCTCATGATATGCAAGAATATCTCCTCCCACCAAAATATAGTACAATTTTTTCATAACATTTAAGTTAAAACGTATCTCTCACCACCAAGAAAAAGAAAGGAAATAGTAATATAGGTCCATCATCAACTCTTGAATTATCTCCTACAAAGAATCATGATTTATACTCATTATTATAAAAGCTAATTATAATCCTCTAACGTTCATCTAATTCCATCATTACTTATATTTACCTTTTTCTACCGCTAAAAAGATGTCCATCCACCAAACATGCTATGTTCTTGAATAGAAATATATTTACATATTTCTAGTTAGACAGGCAGTTTTTCCTCATTGGTTCGAGAAGAATTAAAATCCTAGGAATATGTATAGTTTATTAAATAATATTTTTACTTGTGTACGGGTTAATGGGTTAACTCATCAATCCACAGGGATTATTTTATTTTTAGCTTTTTTAGTGAAGGTAATTTTCACTAGACTCGATTGATGATAATTGCTTTTCTCTTTAATGAACCCAAGAAAAAAAAAAAAAAAAGCTATAATCATTTGGGTGGTAATTAGTGTAGGGTACTGTGGAGCTAGCCAGATAAATCTATCTCTACTTGATTCATTTTAAAAGAGGAAGTATGCTGAATTTGAATCTCATGCAATCACCTACATGGGTGCATCATTAGTGTTTTATCTGTCCTAATTTATATGATAGAAGGATTAAACTGTTTTATTTAATTTAAGTGTATTTTTAATATAAGAGATTCATCCAAATTTTAACTTAAAATACAGGCCATTAATGTCTATATAATTTAGTGTCCCAAATCACTATTGTTAAATGTATGGAATAAGTTTTATTTAATAGTGATAAAAGAAAAAAAATATAAATGAAGTAATAAAATCACAATTTTAATAGAAAATGTTTTTTTAACATTATTTTGTTAATTATCTTGAGAAAAAGTTCTTAGTCAATTTTGTAATAATATAATCATTATATATTTAATTTTCTCTCTCTCATTTTTTTAGTTGTATCTCCTTATTTTTCAAACAAATTATTTGTTAGATAATTTTTTAACTTTGAATTTTTTCCATCTTTTGAGTTTTAATAAAAAATTTCACAAAAATTTATTATATGTTAATTCTAAATTATTTTTCAATTTTTTGAATTTTAATACTATGTTAATTTAAAATAATTAATATCTAAAAATAATCAAATTAATGATTTGATATTTTAAAAAGAAAAAATTGCTTAGGGTCATAAGTATCTTTAAGTCGGCCCTGTAGAAAGATTAAAATATTAAAATATTAACAGAATAAAAATTAAAAAATATTAGAAAGATTAAAATATTAATGAAATAAAAATAAAAAAATAAAAAAATTAATTTTTAAATAAGAGGAAAAAAAGTATAAATTAAATCAAATCATGGGAGAAAATGTAATTCATCCAATTATTTTTTATAAATTTACTTGCGATATATAAAGTTTATCCTTCCATCACTTTCTTGTAAAAAAGTTCATACTGACATGATCAACAATATTATCGCACCCCTTTTAACTCCAGGTTTCCTCACTTTGCATATTATCATTGCTGTGTATAGCCACCCCTATTTTCTTTTTTTTTTTTTTTTTTGGGTGTGTGCATTTGGAGATATATTGAATATGATAAAATTCTGGTGGTTGGTCAGGTTTGGGTTAATTTTTCAATTGAAAAGGCTTATCTAAAGCAAACATCAGACTTATGGGCTTGATTAAGTTATTGGCAAGTTTTGACAAACATCATGTACAGAGAGGACTGATCTGGACCAAGGTAAAAAAAAAAAGGCAAAATTATGGGTTATGGCCTAACTACAAATTGTATAGGGAAAAATTCTTCAAATTTCTAAAACAATTATAAATTAAAATATTAGATGTGACCAATTTTTCATAAATATTTATACAAATCTTTGCGTACAAACTTTTGGCAAAGCTTAGATAAGTAACCGAAAAACATTTCAAACTAGCCAATTGTGAATCTCTATTAAAATGCTACACTATTAAAATTTGATTGTACAAACGAGGAAAGCAGTACAAAATAAGGGTATAATACAATTGTAATCGAAAGTGTGAATGCTAATCGAAACATTGACATATTTTGCTAATGATAATCCATCTCCATAGTATCTTGTAAATGTTTACAGAAAGTTTCATGCTTTTGATTTCGAATTGATATGTTTTACTTATGAAACTTGCATCAACAAGGAGAATGAGTAAAGGAGTGAAGTTTCTTTCATAAACAATCTAAAGTTTAAGGCAATAACGATATGAGGAAAAAATACAATAAAACAAATTTGCATAATAGATTAGTTCATAGGAGTGATTGCTTGGATGATGTGATGATGGAATGATGAGATGATATCTTGGTGGTGTTGTATGATGAGAATGAGAACATGAGAATGAGAATGTGAGAATATAATGAATGACATGAGATATCATGAGATGTATTTATAGGACAAAGTATCGCTCAAACCTCTTAGAAATATGATTCCTTAGTCTTGTAGGATTGCCTTGTTTAGGAGAGAAGTAGATTTCCTTTGTAGTTAATCTTTCTAATTGAAATAGGCTTCTTTATTAAGATTTCTTCTTATTCAGGTAATCATCCTCTATGGTGGAATATAACCTTTATTAGAATAGGATACTGATATGAGATATCAAGAGTCCCCCTTGAAAGTCTGTTAAGATATTTATGTTCGATGTTTCAGATCTGTAAGGTGATGGAAACATTATTCTTCTATATAGAGAGAGATTGTTTGAATCATTACATTTAATATGGAGGGGTGAACTGAGGTGGCCAACCTCAGTTAAAAGAAAAGATAAAGCTCGGTACCGAGTCTTGAAATCATCATATAAGAACGTCGTTTGAAGTGCCAGCTGGACTTGAGTACATAAAACCTGCAATAAAGATGCTTTGGGGTAAAAGATTAACCCGTCAGTGTGGAGACAACATAACGGAACCAGTCGTCACTGAAGTTTTGATGCTTGGTGCATTAAAAGCGCGGCTCGAGTGCCAAACCCCAATCCTATATAAGTGACTTGAGGGTGCTAGCTTCAGTCACTGGACTTAGATGCTCGGTGTAAGGACATGAAGCTTACATGCTCGGAACCTTAGTACTATAGAGGCGACTTAAGGGTGCTGGCTTCAGTCATTGGATTTAGATGCTCATTGTCACGACCCAAACCGGGAGTCATGACTGGCACTAGGAAATGAGAATTCTTTCGAATTCAGAACTTGTAGCAAGCCTTAAAAATAAAAGCATGCAATAATTAAAATAAAATATGCACCAGAATTTAAATCTCAAACCACTATAATAAAAATAGATTCTGTCATATCATAAAATAAAATATATAATATAATATTCAGAGAAACGTTTCTAAAATTACAACTAACATTCTACAATACAAAATACAACAACTATTGCAGTTTTTTAGAGTACAATAAAATCAAGTAAGTAATTTACACAAAATAGTCGGAGTTGAAGAAGTCCAACGGATAGGCCTACTACTGAGGTATGAGGAAGAAAAGTCTCCTGTAAAAATAACAACTGAGGGGAGTCAGACCTCATTGAGTGAATTGTTATATTATATATACATGCATCTCTTAATGTCATATGCAATCACTCATCAGTATATATAATATATATATACAGACATTTCACACAAATGTTGAAATCACTTTATCGATAAATGCTGGAAAATATTTGTTTTATTGAATGATCAAATAGAACCTTATTTAAATCACAACCTCAATCAACAATAACTTTCTAGCCATATAGGCTCACTTAATTCCAAATTTATTCACTTATTCCATTATGGATAGTAGACTGGCCCTGAGACACTAAGTCAGCTAATCTCTAGCAGTCTGACTGTCAGTGTGATTGGCCCCAAGACATTAGGTCAACTAAGCTCCAACAATCACACCACTCAATCACATCAATCTCAAATCAATTAATCAAATCATTAATTACCTTAAGTGATTCTCACTCAATCCTAAATCTATCGCACCGGTACATATACGGTCCTAGTGTTGCAACCTCAATCAACAATAACTTTCTAGCCATATAGACTCACTTAATTCCAAATTTATTCACTTAATTCCAAATTTATTCACTTATTCCATTATGGACAGTAGACTGGCCCTGAGACACTAAGTCAACTAAGCTCCAGTAGTCTGACTGTCAGTATAATTGACCCCAAGACATTAGGTCAACTAAGCTCCAACAATCATACCACTCAATCACATCAATCTCAAATCAATCAATCAAATCATTAATTACCTCAAGTGATTCTCACTCAATCCTAAATCTATTGCACCGGTACGTACACGGTCCTAGTGTTGCCCACTTGGTAGCACGTTCTATAGATATCCTTCATTTAAAATTAAACATACATACGGAAAAATAAATAATGTATAATAACATTCATAATAATAAAATAAATCATATACATACCAGAAATATACTTAAAATAAACTAAGTATATTTCAAGTATATATATATATATATGTTAAATAAATTCAAATCAACCATGAAATATGCCAAGTATAAATCAATAATAAACTAAAGACATTTTAAATATAAATAAAAAATATAATATGCATTTATTTTGAAATATATAAAAAATATACCTAACATATACTAAATATTTAATAAAATAATTTATGAATAAATACGTATCAAAACATATATATATTCTAAACATGCATCCTAAATGCAATGTATACATAAAATAACAACTCACAAGTTTGAGCTCCTTAAGATTGACTTAACGAGTTTGGTCCAATAGGTTTTGGTCTCGGCACAACTAGAAATAAAATAATAAAAAAAATTAGAATAAATCTAACTGAATATTCTAAAAATTTCTGAAAGAAGACTCTAACGAAGGATTGAAAACTCAGACAACACAAAATTTTAGGATCGACTCGATGTCACGTTTTACAAGATATCTACCAAAAATTCAGTAAAGCTTCCTTTGTAAAACGAACATATCTCTACTAAAAAGTAGAGCCGGTCCTACAAGAAAACACACTTAAAAAATACAGAACACTCAACACCTTCGGTTGAGACCCCGAACTATACAATTCCCAACCAAAGTCCACAATTCCACCAAAAATACAAATAATATAATAAATAGATTAAAAATCAATAAATTTCACAAATATCCTCAAAATAGCAAAATATAACATATTTAACATTAAAACACTAAATATAATTATTTTCACATTAATTAAATAAAAATCTTAAAATAATAATATAATATTATTAAAAATCAAATTTCTCAATAATTCAATATAAAATAGTGAAAATCACTTTTATATATTCAAATAACATAATTACCCTAAATATATATTAAAAATTATTAAAAACCCATTTAATCATTAATTTAGTAAATAATATATTATTTGAAAATAATTTTCAAAAATTAGTATTAATTAGTTAAAAATAGTAAATAATTTATAAAAATCATTTTAATACCTTAATTAATTCTAAAACCAATTAAAACATAATATTAAACTACAATTTTAACAAAATTACACAATTAACCCAATAATTCAACATACACATAATATAACTAATATTCCTCAAAATTATATAAAAATCATATAAAATCATCAAAATTATTCTATCAATATATAATATTCTAATATCGACTAAAACACACGTTTAACTAATAATTTCAACAAAAATACATATTTAATCTAATTTTTCAATATTTACATAAACTAAAAATATTACTAAAAATTATATAATATTCACAAAAATTATTTTCTCAATACTAAAATTAATAAAAACCTAATATAACACCAAATCAACCAATTTTATAATTTAATAAATTAATTTACGAAAATTAAATAAATAATAATAAAATAATAAAAAAATCATAAAAATTAAAATAAATTTCAAAAATTCAAACAAAAATATTTCTAGGAAGATTAAGCTACTATGATCAACATTAATGAAGGAAGTTTCCAAATTCAACAAGATTCAACTTAAAAAAGAATGGATACCCTAATAGCCAAAAAAAAAAAAAAAATTCAACAAAACTCACAAATGAGGAAGATTGAACTTGAAACAAGCTCGGATTTGACCTCCTTGGAGCTCCAAGATTCGAACAGCACCGGAATGGCTCGGTTTGGTGGCCAGAAAAGTGATCAATGGCGAGGGAGTTCTTGCTGCTGTTACTGCCGTTTCTGCTTCTTCGGCGAGCTATTGCTTATCGAACGACATTGGGAAGGAAGAGGGAAGAAGGAGGAAGAGGTTGGTGGCGGTGAGAGGCGGTTCGACATGAAGAACGGGGAGGCACAGTGAGGGTAGGGGTACGGGTTAGTGGGGAAGAAGGAAGCTTGCTTCCTGATTTCTAAATGTGTATATATATATATATATATATTATACTTTATATTAAAACTATATATTATAATATTATTCTATATTAAATCAATTCTCCACCACAATAAATAAATATCTCTCTCTCTCTCTCTCACACACACACACACACACATATACATATATACACATATATATAAACACACATATACAAATTAAACTCACATAAAATAACACTTACATAAACAATTAACAATAAATAATGATGATAACAATACAAATAATATAATTTAATAAAAATAATAATGCACTAAAATTAATATTATTAAAATAATACTATCTGAAAATAATAAATATAAACAATGCAAATTAAATGTCCAAAATAATAAGTTTCAAAATAAAATATTTATGTAGAAAATATAATTAAACATACAATAATAATGTTTAATCACAAAATAGTAAAATAATTAAATATAACTTTTAAATTTATTAACACTGCATATCTCGATTTATAATAAAATAATTTAAAAATATGGGTTATTACACTCGAGGCTTAGATGCTCGGTGCAAGGACGCGAGACTTATATGCTCGGAACCTTAGTACTATAGAAGCGACCTGAGGGTGACAGCTTCAGTTACTGGACTTAGATGCTTAAGGCTTAGATGCTCGGTGCAAGGACACGAGACTTATATACTCGAAACTTCAGTACTATAGAAGCGACTTGAGGGTGCCAACTTCAATCACTAGACTTAACCTGGTGCATTAGAAGCGTGACACAAGTGTTGTATAATGTTGCTTGGTTTATAAACTTCAATGACTCTATTGATGACAGCTGCCTAGTCAGAATATTTTTTTATGTTGAGTTCATACATTATTTCTACATATGTTTATTTTTTTGAGCATTTGTTATTGGTAGTATTTTTGCAAAAGGAAGGATGTTTGTGATCCTAATAGTGAGTTTAAGCCCTTTCAATCTGAACTCTATAATATGAGATAGTAATTTAGCGAGGGTTTTTGAAATGATGGAAGGTAGGTTTTAAAGGACCAAAATTTTAGGTTTGCTCAATCCAAGTCATGGGATGAACATTGTAGTTTAGGTGAAAGGCTAAGATTGCCCCTCCTCTTAAATAAAAGATTTTGTGTGATGCTAGCTAGGATGTTTAAAAATTATGATTTGGTTTATCTAACTATGTAGTGGATATACTTGACTCAATTCTTGAATTTTTCTTGCTAAACATTCTCTAAAATTTCATGAATAAGGATCTGTTGTAGAGTAGGATTTGCCTGAGTGCTATTTGATCTAGCTTTGAGCGGGAGCTACCATTTATTGTATAAGTATGATTGAGTGCTTGTTTGCCTTAGTGTTGCCTGAAAATGCGTCTAATGTCTTTAACAGTTTCTACATGTTGATGCTGAGCAGGATGATTAGAGTGTCCAATTGTTTGGACTGATGGGTGCTTAAAGTAGCATCTTTAGTAAATACATGTTCCTTATTTGTAGTGATAGGCAAAAGAACAATAGTTTTAGGATCATTTAATTGATCTCCATTTAATTATCAGTCCTCATGTAATAAATATATCAAATGTAATTGATGTATGTTTTGCATGAATAATAATCATGTATATATGGATGAGCATCTATGTGTAAATATGTAAGCGTACTTGTGTGACGAGCTATAAATATTCATATAAGAATAAATAATTAAGTGAAAATAATTAATAAAAATAAATAATTAAGAAAAAAGAGAAAACTTATATCTGTTGAACTTTTGTCCCTCCTTTGAGTTTAATGAATATTTATGTTCGTTGTTTACTTTAATTGTTGCCTGAATGACCTTATCCTTGAAGATGCTGCCATGAATTTTGCTTTATATAATATTGAATGTCCAAGTTTTTAATTGGCTTTAATTTGGTGCCATGTACTGCCCAAGTTTGTGTGTGTCCAATTTATTGGCATTTTATGTATATCCAGCTTCATGAAAATATACTGTCAGAACATACTGCTATGAGATTATTAGCTGGATCAAGTTTCCAAAGGCCATGATGAATTTTTTATTGATACTCATGAGTATCGACATTGAGGTGCTCATGGTAACATCTACACTTGTATTGTTTTAGTATAACAATAAATAATAAAAGAACAAAAATCTCGGGATCGCTTGATCCATCTCAATTAATGATCAATCCAAGTGATAATAATTTAAGAAAAATGGATATGAAAATAAATAATCAGGAAAGAAACTTATCTTAATTGTAGTGCTCTTATTTTTCCTCTTGAAGTAACGAGTATTTATGTTCGTTGAAATTCTCTAGTTGTTGAGTATTTGAAGGTCTCTCCATAAGCTATGTTGTTGATGTAATTTGAATTTTAACCATATGGTCGTGGTTGATAACACAAATGGTGCCACTTGATAACTTTAAATTTATATGTCTTATTTGTGAAATCTGCATCGACGAGGAGAACAGGTAAAGGGGTGGGGTTTTCTTCATAAACACTTTAAAGCTTAAATTAGTAACGATATGAGAAAAAAATATGATAAAGTAAATAAACATAATAGACTAGTTCATAAGAGTGATTACTTGGATGATGTGGTGATGGAATGATAGGATGATATCTTAGTGATGTTATATGATGAGAATGAGAATATGAGAATGAGCATGTGAGAATAGAATGAATGACATGAGATGTATTTATAGGAGAAAGTATTGTTCAAACCTCTTATGAATATTGTTGTCTATAAAACCCGTAAGTGTATGGATCGAGAAGTGTAGCACAATAGATATCGTTCCCTCGAATACTGGATACTAATTACCAATATTCTTATTTAAATTCTCAGCTAGCAAATTAAATATGCGTGAAATGAAATTAAATAATTCAGCAATCTAATATAAGTAAAAATCAAATAATTAAATCTTAGAGCCCAGGTCTAGTTTCACCATTCCAAAATGTTCATGAACACAATTCAATAAAAGGGCATTTGAATTCAATTAAGGGCAATTATTCTTAAACACCTAATGATTCTCTCAAATTCAATTAAGCATGCAAAGATTAAGAATTAACCTACTCTCGTGATTAAAGAATTAATCTAAGCTCATTAAGCTCTCAAACAATTGTTCTACCACCGTAAACCTTATCCATAGTCATGGTTCCCCTTAAAACTCGCCTACTCTCATGGTCAAGTTATTTAAGTCTTATGAGATTTAAGCTAATGAAATTCCCTAACTCTCGTTGATGAAAATCATCTATAATATACAACAAACCGGCTAAGAATGAAAGCATGAAATAATCATAATTCATAAGATTAACTGAAAATTCAAATTACATTAATAAATCTCGAGTTCATCATAAATTGGAATGGCTACTTCTATTCCCAAACCCTAAATAGAAAACTTAGCCACACATAGTTATGGTAGATAATGAAGACATGTTCCAAAAGAATAATAGAAAGATGAGGAAGAAATTAAATAAAAACTCTTTTTGATATTCTAACCTCCTTGATCTTCCCTTGTCTCTTGGGTGTTTCTTGATTATGTGTCTCATCTGGCTCTCCCCTTTCTTTCCTATCTTTTCCTTATATATGAAGTCCCCTAAATTCATCCCTCTTAGAATAGGAATAAGCTAGGTTTCCTAAAAAAGCACAATCCTAGTCAAATTAGGACTGTTTCTCACTCTGTGCAGGTCAGGTAACTTCCTTAAAAATTTAACCCTTCAAGATGAACTAAATAGGTCTCATAATCTTCATAAAAACCATAGCTTTCTAACACATCTTAAATCGCCTCAATCTGAGTTTAGGATAAAAATTTATGCCCAAAATACTCAAGTATGCTCAAACTTGAATTGCGCAATCGCCTGAAATACTCGTAGCCAACCCGTAATGGCCGTTACATATATGTAACGCTCGTTACAGTCTTCAGTTCTATTTTTCCTTCCTTTTAGGCACTTGGTAACTGCCGTTATGGATATGTAACTGTTGTTACCCTTTTTTAGGCAACTCATCCTTGGATTTTAAGCTCTAATTCATGTTCCGATGCTCCTGATTCATACTCCAAACCTCCCAACCTAAAAACATAAGGAGAAACATAAGAAAACTAATGAAAAAATAACTATAAATATGTAAAAAATATGAATTTATCAACTCCCCCACACTTAGACTTTTGCTTTTCCTCAAGCAAAAACATGAGAACGCCTATCCTCATAACGAATATAGCACATTGATAGACTTTAATTTAGCCATCCTCCAAAAGCTTGGGTTAATACAAAACTTATAATCCCTAAATTAAATTAATAATCCGAGGTCAAAGACATATGCATTACCAAGTGAAGAGCAAACTTAACTATTGAAATCTAAAAAATTCATAAGTTGACAATCCAAGAAAAACAAAAGCAAACAACACTTTGCATTCAACCTATAGCAACTATAGGTTCTAACGCATAAAAGCTAGCCATACTGTTTTCTTTCTTTTTATTATTCTTCTGAGTGCATTTTACGCTCCATCTCGCATTTTGTTTCCCCTAACCAACCTTCCCACTCTTAGTGATCCCCTACCATTCCCGTACTACTAAGTGTGGATACCGTCAAGTGGATCCTTTTGGATACTCTTACTCTATTTAGAGCATTGGAGTAGATTAGGATTATATCCTTATTAGGAGATTCTCAAATTGCATATGGTAATTTGCCCTTTTTTTTTTATGAAACTATCCTTGCATACACTAGAGTCAAAGAGCAACTAAGAATCAAATTTTAAGCATTGCTTACAAGAATTTTTCTTAACATATCAACTCATAAAGTTCAATTGTTCAAAAGCAAGTAAGCATTAAGTTCATTAAAGTTTCAAAAGCCATTAACCACAAATTATCAGCCTAACTTAAAAAATCACAAATTGAGCATTAACAAAAGCTTATGAAGCATTTACAAGAAAATCAAATTAAATTTTGCCCAACTCATCATAAGGATTGGTAGCAAAAATTTAAGCATGGGGATACTAATATGAAAATTTTTTATTTTTATTTTTAATGTGGAATGAAAAAAAGAATTAAACTGAAAATAAAAATAAATTGAAAAAATAAAGATGAACAGAAATAAAAAGGAAAAAAACTAAGAATAAATATATGAGATAAGAGATAATACTCCAGCACACTTTATGTTTCATTGTCCTCAATGAAGCTCTAAACAAGACCAATTTTAAAATGAAAGGGACAACACAGAAAATCATATAAAGAGGTTAGTGGAAAATATTACAAAGCAAAATAAATATAAAGAAACATAAAAAAACCATGGAAAAAGAAATAAACACAAAAAGCACAAACAGACACGTTAAAAGAAAACATAAAAGCACTAAGAAGACTTATCATGGTCTTCGGGGTACTCTGTAGAATAGATGCACAAGGCTCTACTATCATCAATAGGAGTAGGAGGTGGAGGAGATGGGAAAGGTAGTGACTAAAAACCCTGAAATGCGAAATAAGAACTAAGCTTATGCTGAAGGTGGCTAACGTTCTGCTTGATCTCCCCAATAGAACTCTCTAAAGAAGTCATACAAACATTAAAATTCTGCATGCTATTCATCAAATGCTCTAAAGTAACCTGCTAGGGAAGATCAGCTCCCATGCCCTCTGCTCCTGGGGGTTAATATCCATCGCCCCGAGGGTGTGGAAGAAGGACATACTCATCTGCCTGTTGCATAAGTAAACCCATATTCATCATCATCTGAAGGCCAATCTTCATATCACCTTTGCACTTGGTATAGGGAATAGAAGCAATAACAAAGCCCTTGAATTATGCCAACGCCAATACCACAAAACCAATCCAAATTGCTCCTTGAGATGCCTTGGCTACATCCGAGAGTCTTAAAGTAATAACATGTGAAAGCTCCATTTTATGCCCATTGACCATAGCAAATAAAATATCTAGCTCAACACTATTGACTTGGCCATCACTCTTTTTTCTACCTAACAGAGTATGAGCTAGCAATCGGTGCATGTACCTAAGGTTGTGTAAGATAATCTTGGATGCTTTAGAGGTTTTAAAACCTTCATCCAAATCAGTGAGTTGCTTCCAGAATGTATGCTTATTATATGTGGGAAATTAGTTGAACATAAGTGGCATTTTCAGAGCTCTCTTAATCTCCTAAATTGACATTTCAAAATCCTCATTCCCTAACCTAAAACTCATCATGCTAGTGGCACTATTAAACTTAAAAAGGCTAAGAAATTCATAGATTATTACCTCATAAGATGGGAATTTTTGCAAAACCCACTCTTCCCATCCTAATCTCTTTATGTGGAAATCTACCTCTTCCCAAAGCCCCACTTGTTTCAGTGCCTTTCATCAATATAGCTATTAGGGATGATTGGGTGAGCATGGAGTTAATTGAATTTCTACTCTTAAGATATGGTCTTAAATTGAATCTTGGGAGGGAAGACTTTGAGTCTAGATGAAGGAGTTGAGGAAGGTGTGGATGAAACACCTTTGTGTTTAGATTGTCATGGACATTTGCTGTCCTGCTTAGACATGGTAGGAATCGAAGGAGTATGGAGGGAGAGAAAGAAAAATAGATTGAGAGAAAAGGATTTAGGAAGAGGAAAGGTGAAGAGGAAGAGGTGAGAAGAAAAAGAGGTGAGGGGGAAGAGGAAAAATAAATAAATTTAAAGCCCTATGCAAGTCCCCATTAAAGAGAGTATGTAAATCGACGTGCAGGAATTCAAAATTTGAACGTGTAATGGCCATGAAAATTTGGTAACGGTCGTTACTCAAGCACTGCAAGCATAATAAAATAGGGGGATACAGAGTAATGGGCGTTACATTCATATAACGACCGTTACTCAATATCTGAAAGTGAGGAAAAGGATAAGGGATAAGCATAACAGGCATTACAAACATGTAACGACCGTTATGTAATGCCAGCAATTACCTTAGAATTAGATGGTGATGCGTAACGAGAGTTACGAATTGGTAACGGCCGTTACACATTGCTTGGGACTTTTGAAAAACAGTGATGATGCTGTGTAACAGCTGTTACAGATTGGTAACGGCCGTGACACTTTTTTTTTTTATTTTTTATTGATTTTTTTCATGAAATTAAAGAGAATGGAAAGTTGAAATAAAAATAAAAGTAAATATAAATTTAAATAAACAAAGCAAATAAAAGAAATAAATACACATAAAACATCCATATATGAAAGAAAATAAACAAGAGCAAACCTGAGCATGGCTAAGTTTAAGCCATGCTATACCATTCCAGTGATATTGAAGTTAGCATTTTAGATTTCTTCAAATATGATTTTTCTAAAAGAAAACAAAAGAAAAACTTGAAAAAAAACACGTACAAAAGGAAATAGAAAAGAAAATACAAGAGAAGAAAAGAAGAAAGATTGGGCTTCCTCCCAATAGGACCAATTTTAGGTCATTAGCGTGACCGTAAGTTAGGGTTTTCACTTTAGGTTTGAGAGTGCACATGAGGCACTCTTCAAATGCTCTTCATCAGCATAGTATGATTTGAGATGGTGCCCATTGACTTTGAAAGACTCATTGGCTTTGTTCACAAGCTCGATTACTTCATGAGGTAAGATTTTCTGAATCTTAAATGGTTACGACCATCTGGACTTCAATTTGCCTAGAAAGAACTTGTGTCTTAAGTTATATAACAACACCAAGTTCCCTTCCTGAAACTCCTTTGGTTACAAGTGCTTGTCATGCCATCTTTTAGTTTATTTTTTATAAATCTTGGCATTCTCATATACGTCTATGTGGAACTCCTCAAGTTCATTTAGTTGTAGAAGTCTTTTAGCACCAGCCTTTGCTAGATCAAAATTTAGAAACCTTATAGCCCAAAGTGCCTTGTGTTCTAAATCAACTGGAAGGTGGCATGACTTCCCATAAACCAAATGAAAAGTTGAAGTTCTTATAGGGGTTTTAAAAGCTATTCTATAAGCCTAAAGTGCGTCATCTAAACGAAGAGACCAGTCCTTACGTGAAGAATTCACCATTTTCTCCAAGATGCTATTCAACTCCCTATTTGAAATCTCTATTTGGCCACTGGTTTGAGGATGGTAAGGTGTAGCTACTTTGTGTTTTACTCCATACTTTGCAAGGAGACTCTCAAATCGGTGATTGCAAAAGTGAGAACCACTATCACTAATAATAGCTCGGGGAGTTCTAAAACGAGTGAAGATATTTCAGTGAAGGAACTTGGTTATTACTCTACCATCATTGTTAGTAAGGCAATTGCTTTAACCCATTTGGATGCGTAATCAACCCCAACCAAAATATATTTATTACCAAAAGAGCTTGGAAATGGGCCCATGAAGTCAACTCCCCATACATTAAAAAGCTCAATCTCAATGATGTTTGTAAGTGGCATTTCATTTTGGTGGCATATATTCCTTGTTCTTTGGCAACGATCACACTTAAGCAAAAATATTCTTGCATCCTTGAAAAGAGAAGGCCAAAAGAAACCACTTTAGAGCACCTTTGCTGTTATCTTAGCTGAACTAGTATGTCCCCCATACTCAAGAGAATGACAATATGTGAGAACATCTAGTACTTCTTTAGCTGGAATGCATCTTCTCACCAAACCATCTTCACACCTTTTATAAAGAAAGGGCTCATCCCAAAAATAATCCTTCACATCCTAAAAAAATTTCTTCTTTTGATGGTAGTTTAGATCAAGAGGGAGAACTCCATATGCCAAGTAATTAATGACATCACCATACCAAGGAACTCTTTCACTAATTTTCAGGAGTTGCTCACCTGGAAGGTCATTAATAATAGGGAGAGGATTGGAATCAATAGTGTGCTCAAGGCGAGAAAGGTGATTCACTACTAAATTTTCTGTCCCTTTGCGATCTCGAATCTCCAAATTAAATTCTTACAATAAAAGGATCCAGCGAATGAGTCTGGGCTTGGCATCCTTTTTCAATAGGAGATATTTAAGTGCTGAATGATCTATGTAAATGACCACCTTACTTCCAACCAGGTAGGATCTGAATTTATCCATTGCATACACCATTGCCAATAGCTCTTTTTCAGTTGTTGCATAATTTACTTGAGCTTTATCAAGAGTGTGGCTAATGTAGTAGATGGCATAGGCTTGATTCTCTTTCGTTTGTCTTAACACAGCCCCTACAACATAGTCACTTGCATCACATATAATTTCAAAAGGAGGACTCCAATCTGATGGTTACAAAACAGGTGCTATAATTAAGGCCTCTTTTAACCTGTGAAAAGCATTAAGATAGTCATCATTAAATTGAAAAGGAACATCTTTGGAAAGCAAATTAGTCAAGGGTTTAGCAATTTTAGAAAAATCCTTAATAAAGCGGCGGTAAAACCCTGCATGTCCCAGGAAACTCCTTATCCCTTTAACTGAAGTGGGTGGTGGAAGTCTTTCAATTACTTCAATCTTAACTTTATCGACTTCAATCCCATTTTCGGACACAATGTGTCTGAGCACCACTCCTTTAGTCATAATAAAGTGACACTTCTCCCAGTTAAGCACTAAGTTAGTTTCCTTATAAAACTGTAAAACTTTAGAAAGGTTATCCAAGCATGCATCAAATGTAGAACCATAGATAGAAAAATCATCCATAAAAACCTCTATTATGTCCTCAACAAAATCAAAAAATATAGACATCATGCATCTTTGAAAAGTACCGGGTGCATTATATAACCTGAAAGGCATTCTCCTATATGCATATATTCCATAAGGACATGCGAATGTGGTTTTCTCACGATCTTCAGGATGGATGGGAATTTGAAAGAAACTTGAATAACCATCTAGGTAGCAAAAGAATGAATGATTTGCAAGTCTTTCCAAAAGTTGGTCAATGAAGGGTAGGGGAAAATGGTCTTTCCTTGTGGCTTTGTTTAATTTCCTATAGTCAATGCACATACACCACCCTGTGATAGTCTTAGTGGGAATTAATTCATTGTTCTCATTCCTTACCATAGTTATCCCTCCCTTTTTAGGGACTATATGAATTGGGCTAACCAATTACTATTCAAAATATGACAGATAATCCCTGCATCGAACAACTTCATTATCTCTTTCTTTACTACTTCTTTCATGTTGAGATTTAGTCTTCTTTGGTTTTCAATTGAAGGTTTAAAACCTTCTTCCATATGGATCCTATGCATATAAATAGAAGGACTAATCCCCTTAAGGTCATTAATGTTGTAACCTATGATTTTTCTATGAGGCCTAACTCTCCTAAGCAATTTGTCTACTTGTTCTTCACTCAATTCTGCATTCACAATTATTAGAAAAACAGAGTTAAGGCCAAGGAAAGCACACCTCAAGGAAAAAGGAAGAGTTTTGAGTTCTACCTTAGGTGTAGTGTCTTCCTTCAAAATGCTAACACAACTTACCTTGGAAGGTGAAGGCTCATACCTTGCTGATTTCACTTTGGTTAGTGTAGGATTTGCTTTAAGGAAGCGATAATACAGTACCACTGCTTGATCAACATCATCTTCCCTTGCTTCATGGACTAAGCAAGCCTTGAGAGGGTCTTGGGTGAGCTGTTTTTCAAAGACCCTTTGCACACATCTTTCTATTGCATCAACTCAAAAACATGAACCCATAGTTGGTGTTTGCTTTGCCATTTTAAAAACATCAAACTCAACTTTGTCATCTCCAATCTTGAACAAAATTTTGCCATTCTTGACATTTATAATTGCCCCAACAGTAGTAAGGAAGGAGCGCCCTAAAATAATTAGGATTTGATGGTCCTCTTCCATCTCAAGAATGAAGAAATTGCTTGGCATATAGTAGTCACCAATTTTGACGGGCACGTCTTTTAGGATCCCATGACAATGGATCTATCTGCTAGTTGAAGTGACACCGTTGTAGGTTGGGGTTCACCAATATTTAAGTGCTTGCAAAAAGAAAGAGGAATTATGCTCATGCTTGCACCTAAATCATATAAAGACTTACTAATAGATTCATTTCATTCCTAATACTACAAGGAATAGTGATACTCCTTGGATTTTTAAGCTTTGGTGGAAGCTTATTTTGGATGACAACACTACATTCTTCATCAATGGGAATGGTTTCATAATCTTCCCACTTTCGCTTGTGTGAAATGATGTCCTCCAGAAATTTGGCATAAGTAGGCATGGTGGTGATAGCATCCAAAAGAGGTATGTTACGCTTGAGCTATTGGAAGGACTTTATGAAATTCTCAAACTACTTGTCCAACTTGGATTTTTATAGCCTTTGAGGAAAGGGTAGTGGTGGAGTCTTGGGAGGTGTCTCCTTCTTCTCTTCCTTTTTATCCTTAATCACTTTAGTTTGTTCCTCCACTTAGTGTCTTGATCAACCCCTTTTTCTTGCCTTTTTATCTTATCCTTAGGCAATTGCTTCCCACTTCTAAGAGTTATTGCCTTTGCTTGTTCTCTAGGATGCTCGGATTGATTAGGCAGTATAGCACTCTATCTTGAGCTTGAGGCTTGAGCTGAAATATGATTCTCCAACATCTTGTTATGAGCAAAAAGTTGTCCCATTTAAGAAGTTAGATTCTTTATGGCTTCCCTTTGCTCTTCCTAGTCCTTCAAGAATTTCTTCATCATGCTCTCCAAATTAGGCTTGTTCTCTTATTACTGATGGAATGTATTCTTGTGTTGGAAACCAGCGGGTGGCTGTTTAAATCCTTGGTTAGTGTTAGGTGGCCCTCCTTGATTTGACCATGAGAAATTAAGGTGGTTACTCCAACTTGGATTGTATGTGTTTGAGTAGGGGTTGCCTTGATTCCTCTGAAAGTTGTTAAAAGCATTAAGTTACTCAATGGATGGTTCTTGAGAAGGAAATCCCCCTTGACACTCTAAAGTTGAGTGTCCTCCCCCACAATAGTCACATGAATACACAACCATAGGGTTAGATACTTTGGTTGAAGCCTCTAATTTTTTTATGAGCATGTTAATCTTTGCATTTAAGAGGTTCCAATTATCCACTTTATGCATCCTTATAACTTTTTTTGGTCTGCTTCTATCTCCATGCCATTGGTAGTTGTTTGATGCCATGGTCTCAAGCAAGTTGAATGCATCTTAGGTGTTTTGCTCATGAATGACCCTTGAGCTATAGCATCTATGGTGATCCTCATTGGCTCAATGAGTCCTTGAAAGAAGGTCTGAATAAGTAGCCATTGTGGGACTCCATGGTGAGGGCATTGACATTGCAAGTCCTTGAAGCACTCCCAAGCTTCATATAATGATTCTCCATGATATTGTGTGAAGCTTGTGATTTCTTGTCTGAATTTGGCTATTTTTTCGGGTGGGAAATATTTGCCTAAAAATGCCTTTGACAACATGTCCTAAGTGGTGATTGATTGTGGTGCAAAAGAATATAACCACAATTTGGCTTTATCCTTTAAGGAAAAAAGGGAATAATCTCATCTTTATAGCATCCAGACTAACCCCATTCATCTTAAATGTGTCATATATCTCCAAGAATTAGGCTAGATGAGTATTAGAATCTTTACATGAGAGACCGCCAAATTGGAATTGTGAAACCATCTGAATGATTACTGGTTTGATCTCGAAATTATTGGCATCCACAGTTGGTCTAACAATACTACTCAAATTGTCTCCCGGACTAGGCATCGTGTATTCTTGTAGGGCACGATTCCTAGCTTGCTGAGCTGCCTGATCTTCAGCCATGATTTGCTTATCTCTCTCGCATTTATCCTTGCGATTTTTCTTACACAATTTCTCAATTTCAAGATCAATTTTTTTCAAGATTGGCCCTTTAGACCGAGTGTGCATAAACTAGCTAAAATCACCTGAAAATTCAAAAGAAAAAATAATAATAAAATAAAATAAAATAAAATAAATGATTTTTCAAGAAAGGAATGCTAGTATAAGAAAAAAAAAATTGAATTGATATTTGTCACGACCCAAAACAGGGGCCATGACCGGCGCTAGGGAACGGGAATTCTTTCGAATCCGGAACCCGTAGCAAGCCTAAAAATAAAATAAAACATGCGATAATAATAATAACAATATCAAATGCAGCAGAAATGAAAATCATAAATATAATATTAACATTTTCATCACTGGATTTAAATCAAATCTCATCTCATCACATATATATAAAATCTTTCAATATAAATCTAGTTTCAATATAATACATCTCTTTAAATAAAATACATGAAATCCCACATTTTAATTCACAACTACTGCAGTGTCTAGATTATACAAAAATAAGACTCAAGTAAATAGTTTACACAAAGAAGCCGGGGCGGAAGAAATCCGGCGTATCGACCTGCTACTGAGGTCTGAAGATGTTGACTCTCCTGAAAAATAGTCAACAGAGGGGAGTCAGACCTCACCGAGTGAATTACTATAATATATATACATATACACTAAATGATAATGCATACAGTCAACAATATATATATATATCTAATATATATACAGGCAAATATACACAGATGCAATAAAATCATTTTATATATTTTATTGAAAATCGTCTTTTATGAAGGATCACATAGAACCCTATGATATCGAAACCTCAGAAACAGTGTTAGAAAACACTTTAGCCATACGGGCTCACTTAATCCAAATATATCCACTTAATCCATTTAGACAGTAGACTGGCCCCGAGACACTAAGTCAACCGAGCTCCAGTAGTCTGACTGCCAGTGTGATTGGCCCCGAGACACTTGGTCAACCGAGCTTCAGCAATTACACCCAAAACATATCTCACACATCAATAATCACATTCAATCAATATCCACCAATAAGTTAGTATTATAGCCTAAATACTATAGGCGTACCGGTATGTACTCGGTCCTAGTGCTGCCCACTAGGTAGCACGATCTATTGATATCCTTCATCATTAATAATATAAAACATTCATTCACAAAAATAAATGATGCATGAAGTTCAATAAAATATCAACATAAACCATATATATACTAGAAATATACCAAAAGTAAACCAGGTATATTTCAAGCATATATACGTCAAATAAATCCAATCAAATTATAAATTAAGCTAGAAATATATTTAAAAACATTTTAAATATATTTTATTAACAAAACATGTATACAATTTATTATATACCAAAAATAAACCAAAATAAACTAAATATAAACTTAAGAAATAATCAAATTATTTATGCATATTTAATCACATAAAACATGCATTTCTAAATCATGCATCCTAAGCATATATATATAGTATAGTAACTCACCCTAGTGCGCTCCACGAGACGGGTCCGACGGGCCTGGTCCATTAGCCCTCGGTCTCGGCGCAACTAAACAAACAAATAACGACAGACATTAGAATAAACCTAATAGAAATCCTAGAATTCGATCTAGAGTATTAAATACAGAAACAGAATTAGGGTTCGACCGGATATCACGTTTTACGAGAATTTTACCAAAAATTCGACAGAACCTCCCCTGTAAAACGGACATCTCTCTACTCAAAAGAGTAGAGCCGACCCTGCAAAGAAATACACTTCAAAAAACAAGCTCAACACTCAACAACTACCCCTCGGTCGGACTCCAAACTACAGTCTACCGACCGAGGTCCACAAACACAGAATAATTCTGAAAATACCAAAAATACCCTTATAACATAGAAATTCATTTTATACGTAGAAATTACATAATTAACCTTAAAACACTGTAAAAACCGATAAAAACTCATTTTATTAGAAAAACCGTATATTATATATATAATTGAAAATAATTTACGAAAAATAGTTTTAATTAGTTAAAAATACTAAATAATTTATAGAAATCATTTTTATACCTTAAATAACTATTAAAACCAATTAAATTACATTTTTAGCCAATTTAGGGTAAAATTACCAAAATACCCCTATATATATAAATATACTATAATTACTTCAAAAATTCACCAAAAATTATACAATTACCCAAAATTAATTTTCTCAACATATTTATCAATAATATGAATAATTAAACTCAATTACCCAATTAAATTCAATTAAAAACACAATTAACCCTAATTTCCCAAATTTACATAAACTTCAATAATTCAAAATAAATACTTAGAAATTCATAAAAATTCCAAATAAATTCCTATAATTCATTTCAACACCTAATTTAACCATAAAACACAATTTCATAATTTAAATAATTAATTTCCGAAAATTAGAAAATAATATTAAATATTCAAAAATACCCAAAAATCCAAAAAATCTCCAAAAATTCCACAAAAATTCATAAATGTATATTAAGCTACTAGGAACAACATTTGTGAAGGGATTTTTCATGAATCAAACAATTCAAAGCTCAAAAAAATCAAAAACCCTAATATGGCCGAATTCAAAAAATCAAAACCTAAGCAAATCAAGACCATTTAAGCTCAAACCAAAGCTAGAATCACACTCAATGAAGCTCAAGGAGAAGAAAGAGACCGGCGGTGTAAAAAATGGTGGCCTGAATCGACGTGATCGACGGTGGCCAAAGTTTCGGCTTCTCCGGTCAAAACCAACTTCCAGACGCCGGAAATGGCTACCACAGGCGGCGGAAGAGGCTGGGGAAGGTGGTGGCACACTGGAAGACACACCAACGGTGAGGAAACGACATGACAGGCGTTCGGACGGCGAAGGGAAGCAAATCGGGGAAGAAGGAGGCTCGGGGGCAAAATGATAATTTTCCAAAGTTTTGGTTTTTTGATGTATTATATGTATATATATATACTTTATACTATATATTAAAATAATATTAAATTACACACATTAAATATACACCACACACATAAAATTTAATATTTTAATAATTTATACTAAATAAAAATAATTAAATAACAATAAAATAAATAAATAATTAATATAATATTAGGGTAATACTAAACCCTAATTAAATAAATAATTACACATATAGGCTTTATTTAGTATTTTAAAAATACGTATGAGTTCGTACAAGTCCGAAAATATATTTAAGATAATTAATAGTAAATTATTTACGTGAAAATTTTCCCAAAAATGCAAGTTCCGGGAAAATTTTACGTAAAACACTGTAAATAAAACACAATAATTAAAATAGGTTTTAAATACATATCAACTCGTGAAAATATCGTAATATATATTCAAAAATTATTAATCCTGTATATCCCGGTACAGTGTAAAAATATTTTCAAAACACGGGATATTACAATATTTCTATAGCGAGTCCCCGGCAACGGCACCAAAAACTTGTTGTCTACAAAACTCGCAAGTGCACAGATTGAGAAGTGTAGCATAATAGATATCGTTCCCTCGAAGACTGGATACTAATTACTAATATTCTTATTTAAATTCTCAATTAGAAAATTAAATATGAGTGATATGAAATTAAATAATTCAGCAATCTAATATAAGGTAAAATTAAATAATTAAACCTTAGAGCCCAGGTCTAGTTTCACCATTCCAAAATGTTCATGAACAAAATTCAATAAAAGGGCATTTGAATTCAGTTAAGGGCAATTGTTCTTAAACACCTAATGATTCTCTCAAATTCAATTAAGCATGCAAAGATCAAGAATTAACCTACTCTCATGATTAAAGAATTAATCTAAGCTCATTAATCTTTTAAATAATTGTTCTACCATCGTAAATCTTGTCCATAGTCATGGTTCCCCTTAAAACTCGCATACTCTCATGGTCAAGTTATTTAAGTCTTATGAGATTTAAGCTAATGAAATTCCCTAACTCTCGTTGGTGAAAATCATCTATAACATGCAAGAAATCAGCCAAGAATGAAAGCATGAAATAATCAAAACTTATAAGATTAACTGAAAATTCAAATTACATTAATAAATCTCGTGTTCATTATAAATTGGAATGGCTACTCCTATTCCTAAACCCTAAATAGAAAACTTAGCCACACATAGTTATGGTAGATAATGAAGACATATTCCAAAAGAATAATAAAAAGATGAGGAAGAAATTAAATAAAAACTCTTTTTGATCTTCTAGCCTCTTTGATCTTCCTTTGTCTTTTGGGTGTTTCTTGATTATGCCTCTCATCTGCCTCTCCCCTTTCTTTCCTATCTTTTTCCTTATATATGAAGTCCCCTAAATTTTTCCCTGCTAAAATAGGAATAAGCTAGGTTTCCTAAAAAAGCACAATCCTAGTCAAATTAGGATTGTTTCTCACTCTATGCAGGTCGACTAACTTCCTTAAAACTTTAGCCCTTTAAGATGAACTAACTAGGTCTTAGAATCTTCATGAAAGTCATAGCGTTCCTTCATAGCTTTCCAACACATCTTGAATCGCCTCAATTTGAGTTCGGGACAAAAAGTTATGCTCGAAATACTCAAGTGTGCTCAAACCTGAATTCTGCAATCGCTCGAAATACTTGCAGCCAACCCATAACGGCCGTTACATATATATAACGCCTGTTATGGTCTTTAGTCCTGTTTTTCCTTCCTCTCAGGTCCTTGGTAACGGCCGTTATGGATGTGTAACGGCTGTTATCCTTCTCTAGGCAACTCATCTTTGGATTTTAAGCTCCAATTCATGTTCTGATGCTCTCGATTCAAACTCCAAACCTCCTAACCTAAAAACATAAGGAGAAACATAAGAAAATTAATGAAAAACTAACTATAAATATGCACAAAATATGAACTTATCAAATATGATTCATTAGTCTTATAGGATTGCTTTATTTAGAAGAGAAGTAAATTTCCTTTATAGTTAATATTTCTAATTGAAATAGATTTCTTTATTAAACTTTCTTTTTACTTAAGTATTTCTTCTCTTTGGAGGAATATAACCCTTATTAGAATAGAATACTGATATGAGATATCAATTCCCTATTCCCTACCATCAATTGATCTTCTTCCAAGTTCTCACGCTTTATAGAAAATCTTTGACCAGCATTTTCACCCACTTCTTTTGAAATCTTATTGTAGATTTTAATAGTTGCGGGTGTAGAATTAGGATGACATGCCGAGTCTTCTGTTTCATTGGTAGATTTCTGAAGAGAATTGTGTTTCTTTTCAGTACTGATTTTTTAAACGACTCAAGTACATCTTTCAATAACAAGTTCATGAGAATTCCTAGCGAAATGATCAGAAGTATCAGCAGACCAATCCGGACACTCCATTACAATGCCCTTCCATACAAATTCACCTTCGGAACAAGCTTTGCAGAAGTTATCAGCACAAGTCGTGGTTACTGGAAGTCGTTACTTCACCACATATGAGGCAATCACGTGCAAACATGAAAGTCCTATGCTTCAGGTCCATCTGAGTTTCTAGCGCACAAGATTCATCTCCTCAATGAGTGGCAGTCGAAGGTCTAGGCTGATTCCATGTTCGTCGCTGCAAGCCCAAAAAAAAGAACCCTTCGATCAAGACTAATTATAGATGAAATAAAGAATTGAGAAGTATATAATCCTTGTCCATGATGCAGGTCTGTTGTCCCATGTAACAAATAGATAACGACAGAACTCGGGAACCATGTTGCAATTAGGATAATTAATCTATCAGTAATGTAACTCAAAATTATTATAAGAAATGATTCAAGGATTCAATAACGTAAATGAACATTACTCATTTCACAACAAATTATACCTGGAACCCGATTTTGCTCCAACACTTTTCTATTCTATAAACACAACCACATCCCCATGGTAGAGGCGTATGATGTCGTTCACTGCGTTATGGGATCTGTTAATGCAAAAGGAAGTTGATATTAGAATAAGGTTTAGATCATAAGGATGGGCTTTTGAAAGAAACAGAACCTTCATTGATTAATTTATTAGTATTACCTTACTGGTCTCACGGGAACTGATGATTCTAGCCCTCCTTTAATTTAGCGAACTTTTGATCAAAGGATTAGTCTTTTTCATTCGCTTGACTCCACTCTGCTAAAAACCACCACTGCATACATCACACAGCGTCATTCATAAACCATACATATACATAAAAGAAAAATCAAACTAACTAAAAATGTAAAATGTAGTCTTTAATATAAAGTACATACATCGCCGGGTATGTGAAGCAATCACCAGGGTCCTCGTTTTCCCAGTATCCACCGGACAGAGCTACTGACTGAGCGCCGAGCTGCGACTGTCCAACGATACCAGCTATGTGCAGGGAGTGGACACCCCATTGCAGGCATTGGAATCTATCTTTGCGGGAATCACCAACCAGAATGAGTTGATTATTTTCTGGATCATGTCTAGCAAGGACAGGTCCAAAATGATGATGTACAGTGACAAATATCCTTCCACTTGCTGCATTAGCCACCCTTTTCCTTTCTGCCTGCTCTGTGGGGCATGTCTGGTCAGGCCTATCATGCTATGGGACAACGTTTTCAATTTGGCCTCCAGTGGCATAATTCTGGTTATACATTTTGACCATGCTAGTGGCCACCACCAGCGTTGCAGGGCTAGCTTGCGATGTTTGAAGGAAAATTTTTTTTTTTGACCAAAGCTCCAGGGGAGTGGGGAAGGAGGGACTTGAAGGAATATTTATGTTGCAGCATTTTGGACAAGTTCACTTTCCTTGTCCAATCAACCTTGGGAAGCACATCAGGCAAAAATTATGACCGCAACATGTCTTAAACAAATTATATAAACTTCAAATTAATAGTATTTAGATTTTAACATCATCTATATCAATCACAGAAAATAAACTAAAGGTAGCAATTAAAAATGGCATATGATTCATTATAGTGAAAGAAAATAGATGCGAACAGGTTTTAAATTTTTTGAAATTCCAATTTTAATTAGTTGCATTCTAATATGAACAATAACTAGCATTTTGATGTTTCTCGCGTTATAAATTATGAATGTAATGACACATAAAATTTAATAGAAAATTTTAAAATTTGAGATATAAATCACATTTAGATGAAATAGAGATGAAGATCGGAGAAAATAAAATTAATAATTAAAATAATATGCTATATGTATAAGCAATTTAATTATACATGAGCATACTTCTTCAGTTTTCAAGAATATTCGATGAATTACTAGCTGGATAAATAAAAAAAAAGCTCTAAATGATTACTACAATCTAAATAATTAGAATTTGATGTAGTATTAAAGAAGATTAAAAGAACTTGCTAAGAAAATTTGTATGAAAGACGGTTTCGATATGCATATTTATAGAGAAAATTTTATGGTGGGTGAAAAATTAAATTTAACGTCAGCCCCCCTAGAATTTAATTTACTGTGGGTGCAAAACTAACTTTAATATTGGCATGCAATAGAATAAAAGTTATAAGCAAATATTTTATTTTTCTTATTTACAATGAATTGACCCTCGTATAATAAAAATAATAAAAATGATATGTACATGTTTTGTTATATATTTATGTTTTATAAAATAATATAATATATTTTCAAATTATTTTTGTAAAATTACTATAGTACTATGGATGATATAATTGTCGAGCATATTATGAGTGTTGTCATTTTTGTTATGGATTTTATAAGTGCTACTGCCAGTAATGCACTAATATTAATTTTTTCATTTAGATATAATTTGACACTAGCTAGGAATGCTTACGATAGTTAAAACATATATACCATGGAAAATCACTTTGTTATTGTCTCTTTAAATATGATCATTTAGGGCTTAGGATTTTTAAAAATCACTATTTATTTTATAATTTTTTTTTATTATTTTATTTTACATTACCATTTATTTTTATATTTTAGTGTAGTATTATGTTTTGGACTTATTGAAGGTTTTCTTTAATTGTGACAACTCAGTCCCTACTTTCACTGTCCTTTTTTTTTCTTTCTACCAACCATTTTTCCTTTTTAGATTTTGGTCATAATTAAAGTATCCCAAGTAAGGAAATTCTGATATTATATGTCAAGTTCAGGCAATATATGGGAATCAGCCTGGATTTTCTTCCAGTACCTACCATATTTAAGTGAATTATTTCACAATGCATTCACATCCGTTTCTTCGTTCTACTAACTTTTTTTTTTCCTTGGATTCTTCTAGGATATCAGAAACTCTGCCAAAGTAGAGACAATTAATGATGATGAATCTGTGCTGTTGATTTGATTTCTATATTTAGGTTTAAAAAATGAAATGAAATCCAAATCAATTATGAAATTTATGACATCCTTATCACCTGATTTCCAACCTGATTCTATTTCTACATTTCTTTTTTATTTTTTAAAATTTTGGTTTATATAATTACATTTGTTTAGAATATTTATTTTTCATTAATTATTATTCTCTACTTATGCTTGAGCTAAGATCATTTTCTTTTGCATTAAAAATTTAGCATAGTCAATTATTTTTTTTATAAGCACTAATTTATTTGGACAATTATATAACTTGCACCATTTATAAAAAAAAAATAACAATCTTTTTTCACTTTTATAAATAGTTTTTATTTTTTTAATTTTATGAACAATTTTTTAATATCATATGCATATAAATCCAATATACATACATTCAGTGTAACTAACAATCTCCCAAATAATATTTATTCAATTCTTTGCCTACAAACTTTTGGCAAAGCTGATGAATTGAAGTTTATGATAAGGAACTGAAAAAATTCAAAGTAGCCAATTTTGAATATTTATTAAAATGCTACACTATTAACATGTGATTATACAAATGAGTGAAGAATAATAATATATGAACATCCAGTAGGAAAACAATATAAAATAAGGGTATAATACAATTGTAACCGAAAGTGTCAATGCTAATTGAAACAATTTGTACTTTTTGCTAATGATAATCCATCTCTATTTATGGAGAGTTTTCGTGCTTCTGATTTCATCCTCTAGCTTCAAATGATCTTATTCCAAGTTCTCTCGCATTATAAAATCCTCGACCAGCATTAGTGCGGATTTTATCAGATGCGGGTGTAGAATTCGGATGTCACGCCGAGTCTTCTGTTCCATTGGTAGATTTCTGAAGAGAATTCTGTTTCTGTTCAGTACTGATTCTTTCAACGACTCGAGTACATCTTTCAATCCCAGGTTCATGAGGATTCCTGACGAAATCGGAAACATCAGGGGGCAATCGGGACACTCCATGATAAATTTCTGATCCTGAAGTGCCCTCCCCACCTTCCGTGAAGCTTTGCAGAAGTTACGAGCACAAGGTGTGGTTACTGGAAGAGTCATTACTTCACGACATAGTAGGCAATCCCATGCATTCCGAATTCATCTCACGTGTTATGAGAATCAATATGAGTGTTATTGCACATAAAATTTAATAGAAGGCTTTAAAATTTGAGATAAAAAACACATCAAGATGGATCAGATATGAAGATCATAAAACGGAAAAATGAAACTAATGATTAGAACAATATGCTATATGCATAAACAATTTATATATATGAGAATACCTCTTCAGTTTTCACGAATGCTGCTCTAAACAATGACTATATTCTAACTAATTTGATGGAGTGTTCAAAGAAGATTAAAAGATTTTGCTAATAAAATTTGTATTGAAAGACGTCTCAGCATGCATATTTACAGTGAAAATTTTATTGTGGGTACAAAATTAAATTTAGTATTGGCGCCCATAAAATAAAAATGATATATAAATGTTTTATTTTTCTTTTTTTTTTTTTTGAAAATAAAAATGATATATAAATATTTTATTTTTCTTATAAAACAGTATAATATTATATTTACGTTTCAAAACCAATCACCTAAACTTAATTTGCTGTGGGCGCAAAAGTAGAGTTGGTAACGACACTTATAGAATAAAAATGATATATAAATTTTTTTTTATATATTTATTTTTTTCGTAAAATAATTATAATTTTTTTCACTTTTTTTTTTGTAAAATTACTATAATCCCAACGGGTGATATAATTATCTGAGTAAATTATGAGTGTCAACATTTTTGCTAGGGACTTTATAAATGCTACTATCATAATGCACTAACCTTAATTTTTCATTTACATATAATTTGACACTAGAAATGCTCGTGATAGTTAAACATATATACCATGGAAAATCACTTTGTTATTGTTTCTCTAGATATGATCATTTAGGGGGTTAGGCTTTTATAAAATCACTATTTTATTTTATAATTTTTTTTTATTGTTAGGTAACTACACTTCAAGCTTTCCATGATTTAAAAAAAATGTAAAAAAAGGCATGACAAAATTATTTGGTAGTTTATACTTGGGTAATATGGGAAAATCATCAGTAGAATATTACCATTTATTTTTTCATATTTTTGGTGTGGTTATATTTTGGTCTTATGGAAGGTTTTATGTAATTGGACAACTCAGTCCCTAATTTTTTTTTCTTTCTACCAACCATTTTCCTTTCTAGATTCTGGTATAATTAAAATACCCCAAGTAAGGAAATTCTAAAATTATATGTCAAGTTCAGGCAATCTGTGGCAATCAGTCTGGATTTTCTTTGGGGACTTACCATATTTAAGTGAATAGAATATTAATTCACAATGGATTCACATTCGATTCTTCCTTCTACCAACTTTTCTTCTTTGGATATTTCTAAGATATGAGAAATTTGCCAAACTAGAGGCAATTAACGATTATGAGTCGAAGCTGTTAATGAAATGAATGGTCTATTTGGTTAAATTGTTGCTAATAGCTGATAGTTGTTACTAGTAGTTGATAAATGATAACTCGTACTGATAGCTAATTAATATTAAGTGTTTGGTAAAATTATAGCAGCTGTTGTTGATAGTATATTTTATTACATATATGTGATATAAATATTAACAATAGTATGTATACTAAAAATTGTTTAATGTTTATAATAACAAAATATTATATATAATTTTATTTATATAATTTTAAAAAATAAATATATATATTTTATTAGGTAATTTATTTTAAATAAAATACTAATATTATTAATATTAGAAATAATGAGTTAGTAAAATTTTTTTATTAACAAAATTGTTAATATTTGTTATTTATGTGGTGAATATTTTTAATAATTATAATTATAATATTTTATTAATATTTTTGATAATTATCCAAATAATAATTGATTAAGTAATGATAATTAGTTAGAGTTAAAAAGGTAAGGATTAGATAATAAATATAATGTTTAAATAAAGAACTATTGGTGAAAAATTGCAAATTGGAGCTTTTATGAAATGATGCTATTTGTGTATCTAATAGTTATAATCTTTTTTTTTTTTTTTTTAAATTAACCAAACAGGTTTTTCTAGCTATTGGGAATTGAATAGCTATCAGTTGTATCCCAATAACTAAAACTAATATCCTTGAAATTCAAATTGATTATTGATAACTCGTTTTTGAAAACCTTCAAATTATACAAATAAGTAATCAACAGGAGTAACATGAGTGGTGGGGGAGATCCTTATAAACACTTCGATGCTTAAATTAAAGAGGATTTAGGGGACAAAGATTGTATGCTAGAGCTGATATGTGTGTTGTGAGTATGGGAGAATGTGTTAGAATGCCTAAGAATGAGAGTTATGGGGAGTATATATAGAGAAAATCTTTACCCAAACTTGTCATGATTTGGACATTTTGTGGATGGACTCCTCATTGTAGGACTTAGTTTCCTTGTCATGCTAGGGTTAAGTATCCTTTTCCCTTTAGATGTCCTTTACTTGGAGGGCAATGCTCCTTATTAAAATATGTTTATAAATATAGGATATCAAAAGTCCCCCCCCCCCCCCCCCCCCCCAAAAGTCTATTCGGATATTTATGTCAAAATTTCTAAAAAAGTGTTGTTTTGAGCAGTGACTTGTGTTTGACAAAATAATCTGCCACTTGATAATTTATGAGTGATCTTTACTATTGGAATTAAAATGCTTAGAGATAGTAATTTTTCTGAATTAATGCTCGGAGTTGAAAAAAGACCCTAGTTCTTTGATCGTGCTTAGTGTTATAAAATGACTTGAGTCCTGAGCCTTAGTGTTATGAAATGACATAAGGGGGCTAACTTTTATCTGCTAGGCTTGATGGTTGGTGTTATAAAATGACCTGAGTCTTGAGCCTCAGCGTTATGAAATGACTTGAGGGGCTTAGCTTTTATTTACTTAATGCTCGGTGTTATGAAATGACCCGAGTTTTAAGCCTCAGTGTTATGAAATGACTTGAGGGGACTGAATTCTATTTGCTAGGCTTGATGCTTAGTGTTATAAAATGACTTGAGTCTTGAGCCTCATAATTATGAAATGACCTAGGGGGGATAACTTCTGTCTTCATCTAGATGTATCAATTTTGTTGCTATAGCCATTACTTCAGAGAAATTTTTTGGCTTTTTAATCATAATTTTATCTCGCAACTTCCCTAATTGAGTACCACTCTTTAATGTTATGATGGCTATATCATCATTTAGATTCTCGATGTGCATGGCAATCTTATTGAATCTGTCTAAATAATTTCTTAAAGATTTAGTAGCTTCTTGTTTGAATATCCATAAATCATTAATACTCTTGGCAAGAGGAATATTTATGATGAACCGTGTGTAAAATTGCTCAACTAGCTCTTCAAAAGAGGAGATTGAGTTCTTGGGAAATCGATGTTAGTGTCAAATTATGCATAGTTTTAGGTCTTTAATTTACATGCATTTATATATCTTAATCAAAATTTAGTATAGAAAAGCAAATAGAAATATATAATTTTAAGTTTTTTTTTTAATTTTTGATAGGAAAAATGAGTTAAGGAGGTAGTTGGAGAATGTGAGAAGTAAAGAGAGGAGAAGAACAAAGTTGTAGTAGAGTAGCCACTGTCACGAGTGTAGCTTGAAGCGCAATTGTTGGATGCCTAAAAATATAAGCCCCTTAGTGATGTCGAGCCCTTTGCAAGTGTGTCCTAAAATACGATCGATGTTGTCCTTCAAGTCAAGCTTCTGTCATAAGCACGAATGTTGTGCAACGTGACCCTATCATGAAAGGCCCTTTTGTCTCAAGTGTGGATGTTATGCGATAGCAACCCTATCACGAGAGGCCCCTTTATCATGAGCGCAGTTTGTACGCAATCATGGGCAGTTTATTCCCAACACAAAACATACTGAGGTGTACTAATTTGAGGAAAAATATCTAATAAGAGGTGGCAGGACCTGTTCTAGAAGGGCTAAAAAGGACAAAAGGCACGCATTACCTGGGGAGGAGAATAAATTTTACACATAAGATTCTCTCACTAAAAAAAAACCCACAACATAAAAGAGGAGAGAGAGAGAAGGAGAACAAAAGAGGAAAGGAAGTTGAGGAGAGTCCTATTTGGAAGATTCAAGCTTCTTTGGATAACATTTCTCACTCTTTATCTTTTCCTATTCTCTTGTTATGAAATTTGAATATTGAATGATGAATTTTACAACTATAAGTGGCTAAGTTTATGTTGTTAGGATTTTGGAAACTTGTTTGATTGAAATTCATTTAATATATTAGTTCTTGTTTGTTAATTACATATTATATTTGTTGAGTTTACTGAGTATTGTATCATGGCCAAATGCAATCTTTGTTTGAATCTATGCATTGGGAAATGATGGATTCAATAAAACCATAAATACTTATTAGATCTCTTAATGACTTAAGAAAGCTTATGTAGATTTAATCCTCTTTAAGTTTGTTGAATGCTTTACAATTTATTTTAGATCTTATTGTATGATGATAATGAGAATTAGGTCATATTATAAGATTTGATTGAAACTTGTTTGTGAGATTAACATTGCTCAAGAGAGATTGTTATTCGATTTATGGAAGCTTAAGGTGTGCAATAAAACTTGAACTAATCTATTATTTGGCTTAATGATAATGTGGTGTATCGATTCCCTAATAACATGCCTTTACCATTGCATATTTCTTTATTATTATGATCTATAATTGCTTGATTTATATTTCTTTATTTAGTTCTTTATTTGCTTAATTAAGCCACCATTGATTTCTTTAAACAAATACAATAGAGATTAATAGGTGTTTAGTCCCTAATCCTTGTGGAGGTGATACACTACTTATCACTTTATTACTTGTTCAACCCGTGTACTTACAGTTTTATCAATAATTTTTTAGTGCCATTGCCAAGGATTAACAGAGCTAATATTATAATTGATCAATATTGTTTTGGATTAGAGTCTTTTCTACTTTTAGTATTATTTTTTTGTTAACTTGCAAATTCTGGTTTTAGGCATTTTGGAGTTGTGTATGCACAATACTAGACGTGTAAGAAGAGAGCCACTAATCTTTGTCCTACATTTGTCAAAGTTCAAGAGAGAGAGCTATAGGAAATCTAAGAGTACATTTAGTAATATGGCTACACAAGGAGCTCAACCAGTTGATGCAGAGAGAACTCTTCTCGAGTTCATTATGCTGGGTTTGGAAAAAGCTAGACAGAGCATCACAAGGCCTAATGTCCAAGAAAATAGCTTTGAGATAAAACCAACTCTCCTATAAATGATCCAATCTACTGTTTAGTTCCATGGATTGCCTTCGAAAGACCTAAATATACACATAGCTAATTTTTTAGAGATATGTGACATATTCAAATATAATAGAGTCTCCGATGATGCTATTCGATTGAGGCTTTTTCCATTTACACTCAAAGATAGAGTCAAAGCTTGGCTTAAATTTTAGCCATTTACTTCAATCACCGCATAAGATCTTCTTATAAAGGAATTTCTAGCAAAATATTTTCTTCCTGTAAAGACAATAAAGATTGTAAAAAATATTACTACTTTTCAGTAATTTAGAAATGAATCTTTATGCAATACGAGGGAAAGATTTAATGAGTTATAACAAAGTTGCCCACACCATGGTCTTCCTAAGGATATTCTTATTCAAAACTTTTATAATGGTATTATGAGGTTTATAATAGACACTATTAATGCAACTGCAGGGGGGTCGTTAATGAGAAAAACCATTGATGGTACTTTTAAATGCTTGGAGGAAATGGCTAACAATAATTGTTTATGGCCTTCAGAGAGACATTTGGCTTTAAAAAAAGGAGGAAAACTTTGAGTTAATGATGTTTACTCCATTCAAGCATAACTTGCTGCACTAAACAAGAAAATTAGTGATTTAGCTATAAGAGGTAATGCTGCCTCAACTTTTTCTTCAGCTATGTTTTGTAAGCATTTCCATTTACTTGATTACTCAACTCTTGAGTGTGGTTATAGAATGGAAGTTTTTATGGAGATGGTACTTTGAAAAATTACAGCTTTGTTAAGAATTAATTCCAACCAAAACAATAACCTATACTCAAACACTTATAACCAAGGTTGGAGAAACCACCTCACTTTCTCATGGAGTAATAACCAAAACCCTCAAGGCTTCTCAAACTAATTTCCTAAACTAGCACTACCACTTGGATTTTAAGCTAAATTTATAGATGAGATATTTGTAACTATAGAGTTAAAGTTTAACAAATTCATGAAAGCTATCAGCTCAAAATTAATAGCAATAATGAGAAGTATGACCAAATTCTCAATAAACAATCCTCCTCAATCCATAACATAGAAATTAAACTTGGTTAACTGGTAAATGTAGTTCCCACTAGAGCTCAAGGCCACCTTCCAAGCAACACGGAAGTTAATCTAAAAAAGCAAGTCAAGGCCATTACCTTAAGGAGTGATAAAGAACTTTGAGGACCTTAATAAGTGCCGTTGGAGGCTGATGAAGATAAAGAGCAAAGAGAAGTGAAAATTTATGATGTACAAGCTAAAATGAAAGAAAAGAAACCTAAAAAACCAAGGGAGACTTAAATAGAGCAGCCACCTATAGTTGACACATTAAAGTATGCTCCAAGACTACCTTTTCCCTTAAGGAAAATGAGGATGAATGATTATGCAAAGGTTTTCTAAATTTCTAGAAACCTTCTAGAAATTAGAGTTGAAGATACCTCTCTCAAAATCATTAAATGAGATGCCAAAGTATGCAAAGTTCTTTAAAGACATTATCACTAACATAGGAAATGCAATGTGAACAAGACAGTGCCTCTAATGGAGACTTGTAGCTCCATTATTTCGAGGAAAATTCCAGTCAAGCTTAAAGATCTAGAGAGTTTTATAATCCCTTGTATTATTGATTCTAAAGAATTTTCTAAATACTTGTGTGACTTAGGAGCTAGCATTAATTTTATGCCTCTTTCTCTTTTCAAGGAATTGAATCTTAAAGAAATGATTGACACCAATATAACTCTTCAACTTGATGATCACTAAATTAAAAAGCCATATAGAGTGGTTAAGGATGTGCTTGTTCCAGTTGACAATTTTATATTTTTGGTAGACTTTGTGATCTTAGACTATGTGTAAGACAAGCATTGCCCCTTGATTTTCATAAGACATTTTCTCAATACCAAAAGGGCTTTAATTGATGTTGATGAGGGGAAAAACATGCTAAGAGGTAGTGAGGAGAAAGTTGAGTTCACTATGTCTAAGTTAATGCAACAACCTTTATGTGAAAAGGAGTTATACATGAAAGTTGAAGTGGTGGATGATTGTGTAAGAGAGATATAAGAAAAGATGGAGTTCAAAAAAATGTTGAAGATGAGCAACTTAAAGAAGAGGAAGGGGATCGTATTTCTCAGTTTGAACTCTTAACTTGAAATGATTTGCTAACACCTCCATTTATAGAAAAACCACCCCAATTAGAGCTCAAACCTCTTCCAAGCCACTTGAGATATACCTTCCTTAGAGAAGGCAACACACTTCCCATTATCATCTCTAGTAAACTTATTAAGGAGCAAGAAGATCAAGTTTGTGAAGTGGTTAGAAAAAAAATGGAAAGCAATGGGTTGGTGAATTTCAAATATCAAGGGAATTAGCCCCTCTTTTGTCATACATCATATTGGAATGGAGGACAAGTACAAAGCTACAATAAAAAGGCAAATGAGACTCAACCTAAATATGTAAGAAGTAGTAAAGAAGGAGATAGTTAAGTTGCTAGATGCAGGTATAATCTATCTTATCTCCGATAGTGAATGGGTGAGTCCCATACAATGTGTTCTTAAGAAAGAAGGCATGACAATTATGGAGAATGAGGAGTGAGAAATGATTTCTAAAAAAGTAGTAAATGGTTGGTGATTGTGCATAGATTACAAGAAGCTTAATAATGCTATAAGAAAGGATCACTTCCCACTTCCTTTTATTGACTAAATGCTTAACAGAATCACAGGACATGCCTATTATTACTTCTTAGATGGATACTCCATCTACAACCAAATATTCATTGCACTTGAGGATTAAGAGAAAACAACGTTCAATTGCCCTTACAAAACCTTTGCATATAAAAGGATGCCATTCAGAATGTGTAATGCCCTAGCCACTTTCCAAAGGTGTATGAAAACTATCATTTTAGACTTGATTAAGAATATAATAGAGGCATTTATGGATGAATTTTCTATGTTTGGGGATTCCTTCCAATTATGCTTTTTAAATCTTGATAAAGTATTCAAAAGGTGTGAGGATACTAATCTTATTTTAAATTAGGAAAAGTGTTACTTTATAGTTGATGAAGGCATAGTACTAAGATATAAAATTTCTTATACAAGAATTGAAGTTGATAAGGCCAAAATTGAAGTTATAAAGAAGCTCCCTCTCTAACTTCTATCAAAGGTGTATAAGGATTCTTGGGACATATTAGTTTCTACCATAGATTTATAAAGGACCTTTCCCAAATTGCTAAGCCTTTAACTCATTTATTAATTAAGGATGTGCCTTTTAACCTTAATGAATCCTGTTTGATTACTTTTAATAGGTAGAAGAAGGGTTTAACTTCAGCAACAATAATCTCTCCACCAGATTAGTCACTCCCTTTTGAGTTGATGTAAGATGCTAGCGATGTTGTAATAAGAGCTGTCCTTTGACAAAAAAAAGATAATAAACCTCATGTTATTTACTATACTAGCCAAACCCTTTTAGATGCATAACTGAATTATAAAACCATTGAGAAGGAGTTGTTGACCGTGGTTTTTGCAATTAAAAAGTTTTGATCTTATGTTTTAGGATAAAAAATTATTATTTACACTGACCATGTAGCACTAAAACATTTATTTTCTAAAAAAGATGCTAAACTGAGACTAATACATTGGGTTTTATTATTGCAAGAATTTGATCTCCAAATTAAACATAAAAAAGGAAGTGAGAATGTTATGGTTGATCATTTGTCAAGATTAGAGCAACATGATAAACTACCACATGATAAGAGAGAAATCAAGGATCAATTCCCGAATGAATTCCTTTTTACTGTGGAATATGTAGAGCCCTCATAGCATGCAGACATTGCAAATCATTTAGCTTGTAGGGTGTTGCCATAAGAGCTAATATATTCTTAGAAGAAGAAATTCCTTTCTAAAGTTAGGCACTACTAGTGGGATGATCTAATTCTTTACAAAGTGTGTGTTGATGGCCTCATGAGGAGATGTGTGCCTAGTTTAAAAGTCACTTCCATACTTGCACATTGTCACAGCTCTCCATATGATGGCCACTTCAGAGCATCTAAACAACATTAAAAGTACTTAAAAGTGGATTCTTTTGGCCTACATTGTTCTAAGACTTAAAGGAATTAATTCAAAAGTGTGAAAATTATTAAAGAACGGGGAACATCATAAAGCATAATGAAATGCCACTTTAAAACATTTAAAAAGTTGAGCTTTTTGATGTTTGGGGTGTGTATTTTATGAGGCCTTTCCCCTCTTCTTATGGAAATCATTACATTTTGGTTGGTGTAGATTATGTGCCAAAGTGGGTGGAGGCCATGACAACACTAACTAATGACACTAGAGTAGTTGTTAAGTTTTTAAAGAAAATCTTTACAATATTTGGTGTCCTAAGAACTTTGATCAATGATGGAGGATTACATTTCTACAATAAATAACTTAAAATGATTTTGAAAGGTATAAATTTCATAATAAATAACAATGCCTTACCATCCTCAGACCATTAGCCAAGTTGAGATCACTAATAGAGCTTTAAAGAAAATTTTAGAGTAAAAAGTAGGGAATTGGAGTAAGGATTGGTCAGTAAAACTTGATGATGCTCTATAGACCTATAGGACAACTTTTAAAACACTAATAGGCATGTCCCCATAGTAATTGGTGTATGGAAAAGCTTGCCACTTACCAATGGAATTCAAACATAGAGCTTATTAGGCAACTAACAGCTTAAACTTCAATATGAATGCAGTTGGGAAGAAGAGATTATTGCAGCTATATGAGCTAGATGAATTTCAACATTTGGCCTATGAAAATTCCAAGTTATACAAAGAAAGAACTAAGCATTGGCATGATAAGAAGATTGTTCTTAAAACTTTTAAAGAAGGTGATTTCGTTTGTTTGTTCAACTTGAGAGTATGCTTGTTTCCAGCCAAATGGAGTGACTCTTTTAAGGTAGTACATGTGTTTAATCATAGTGCTATTACATTTGAGAATGCATGAGGGGAGAAATTTAAGGTCAATGGCTAAAGGCCCAAAGATACAAACCATATCAAGATGGGATGATAATGAAGGATGAGGATACAATTCCTCTTCACCTCTTAGATTGATGATATCTTTGGATAGTCAAGCTATAGACTATAAATTTAGTAAAATTATAGTTTGATTCTTAATTTTTATTTTCATTTAGTATTTATATAGTTTTATTTAGTGTTTTTTTTTAATTTTTATGTTAGTACTTGATTTCATAATTGTTAAATGTTTCTTAAACTTGCAATATTAAAGCAAATTGTGTTTGGAGCTAAGTTAAAGTTTTGGCATTCTTATTGGATGTAGGGTAGAATTCATGATTGTTGACATTAACATGCTCACTCAATCATATTTTTAGAAATCTTCTGTGATTGTGTTTGAAGTCATGATCGTTAATCTGCCATCATATCCAGAATTAGCCTATTATTGTGATCATGCTTTATTCACGATCGCGTCTTCTCTATTCCAAATTTTTTCATATCTTTCTATTTTAATCGCAGTAGATGTGTGATTGCTATCTTTGCTAAACTTCATTTTTAATTTCAATCATGTGATAACTGTGCTCATGTATGTCTCAAATTTCTATTAAGCCTATTCTGCAATGCGAATTAAAATTTGATAAAAAAGTTTTAACACTTAACCTTTCTATCGTGATCATGTCTTTTGTGCATTTACAAATCTTTACTAGACCAAAAGGTGGCATTTACTCTATCACTTCCCATTTTCAAATATTCTCCCTATTTTCTCTCCATTACCTATTTCCTCTTCTTTAAAATATAAAAAAACCTTAACTACCTAACTCCCTCATCCTTCCTCTATACTCTCAAAATTTTTGAAAAACCATCACCTACTATTTATGCCACCATGCTTCCTTGTACTAGAGCAATAATTAACTAAAAAAGAAAGGAGCAGATGAGAGAAGACAACCAACTAGAATCAGGAAGACAACCATCGTCATCTCCTGTCTGACTACATCCACTCTTTGTTGATTACTCCAATCAGTATATTGCTTCATTTCCTATCTTTTCATATAAAGAAGGAGAAAGGTATATTTCTCTTACCTCTAGGAAAATAGTTACATGCAGACACTTTAATGTTCCATTATTACAATAATTAAGGCTTTGGGGTACATTAGAAAATCTATGTAATACTAGGTTGGGGGAAATTCATCACCTTGCACCATAACACATACAAAGAACCCACACTTGAGTTCTTTACCACCTTATAAAATTTTAAGTCAAATGACAATGCCCTTTCTTGTAATTTCTTTGGAAAACCATATGAGATAAATTCTGATCTTATGTTTGAAGTTTTTAGTTTTCTATAGGAGGGATTGAAAGTAGGGCATTTTAAACCTGCTAAGTTTTGGACGATCCTTTCTAAATCAACCCACTACTTAGGAAGCCATGCTCTTCCAAATGGCATGATTAGAGACCATTATTACCTAATTTGCATCATTATATGAGTTTAGCAATTTTTGGTAACAATGTAACAAGTAGATTTTCAAAACAAGAATTGCTTCTTTTATGGGGTAGTCTCCACCACACACTTTATTTTTCAACAACGATTACATATGAGCACAAGTGCCAAAGTTAGGATCTCCATAGGTCATATAATCATAGCACTTGCTTTCCATTTTTGCACTTTTTACCCTACTAACACACAAATGTCTTTAATTCTATCTCGTTTACTTAGCCATGCCTTTTTTTCTCGTGTCGAGGTGATTACTAATGACTTGGAAGCTTCGCCAACAACAAACATGAACTTATTTTTTTAAAAGACTATTTAGAGGACTAACCAAAGATTTCACCCTCATTCCAAAAGAGCTCAAAGAGGATGTGTATGAAGACCCAATAGAGCAAGATGCCTTATAGCAACCCAATGGCGATGGGTGGAGACTAGTGATGGCCAAGTTGGAATAAATGGAATATGACCACAATGCCAAGCATGAAGAGCTTAAAAATGATATAAAAAATGTAAGAAATATGCTTGACAGTTTCATGATTGCCATGGGATATGGTATTCCTTCACCTTCTTCATTACCTCCTCTGGGAGGGCAATAAACTTTTTTTCCTTATTTCTTTTTCTTTCTTTTTTAGTTTAGTTTAATTTTATAATTTATACATTTCATGTTTATACATTTTTTATTGTGATTTTTGTTTATATTTTTGGGATTGTTTTATGCATTCTTTTGTTGCATTCAAGTACCCAATATACATTAAGGAAAATGTACGATTCAAGTGCGGGGGGAAAATCATATTTGCAACTTTTGCATTTTTAGCATATTTTAGGTATATCATTCATTGCATTTCACATTTATGTAAATTGTACCTATATTTTTGAAATTTTAATACTTGGTTCTTGGATTTTTGCACAATTATCTTGGTGATGAATTTAGTGCATGTTTATGGTTCTATTAAGTTTATGAGTTTTAATCTTCTATTAATGGTTAGTTTATATTGACCTTAGAAATAATCAATCATGATTTTGATTTTAAAAAACTTAATTTTGAGCATTTAATGTTCTTTGTTTAGGTGTGATTATAAGCATAGGTACAATATTACTCCCAATTAAAGCCGAGTCATAATTTAGCTTAGTAGAGGGTTGTGATTGAAGCAAGGTTGCCATGGTGATAGAAGGCAGAGGGTTGCGACTGAAGCCTTGCTTCCATGGTAACATCAACACTTCATATATATCCAACGGTCATATTGTGGAATTTTTTTTTAAAAAAGGGATGTTGGATACATAATTATTGGCTCCAACAACCATATATATGCTCTAGAGTTGTGAAAATAAGAACAACACATTACATTACTCTTTAAAAAAAAATGCTCTTGAGTTGTGATAACTTAGGATTATCACACTTCAATTAAAAATGAAAAAAAATTGAAAAAAATGTGGGATGGAGGAGCTAATTTCAATTACTTGAAGTTTTTTTTATAGAAGTCATTGAAGAAAATGCCAAGGTTAATAAAAGTGAACATGAGACCAATGTAAGTGATACAGGGGTTGAAATACCAATTATAGATGAAGAGAATAGTGATAGTAGTAAAAGCTCAGTGTAATAACCCTTATTTTTAAATTATTTTAATATAAATTGAGATATGCAGTGTTAATAAATTTTAAATTTTATTTGTTATATTCTTATTTATTTGTGATCAATAATCGTATTTTTATTATAAATATATTTTCTTACGTAAAATAATTTAATTAAATTCTATTATTTAGAATTTTGCACTCACTATCTGTTGATCATTTGCATGATCAAACTCCTAATTTTGCACTTTGACAAAAAAATTTTATGCTAATAATTTCAATTAAGTGTGTAGGGAATTATATACCAAACATATACCAAGCATATACACTTTTGGATGTATAGTGACTTTTCAGGCTGATTGAACCTTTGAGATTGAAGAAGGCTTTTGACATATTTAGAGCTCTTAAATGAGAAAATGAACTTCTTAAAATTTGAAGTAGAAATCTTAAACTTTCTGAATTGGGCTTTTTTTATGAAAATCCAAGTTCATTTGGTTATGAAAATTTTGAGTTGATATTCACGTATACGTCTGCCATCTCAAACTGCACATCTCTTAGTATTTTGGACATATCTTGAGTTAAAGAAGTCAAATTAAGGTGATTCAAAATGATATGAAAATATAAGTCAAATATATACAACTTTTATGAAGAAAATATGAGCAAATTCTAATTTATTCAGGAGCAGATCACAGCTTCAACTTGTGTATGGCTGTCTGATAGTATTCTGCATTTCAGATTGCACAATCCTCAGTAATTTGGACATATAACTTGCTACAGAAGTGAAATTTAAGTGATTCAAAATTTTATGGAAAGATAATTCAAATATCTATAGCTTTAATGAAGAAAGTATGAGCAAATTCAAATTTCTTCATGAGCAAATCATGGCTTCAATTTGGGTATAGCTGTCTGACCGTAGTCTGCATTATAGATTGCATAACACTTAGTATTTTGGACATATATTAACCTAAAGAAGTTCAATTTAGGTGATTCAAGTTGATATGGAAATATAATTCAAATATCTACAACTTTTATGAAGAAAGTATGGGCAAATTCAAACTTCCTGAGGAGCCAATTACGGTTTCAATCCATGAATAGCTGTTTGACATCATCAGTCTCAATAATTCAAAATATACACATTGGACACATCATTTGCACCTCCAACAGCTATATTTTTTTTTAGTATAAATACCTCTAGAGCTGAATGGAAATAAAGTAACTTGTTTTATCATTTTTATTATCTCTTAAGCTATCATTGAGCTCTCAAATTCTCTTAAATAATTCTTTCTTTGTTTAACTCTTGTGAGAATTGGGTGTGTGTTAGAAATATAATTTCTCTTCATTTTAAATCTTGGGTTAGATTATAAGGGAAGTGAGATTTATTTCTAAAGGAATTGGTTTAAGTGTTGTCCATTAAAACACTTGGATTTTGGTTCTTTGAGTGAGCCTTGAAAACTCATGTTGTAAGGTTATAAGAATGAACCATAAAACTCTTGTATAATCTTAATCCTGTGAATAAGATTGTGGGTGATTGAAAATCCTAACTTGGGGATAAGTTAGGTGGAGACGTAGGATTGTTATTGAATCCGAACTCCTAAAATCTTTGTGTTCTTCATTCTTCCTTCTCAACTTCTATTTAATTCTTGCAAAGAATTCTTTTAATTTCTCATTTTTATTTGATAGTCCTATACACCCCCCCTCTAGGACTCTTTTCACTATCATTATTTTATTATTATTATTATTAGTGTTACTATTATGCATGTGAATTATTATTTTTATTAATTTACATTATTTATATTATTATTAAATAATTTAATAACATGTGTATATGTGTGTATTTTATATGTATATAATGTGTGTATCTATATATATGTGTGTGTGTGAGAGATATTTATAAATGTGTGGTCAGAAATGAGTTAATATATAATAATATTATATTATATAGTTTTAATATAAAGTAATATATGCATATACAAACACGCAAACAGTCATAAAAAACACAGTCTACCTCTTCTTCCTCTTGCACATCCCAATCCTTGCTTGTCGGTGTGCCTCTCGCCGCTCCGACGTCGGACAACCAACCTCCTCCCTTCAGCCTTCATCGCCCTCGCCTGCTCTTCCCTCTCTGGTTGCTAGTGTTGCAGAAATGATAGTGGTAGCAAGTTGAAGCTCCTCGTCGTTTCTTCCTTTTCTGGCCACCATTCCTTGCATTTCCAGTGCCATTCAATTCCTTAAATTCCGATGAGCATGAATCCAACTTCAGTTTGAGCTCAAATCATCCATTTCTTGAGTTTTCTTAAATTTTCGATTTTGAGCATTAGGATTTTCTATTTTTTTAGGTTGATTTTGAGTGATTCATATAAACTCCCTTAAGAAAAGTTGTTTCTAGTAGCTTAATCTACATGGAATTTTTTTTTTGAATTTTTTGAATTTATTTTAATTTTTGTGAATTTTTGAATATTTTATTATTATTTATTGAATTTTCATAAATTAATTTATTAAATTATAAATTTGGTATGTTTGGTGTTATGATAAATTTTTGTTAATTTTAGTGTTGAGATATTTTTTGATTTGTATGTAATTTTTATAAATATTTTTAGTCTATGTCAATATTACAAAATTAGGTTAAAGTTTAGTTTTTATTGAAATTATTGTTTAATAATGTGTTTTAGTTGATATTAGTAATATATATGTTGATAAAATAATTTTTATGCATTTATATAATTTTTATAGAATTTTTGAGTAATATTAGTATTATTATGGATATTTTGAATTATTAGGGTAATTGTGTAATTTTGTATTAATTATAGTTAAATAATATGTTTTAATTTATTTTATAATTATTTAGGGTATTAAAATGATTTTTATAAATTAATTACTATTTTTAACTAATTAATACTAATTTTCAAATAATATATTATATATATTATTTTGGTAATAAAATGGGTTTTTATAACTTTTTGTTATATATTTGGGTTAATTAAGTTATTTGGATTTAAAAAATGAATTATTATTATTTTATATGTAATTATTGGAAAAATTGTTTTTGATAATATTATATTATTATTTCAAAATTTTTACGTAATTATTGTGAAATTAAGTATATTTAGTGTTTTAGTGTTAAATATGTAATATTTTGCTATTTTGAGGATATTTATGAAATTTATTGATTTTTAATATATTTATTATATTATTTGGATTTTTGATGAATTGTGGACCTCGATTGGGGAATTGTGCAGTTCAGGATCCCAACCGAGTGTTGTGTGAATTCTGGTTTTTTTGAAGTGCGTTTTTCTTGCAAGACAGTCTCTAATTTTTAGTAGAGAGATGTTCATTTTATAGAGGAGGTTCTGCCGAGTTTTCGGTAGAATGCTCGTAAAATGTGACATCGGGTCAATTCTAAATTTTGTGTCTGTCTGTGTTCTATAATCTTATATTGAGTCTCTTTAGAAGCTTAAGTTAGAATTATCCTGATATTCATTATTATTTTATTGTTTAGTTGCGCTGAGACTAAGGTCTAGTAGACCGAGCCCGTCGGACCAATCTCGTAGAGCGCAAACTTATGAGTTATTTTTTTATGTATACATTGCATTTAGGTTGCATATTTTAGCACATATACATGTTTTAATGTATATTTATTCATAATTGTTTCATTAAATGATTAGTATATTTTAGGTATATTTCTAAATAAATGCATGTTTTATCTTTGATATATACCTATCATGTTTTTAGTATATTAATGGTTTATTTTTGATATATTTCATGACTGATTTGAATTTATTTGACATATAAACTTGAAATATACTTAGTTTAGTTTAGGTATATTTCTAGTATATATATGGTTTGTTTTGCTATTATGAATGTCATTCTACATTATTTATTTTCAATGAAGGATATCGATAGAACATGCTACCTAGTGGGCAGCACTAGGACCGTGTACTTACTGGTGCGATAGATTTAGGGTTGAGTGAGAATTAATTATGGTGATAATGATTTGATTAAGAATGATATGGTTGATTGATTTTAGATGTGATATGATTGATTGTGTGATTACTGGAGCTCGGTTGACCAAGTGTCTTGGGGCCAATCACATTGACAGTCAGACTGCTGGAGCTCGGTTGACTTAGTGTGTCGGGGCCAGTCTACTGTCCATATGGAATAAGAGAATTTATTTGGAATTAAGTGAGCCTGTATGGCTAGAGTGATGTTATTGTTGATTGAGGTTGTGATTAAATAGGGTTCTATTTGATCCTTCATAAACTTATGTTTTTCAGTAGTATTATATAAGTGATTTTCAACATCTGTGTAAATTTCTTGTATATATATTTATTATATATGAATGTTTGATTGCATTTGAAATTAGGAAACACATGTATATATATTATAACAATTCACTCAGTGAGGTCTGACTCCTCTCAGTTGATGTTTTTACAGGAGAGTCTTCTTCTTCAAACCTCAGTAGTAGACCTATTCGCCAGACTTCTTCCACCCCAACTTATTTATGTAAACTACTTACTTGATCTTTATTCTACTCTAGAAAATTACAGTAGTCATATTTTGTACCAGTAGTGAGTTGTATTTAGTTTTTATTATATGTGATCCTAATTCAAAGGCCTTTGTCTAAATATTGTATTAATATATTTTATTTTATGATATGAAAGAGATTATTTTTATTACATTGGTTTATGATTTTAATTATGATGCATATTTATTTATTTTATTTTATTATTGCATGCTTTTATTTTAAGGCTTGCTATGGGTTCCGGATTTGAAAGAACTCCTGTTCCCTAGTGTCAGTCATGGCCCCTGATTTGAGTCGTGACACTTAGGCTATGAGTCAAATGCTAAAGATGAAGAGTATATAGTTAGTTTGTAAAATAAAAAGACCTTTATAAATTGTGTAGTTAACATTAAGGCTGGTTTAAGGTTAGATGGTGATGAAGAAGAGTTAATCAAGCAATGCAATAAAGGAAATAATATGCCAAATGAAGTGAATGATAAAGAAGCTGATAGATTAATGGTTGAATATAAAGTTTTAGATGGTTATGGGTTTGATAGTCCTTATAGTAGTGAAGAGGGTGATTTTGATATTAATAAGAAAAAGAGGAAAAAAAGGTTATATATAATTCATAATGTGGTCACAAGACACTTAAGTTTATGGCTAGTATGATTTTTGAGTCAGCCAGCTAATTTGCATGCAGCTGTTCAGTGATATGGATTGTCTAATAGATTTAACATCCATTGGACTAGATCAAACATACAGAGAGTCGATGCTAAGTGTGATATAGGGCATAAGTGGAGGTTTTATGGTGCTAAAGTACCCAATAAGATGACATTCATTGTGAGGATTTACCATAAAAAGCATAGTTGTGCTAAATTAGACACTAATAGGCAAGCTACTGCTAAATGGATTTGCAAAGGACTTTTTTAGTGTGTTTAGGTGAAAACCAAGCTATACGGTAGAAGAAATGCAAGATGATATCAAATAAAAATATGGCATAAAATTTTCTAAATGGACGTGCTATAAAGGGAAAAATAGGGCTTTATGTAATTTGAGAGGTAGCTTAGAGGCACACTGTAGGAAGTCATATTCTTACTATGCTGAATTGAAGAGGGTTAATAAGGAAGGAACATTTAAGTTAGTCATTAGTGATCCAAGGTCAGATGGAAGGCCTGTTGTAGACACCCAATTTCGAGATGATGAGTTATGGATGCGACAAAGGACTCCAATTATGAAAATGTCATGAATAGGTCTTCAATACTTGAACTTTGAAACTTCAGAGGTCTGATTGCATTTTTCAAAGAAAGGATTTAATGTTTTCATTGACTAAATTGCAATGTTTTTTAATTTCCTAATTGCAAAAATTAAATTCTATAATTTCGATTAGAATTATGTAATTTTGGTCGAAATTACATTAATTTTGACCTGAATTATATAATTATGACAGGAATTCTATAGTTCCAGTTGGAATTACACTAATTCTGACTGAAATTATAGAATTACGATCGTAATTACACAATTCCAGTCGAAATTAGATTTTTTTCTCCTGGTTTTTTAACTTTCTAGAAACAAATTTTTTTTTCTTGAGTCTTAATTGGTCTGAAATTCTCTTAAAATTATTTTTGATAATATTTTTAAAGAAATATAAGTCTTTTATGAATCAACTTATACGTAGGGTTAAGGAAGTGTTTTGGCTCCTAAAAGGGGGATTAAAAAGAAGAGAAGGGGGAAAAAAGAGGAGGAAAAAGGAAAAAAGAGAAGAAAAAAAAAACAGAGAAAAAAGAAACAAAAAAGAGAAGAAAAAAAGAAAAAAAAGCATATGCATTCTCTATAAAAATTCTTTTGCTTAATTGATTAATTGGAGATCTTTGAAGGATTTTTGAAGAACAAGATTCAAAAATTTGTCAAGAATAGTAATTTTACAAAATCTAAGGAGCACTCCATTAAAATCATCCATAAGCATCATCTTCTCCTTATTCTATTTGATTTGATTTATTTATTTGATTTTATTGATTTTTAATTTGATTTTATTATTGTTATAATTTATTCACTAACCATAATTTTTGTTCTTTTTTTTATGGTGATTATGGAGGATTAAACTCATGAGAAGTCCATATAATACCATGGATAAGATCTTACAGATTTAGTTTTTAGGTCTTTTTTTATTATTTATTTATTTAATTAATTTATTTTTTTTATGTTTTGGGGTTGTATTAATTACTTTTATTATTATTTTCAATAAATTATTTTAATAGCCCAAATAGTGGGAATCGTGAAATTGCATGTGATTGTTTATTTATTAATTGGTTAGTAAAATTAGGGTTTCCATTGGGTAATTAATTAAAATGAATGGAGAAAGTAGATTAATTTAGGGTTTTTTTAAAAGGAATTAATTTAATTAGTTGTTTGATCTTTTATTTAATTGTTTTGATACGTTTCATTTATTTTTGGGCTTGTTTATTTATTTTTATGTGTTTGGACCTTAAGCCCATATTAGATTCTAATCCATTTAAATAAATTTAGGGTTTTTTTAGGGTTAATTAATTAAAATTCATTTTAGGCCCATAATTAATTAGAAATTAGGGTAAAGATTACTTAGGCCCATTTAGTAAATTAGACATAGACCCACCTAATTTAATGTAATTAATTTAGACTTAACCCATTAATTTAAGCATTTTTCATAACTTGTAGATTTAAAATCATTTTATTATTAAAACATGTAGAATTAGGCCCACTAATTAAAATACCTTCATAATTTGTAGATTAAGCCTATTTTTAGAATTAAAATAAATAGACTTAGGTTCAATTAATTAAAATTAAATAGGAATTAGGCCCATTAGTCGTTAGCTCACTTGTAAATTAAAACATGTAGATTTAGCTCATTTAATTAAAATTAATGTAGATTATACTAACTTAGGGATTATATGTTTGAATGAATTCATTATTTACTTGTATTTTCATGACTGGTTTGCCTTGGAGTTAATTGCTAGAATAAGGGTTTATATGAAATTGCATATAAATAGAGGATAATATAGTAATTCATAAAGTAATTCTAAATGAACATGAGACTGAAAGAAGTTGAAATTTTATATTCACAATCTCCTGGTTGTAGTGCTAGCTTTCTTTTGGGGAATTAAGTACCATCTTTTTGATTTGTCCCAGTTATTAACCTGGGTGGTGACTCCTTATCTCCACACCATATCTTTGTGATAGTGGTTAGTATGTTCTCTAAAGCCCTGAGCTCAAATAGTATCGCGATTGCTAAAATCTTGGATGCACACTAAACCCCATTATCTACAATGGTGACTCCACTGGGAATAAGAGATACTGATTCTACTTATGTTCTTTAGAATTATTTTATTAATTATTATTTTATTCTTGCATTCATTCTGCATGTCCCTATTAATCGATGGCATCGGTTTATGGTTCCATGATTCTACTAGCTTCATGAGATTGTAAATTGGCTAACCATCACTCTTAGCCTTAACTCGGTTCAAGAGAGATTACTGAGCTCATTTGACCAGAGTCTGTAACCCAAGTCTTAAAAGGGGGGTAGTCTTCTTTCGAGTTTGTAAAGGATGTCGGGCCTTTCTGACCTTGGCCTATAACTTAAGTCTTAAAGGAGGGCATTTTGCTAAGAGAACCTTGACTTTTTCATTAGACCCTAACCACATATAATGATTTAGTTATTTCTCCTAGGATCTACCCAAATTCCTTATGAATGTTGCCATGAGGTATTTCTATTTATAAAGGCCCAAGCCCATACTTTAGAAGCCCATCAGGAATAATAAAGATTGGGCTATGCATTTATACCTAGAAATACTATTTTTATGCTTTACTGCTTTAAGAGAGATCTGGCATACACGTCGGTCCTTGATATCCCCTGTTGATATTAAGACCAAGACCAAAAATCCTAGGAAAAGAGACTCACCATTAAATACATGTGTGGGAGGAATAAGGTTGGAAGGATGTTTGTACACCTAACTTGACTTGTTACTTATTGCATAGCAGGTGCATCATGTAGACATGCATCGTATACATCATACTAATAGTTTGTCTTTTAGCCATTATAGATTCATCCAGGTCTTCCTATTTTTGGAATTAAAAGGATGATAGACTAGCGAGAACTGATTCGAGTTTGCAATCAATTATGAAAGAGATCTTTAGTAAACTCGAAGGAGTCCTATTAATCCACTTTATCTAGAATCTGCACAACTAAAACAAGCCAAAGGAATAAAACAACAAGAAATAGGAAATTAGACCCTAGAGGATGTCAAAGGAGCATTGATGAATGACATGAGAGCGATGATGCAAGGTGAGTTAAGACAGGCTTTGGCCAGATTAATGCCACCACTATATATTGTTGAACTTCCTGTTGTGGCCAATCCACCTATTGCGACCAATCCACCCACTGTGGGTACATCACTTGCTAACAATGACAATATTGGGGAAATAAAACTCGAGGATGTTAAGAGTTATATGGTTGAAAAGGCATAAAGAGAATCACTTGAGCAAGTTCAAGAGTTGGAATCCAAGCAGATGAAAGCACTGACTCAGAAAATGTCTATGATAGAGGAATTGATGAGAGGACATGACATTGGATACTCATTTGATTTTGTTGATGTGATGTAATTTGAGGAATATAAGCTGCCTAATAAGTTCAAGATGCCATAACTGCAGAAGTTTGATGGTACTGGAGACTCGAGGATTTACCTTAGTTAGTATACAACTACCATGAGCATCACTAAGGCTCCTTTGTCTGTGGTTACCAAGCTGTTTGTGCTATCCTTGGAGGGTATGACTGTCAATTGGTATCATAGGTTAGAAAAGTCCATCTGAACGGACTGGAGAGAGTTTTGCACTGCTTTTCTAAAGCAAGATAACTACAATACTAGGGTCGAAGTGTCCATCAGAGATCTAGAATTGAACAAGCAGAAGCCTAATGAGTCATTCTCAGATTTCTTGACCAGGTTTATGAATAAGGTAGGATTAATAAAGAATAAGTTGTGTGAGAAGGATTAGGTTAGGATGATAGTCTGAAATGTGTCACCCAATCTAGTTGAAAGACTACAAATAATAAATCCTAAAACATTTATAAATCTTTATGATGATGGTTTGCAAGTAGGGGAAATCGAGAGTGAGAAAAGGAAGAGCTCCAGAGACATTGGAGTAAGAAACTACCCAACTGGGGGCACACAACAAGGAAGCACTAGCCGGGTTATTGAAGTACATACTGTTAAAAGTATGTACATACTGTACAAACACCAAGGAAATTCTCCAATTTTAACTAATCTTTGTTAAAAGTCCTAGACCGCCTGATGTAAAAGGGCTTGCTTAGACCTCTCACATTTTCCAAACCGCCAAACCCAAATGTCCCTGGCTATAACCCAAACAATTATTGCAAATTCCACTAATTTATTGTCCATTCCAAAGACACTTGTACCTGCCTTAAACATGAAATTCAAAACCTTATAGACTCTGGAAATAATCCTTTCCCAAACTACTGAAATGTACCACCCTCAACTACCATAATGATTAACTTAGGAGTTAGTGAGGAAGAAGTGCTAAGCTCTTTTGAGGACCTAGACCTTAAAACCAATGAGAAATCTCCTAATGCCCCCAAAGATGTGGAAAGAGCATAAGACTTATTGGGTCAAACTTCAAGTAAGTTCGACTATAAGGTGTTTTATACTAAACCACCTTCTTTTGACACACTCTTCAAGTCAATTATGCCTACAGGATGAGGTGATAAGTTTAATGATGAGAAGCTGCCAGACAAGGTGCACAGTGGAGGTACAGAAGGATGAAATCATAGAGACAGTTAGCCAGAAGATGTAAGAATAACTATTATATCAGCCACCTCAAGGACAACTACTATAAGACTCAGTATCCCTAGCATCTAGAATAGGAACTAAATTTTATTATTGTCTTCTTTAAATAAAATTTTAGTTTTTTTTTTGTTTTAGTGATCAATGATATGAATTTTGATCATGCTTACTTATATAATGTACATCCTAATGGTACTATGCATTATGATATTCGTTGCATCTGCATGTTTGACATAAATTTTATTAGATTCATTCAGCATGGGCACGAACACAAATTCAAAGAACATACATATTTCACATGGTGTAACTTTTAAAGATTGAAAATTTGAGGAGAAAATAAGAAGAATAAAAAAAGAGAGAAAAAAAGAAAAAAGAACAGTGAGGCAAAAATCAGAGAGAAAAGTTCATGACTAGCTAATAACAGGAGTTGTATCATGTGATGTAATGAATGTTCTTATTTTTACCCTAATGAATGATTAAAATTGAATTTTAAATTTTTGTTTAAATATCACATATTCGTTTATATCATACTGTATAACTGTTTGAATAAAAAGACATTATATAATGAAGGCTAAAGTTATAGCTATGAGATCACTATTTTAGTTATGTTTCCTTTGTAATTTTCCTTATAAGCGTAGCATCCCCTTAGACCTTGAGAATTCAAGTGGCTCATCTACTTGCACTGTAAGTCTTGTCCTATAACTATCATCAATCATTACATCAATATCAAGCTTTATACTCTGCTCAAGAGTTCTTCAAAGTGCAAGTCCAGTTGATTTTATCATTAAGAACTCACTTCAGTCAGTTTGCCCATTCCTCTACATCTCCAATGCATGAGATTGTAACTAATAGGGTTAGTAAGTAAAAGGATCAACAATAGTAGTGAACAAACTGGGTCTCTTGCACATGAAAATGAAAAAAAGATTACTAAAATAGCATGAATGAATCCAGAATGGAATTGGGGGCAAAATGCAACTCTGGTGGCAAAATGCAACTCTAGGGGCAAATTGAGCCTACATTCAAATCAGTAAAGATGGAACACTGAAGTATAAGAGCCAGTATAAGAGATCTCAGGGAAAAAAGAAGCATACAAGTACATTGGTTTACAACAAAAGCATGGCAAAAAGAAAAGTTCAATAGTGCATCGGTCAATCACAAGCTCCAGTGTCAAGCCATGGACCCCACTTGCTAGCCTGATCATCAATCTAATGAACTGTATCAGAAGATCTAACATCAGAAGTACCAACAGTGAAGCATTCAATATTCAAGCCTACAGGCTGTTGATGAGGCACCTCTTTCTCACACTCCAAGCTGTAAACATAGCTCTGTTCCAAATAGGAGACCTATTAAGATCATGCATGTCATACATACCATGCATACACTTGCGTATATTTTTTTTATGAAATATTTATTTTGTATAATAAAAGCCTTTGAGCTTAGATAAAATTATACACATACTCTGCTACTAACATTTGAAATTAGTGTTGTGAAAGTACAAGAAAGTCATCAAAGTATTTACATCTGAAAGAGTAAAATAGGAAGAGCAACATTATTAAGAAACCTCATCTTAGCAATCTCAAGAGGCTAGATAGGACGCTTGAGCTCCTCAAACTCAGTATCCATCTCCATAGACTCATCTGAAGCATTATCAGGAATATCTCTCCACAATAGTTAAACTAGCATAGGGTATGAAATATCATGAGAAGAAGGTCCAAATGTCAGCAATACATTCGTCGACCTTAAAAGGGGAAGAATGCACTTAAAACTTAAAATGAATGCACTCTGAAAATTCATTTGATCATGAAATAGGATCTTTAATTCCTGAACTTTTTTTGTAGGAGATATCAAGAAGAGGAATGAAGTTTTCAACCATAGCATTAATAGAAAAATGAAAATACAAATGCAGCCTAAAGCCTCAACTTCAATGGTGGAGTATCATCACCCTGCGATAAAAGACAAATCTAAAGGGAAGAATGCAAAAAAAAAAAAAGAATAATATTGCATTTAAGAAAAAAGTTCTTCACTTACAAATATATCATACTAACTTATGGTATTTTGTACAAGGAAAAATAAAAGAGAATAAAGAAGGGGAAAGGAACCAATACATCAATAAGAGTGGGTCAGATAACACATGACAAACACTCATAAGGATAATAAAGGGAAGTAACAAAACTCTGTTTCCTTAGATTCTATAATAAAGAACCACCTCAGTCATAAAATTCATAATTTGAAAGTAAATTCATCCACTTTACGAGATCATGTGTAAAAAACCTATCTAATGCTTGCTTTGCACCTAAACGAGGGGACAAAAATGCAAAAACAAAATCTGTGGGCATGAAACATAAATTGCTTGAATTTTAAAGTATCATTTTCATCTTTCAAATGATAAATGTGCATATAATCTACTCCAATGCTAAAAAATGAGTATGCGTATAAAATCCCTTGACAGTATCCACGTTGAGTAATATGAGAAAAGCGGGGGAACACTAATAGGAGAATCAAAATAAGAGCAAGCATAATTTGCTTCAATGCTAAGAAATGAGTAAGAGTATCAATATGAAACCTCTGGCGGTATCCATGCTAAGTAATATAAGAAAGGCAGGGGAATACTAAAAGAGGACCATGCCAAAAAAAATTGCTCTATTTACTCTAACGCTCTATAAGAGTATGAGTATCCAAAAAACCTTTCTAACGGTATTCACACTGAGTAATATAAGAAAGGTAGGGGAATACTCGTTTAAGCAAGGAAAACATAAAAATTACTCAAATGCTATTTTGATACTCAAAATTCGATATTTTTATGCTTAATTTCCATGATTTTTGTTTAGCAAATTCTTCCTAAAATTAGGTGTGGAAGTAAGCTCTTCACTTGGTAAAAGACATGCTCTCAGCATAAGATGGTTAACGACACCTCTAGCCTTTGCAAATGGCAAATAAATGATAGTCACAAAAATTAAAAATAGTGAGATTCGCTGAGTACACTCTATCTCGTGAAAAAGTGATGAATTTCCTCATAAATTTTCAACATTATAATGTGCATTTGTACATTTATCATGATTAGAACTAACTTCAATGAGTCTATAGAAATTGAAAATCTAGAAGAAAGTGCACCCAACTTGTAGAGATGGTTAGCACACCGAAATTGAAATCAGTCAATAGAGAAATTCTAATAAGTCAACATAGTAAAATTCAAAGTCAGTAAGCACAAAGAATTCAAAATATTCAATTTAAACAACCAAATTCATGAGCAGTTATGGACTGTAGCATTATCATTGGTGAGCAATGAAAGGGTTGTAGCTAATCGCGAGCAGTTATGGACTATAGCATTATCAAAGGCGAACAATGAAAGGATTGCATTCAATTTGCAAGTAATTATGGGTTGCAACATCATTAGTGAGCAGTTATGGACTATAGCATTATCATTGGTGAGTAACAAAAGGTTTACAATTAATCGCGAGCAGTTATGGATTGCAGCATTGTCAAAGCATGATAAGGTGAGCAATGTAAGGGTTGCAACTAATCGCGAGTAGTTATGGACTGTAGCATTATCAAAGGTGAGCAATGAAAGGATTATAGTCAATTTGCAAGCAATTATGGGTTGCAGCATCATCAACAAGTAGTTAGGGGCTGTAGCATTATAATCAATGAGCAACGAAAGGGTTGCAGCCAATTCACGAGCAGTTATGGACTATAGCATTATCGAAGGTGAGCAATGAAAGGATTATAGTCAATTTGCTAGCAATTATGGATTGTAGCATCATTAATGAGCAATGAAAGGGATTGTAACTAATCGCTAACAATTATGGATTGTAGCATCATCGATAAGCAATGAAAGGGTTGCAGCTAATCACGAGCAATTATGGATTGTAGCATCATTAATGAGCAATGAAAGGGTTGCAGCTAATCGCGAGTAATTATGAATTGTAGCATCATCAGTGAGCAATGAAAGGGTTATAGCTAATATCGAGCAATTATGGATTGTAGCATGATTGCATAAGAGAATCCAGACTATACGACCGAGTATAGTCGACATTGTATGACTGAGTGCAATGTGTCATTCCAATCAGACTATATGTTTGAGTGTAGTCGGCATTGTACGATTGAGTACAATATATTTTCAATCAAGATTATACGACCAAGTATAATCAACATCATATGATTGAGTGTTATGTTTCTTTTCAATTAAGACTATACGATCGAGTATAATGTATTTTCAATCAAGATTATACGACTGAGTATAATCGGCATCATACGACCAAGTGTGATGTTTCTTTTCAATTAAGACTATACGACTGAGTACTATGTAGTTTTAATCAAGATTATACAACCGAGTATAATTGGCATCGTACAATCGAGTGTGATATTTCTTTTCAATCAAGACTATATGACCAAGTGTAGTCAACATTGTACGACTGAGTACAATGTATTTTCAATCAAGATTATATGACCGAGTATAATCAGCATCATATGACCGAGAGTGATGTTTCTTTTCAATCAAGACTATACGACCGAGTGTAGTTGGCATAGTACGACCGAGTACAATGTAGTTTTAATCAAGATTATTCGACCAAGTATAATCGACATCATACGACCGAGTGTGATGTTTCTTTTTAATATAGACTATACGTCTGAGTGTAGTCGACATTGTATGACTGAGTATAATGTATTTTCAAATTAAGACTATACATCTGAGTATAGTCGACATTGTACGACCGAGTGCAATATGTCATTCCAATCATACTATACGTTCAAGTGTAATTGACATTGTAAAACGGATTACAATGTAGTTTCAATCAAGATTATACGACTGAGTATAATCGGCATCATACGAATGAGTGTGATGTTTCTTTTCAATTAAGACAATATGACCGAGTGTAGTCAGCATTGTCCGACCAAGTATAATGTATTTTCAATCAAGATTATATGACTGAGTATAATCAACATCATGTGACTGAGTGTGATGTTTCTTTTCAATCAAGACTATACGATCGAGTGTAGTCAGCATTGTACAACCGAGTATAATGTATTTTTAATCAAGATTATATGATCGAGTATAATCAACATCATACGACCAAGTGTGATGTTTCTTTTCAAAATAGACTATATGTCCGAGTGTAGTCAACATTGTACGGCTGAGTACAATGTATTTTCAAATCAAGACTATACGTTCGAGTGTAGTCGACATTATATGGCCGAGTGCAATGTATCCCTTTCATATAAGACTATACGATTGAGTATAGTCAATATCATATAACTGAGTATGATATGTCCTTATAAATCAATGCTGTACATTTGAGTATAGCAAGTTCATAAGCAAAATCTTCATGGAGCATAGGTAAGTATCCTAACTTTCAATTAAGAAATTGAGTGCTATTTTACTTTGTCATAATTTGTTAAGCAAATAGTGACAAAAGGGGGCAATAGTAGATGCCTAATTTCAGGATGATGAGTTATAGATGCGATAAAAGACTCTAATGATGAAAATGTCATGAATAGGTCTTCAATACTTGAACTTTAAAACTTCAGAGGTCTTATTGCATTTTTCAAAGAAAGGATTTAATGTTTTCATGGACTAAATTGCAATACTTTTTAAGGACCTAATTGCAAAACTTAAATTCTATAATTCCAATTAGAATTATGTAATTCTAATCGGAATTACACTAATTTCGATTGGAATTATAGAATTTCGATCAAAATTACACAATTCCGATTGGAATTAGACCTTTTTCGCTTGGTTTTCGAATTTTATAGAAAAAAATCTTTTTCTTGAGTCCTAATTGGTATAAAATTCGCTTAAAATTATTTTTGATAATGTTTTTAAGGAAATAGAACTCTTTTTTAGAATCAATTTATACATAGAGTTTGAAGGATGTTTCACTATAAAAGAAGGTATTTTAGCTCCTGAAAGGGGGATTAAAAAGAAGAGAAGGGGGAAAAAAGGAGGAAAAAAGAAAAAAAGAGAAGAAAAAAATCAGAGAAAAAGGAAACGAAAAAGAGAAGAAAAAAGAAAAAGAGCATCTGTATTCTCTACAAAAATTCTTTTGCTTAAAATCATCCATAAACGTCATCTTCTCCTTATTCTATTTGATTTGATTTATTTATTTTTAATTTTGTTTTATTATTGTTATAATTTATTCACTAACCATAATTTTTGTTCTTTTTTTATGGTGATTGTGGAGGACTAAACTCATGAGAAGTCCATGGAATGTCATGGATAAGACCTTATAGATTTAGTTTTTAGGTCTTTTTTTATTTTTTTATTTTTTTATTTTATTTATGTTTTGGAGTTGTATTAATTATTTTTATTATTTTTTTAATAGATTATTGTAATAGCCCTAATAGTGAGAATAGTAAAATTACGTGTGGTTGTTTGTTTATTAATTGGTTAGTAAAATTAGGGTTTCAATTGGGTAATTAACTAAAATCAATGGAGGAAGTAGATTAATTTAGGATTTTTTAGAAAGAATTAATTTAATTAGTTGTTTGATATTTTATTTAATTGTTTTAATATGTTTCATTTGTTCTTAGGCTTGTTTATTTATTTTTATATGTTTGGGTCTTAAGCTTATATTAGATTTCAATCCAATTAACTAAATTTAAGGTTTTTTAGGTTTAATTAATTAAAATACATTTTAGACTCATAATTAATTAGAAATTAGGGTAGAGATAACTTAGGTTCATTTAGTAAATTAGACATAGGCCCACCTAATTTAATGTAATTAATTTAGACTTAGCCCACTTAATTTAAGCCTTTTTTATAATTTGTAGATTTAAGATCATTTTATTATTAAAACATGTAGAATTAGGCCCACTAATTTAAAATACCTTCGTAATTTGTAGATTTAGGCCCATTTTTAGAATTAAAATAAATAGACTTAGGTTTATTTAATTAAAATTAAATAGGAATTAGACCCATTAGTCGTTAGCTCACTTGTAAATTAAAACATATAGATTTAGCTCATTCAATTAAAATTATTGTAGATTAGACTAACTTAGGGATTATATGTTTGAATGAATGCATTATTTACTTATATTTTCATAACTGGTTTTCCTTGGATTTAATTGCTAGAATAAGGGTTTATATGAAATTGCATGTAAATAAAGGATAATATAGTAATTCATAAAGTAATTATAAATGAACACGAGACTAAAAGAAATTGGTATTCCGTATTTAGAATTTCTTGGTTGTGGTGCTAGCTTTCTTTTAGGGAATCAAGTATCACCTTTTTTATTTGTCCCAATTATTACCCTGGGTGGCGACTCCTTCTCTCCACACCATGTTTTTGTGACAGTGGTTAGTATGTTCTCTAGAGCCCTAAGCTAAAACAGTGTCATGGTTAGTAAAATCTTGGACACGCACTAAACCCTGTAGTCTACACCTGTGTTTAAGAGATTTTATGTTGGCTTTTCTAAATTACGAAAGGGTCATATTAATGGTTATAGGTTTGTATTATATATTAATGGTTATTTTTAAAAACTATAACTAGTGGTGCTTTGTTAAGTGCAATAGCCAGAGATGGGAATGACTAAATGTATCCCATCTTTTGGGCTATTGTAGAAGGGGAGAATGAAGCTATATGGAAGTGGTTTTTGAGTATTCTATTTAATAATTTAAATATTATGGATGGGTTAGGCCTAACTTTGATTAGTGACAAGCAAAAGGTGATTTTTCTATTTTCTTACTCCTTTTTTTAAACTTGATTTGTTGGTTTATTTTTCTACCATAAATTGATTTATTGAAACTATTTTATGCAGGAACTTTCATTTGCTAGTGTTGAATTAGTGCCCTATATTGAGCATAGACATTGTGTAAGGCACATATATCAAAATTGGAAGAAAAAGCACAATGGAATTGAGTTCAAAACTCTATACTAGAGACCTATCTATATAATTTATCAAGTAGAATTCACCAGATACATGGAGGTGTTGAAGGCAATTAATGCATATGCATATAAAGACTTCATGAAGCAAAGGACTTCAACATTTTGCAAGGAATTTGTCAATATATTGTCGAAGTGTGATGGGATCACATAAAATATGGCAAAAATTTTCATTGGATATATTTGTAAAGGAAGGACACTACCATTGATTAAAATGTTGGAAGAAATTAAGACATCTTTGATGGAGAGAGTGTACCTTAAACATCAATAGATGAGCAACTCTGACGATATTTTTTTTCCCAGGATTAGGCAAAAATTGGCAAAAGCAAAGTATGCCACCAAATTTTGCACTGTGAAGCCTTCAATTGGAGAGAAGCTACAAGTTAGTATGACTGATAGTCAGTTTATGGTTGTGCTGAATCCACCTTTATGCTCATATAGAGCATGGGATTTAACTAGGATCCCATATTGCCATGCTATTGCAGTAGTTAACTATGTAAGGCATGATGTTGATTCCTATGTTAATAATATTACAAGAAGCCACACTATCTTTATGTCTATCAGCATGGAATTGAACCTATCAATGGGCAAAACATGTGGCCTCGTGTTGATCTACCACATATATTTCCTCCTTCATATAAGAAAATACCTAAAAGACTAAAGATTTCTAGAAGAAAAGCTCCTAAAGAAGACCATAAGAATTCAGGCAAGCTAACTAGGTAAGGCATGGAAATGATTTATATGCATTATTTTTAGAATGGGCATAATAAAAGGGGGTACCCAAAGAAAGATAAAGCACCAACTCCTAAGCCTCCAATGATGAATATGAAGATTTCAATAACTATTTTTATTTTTCATTTTGTAAATTATTAAAATATTATTCATTATGAACATGCAAATCAAAAGGGGAAGATCGTGAAAGCATCAAGAAAGTATTGCAAATAGTCAAAATGCAAATTTTGCACCACCTGGATTTTTAATGCTTATTAATCATAGTGCATCTTCTTTTAAGAAATTAACGCAAAAGGAAATGAGACAAGTATATTGTTATAACTTAAATCGGGAGTCATGACCGGCGCTAGGGAACGAGAATTCTTTCGAATCCAGAACTCGTAGCAAGCTTTAAAAATAAAAGCATGCAATAAATAAATAAAACATGCACCATAATTAAAATAAAGTCAATATATATATATAATAAAAACTTCTATCATGTCATATAATAAAAATATTTCATACAATATTCAGTGAAAGGCCTTTGGAATAACAACCAACATTCTACAAATACAAAGTACGACTACTACTGCAATTTTCTAGAGTATAATAAAAATCAAGTAAGTAATTTATATAGACAAGCCTGGGTAGAAGAAGTCCAGCAGATGGGGCTACTACTGAGGTTTGAGGAAGAAGAATCTCTTACAAAAAATCAACAACTGAGGGAAGTCAGACCTCACTGAGTGAATTGTTATATTATATATACATGCACTTCCTAATATCATATGCAATCAATCATCCATATATATAATAAATATATATACAAGCATTTCACACAAATGCTGAAATCACTTTAAATAATAAATATTGGGAAACATTATTTTATTAAAGGATCAAATAGAACTCTATTTAATCACAACCTCAAACAAAAACATCACTCTAACCATACAGGCTCACTTAATTCCATTTTGGATAGTAGACTAGCCTCGAGATACTAAGTTAACTGAGCTCTAGTAGTCTTATTGTTAGTGTGATTAGCCCCAAGACACTAGGTCAACTGAGCTCCAGCAACCACACTATTTAATCATATCAATCTCAAATCAACTAATCAATCAATCATATATCACCTTAAGTGATTCACAACTCAACCCTAAATCTTTCGCACCGGTACGTACACGTTCCTAATGCTGCCTAGTAGGTAGCACGTTCTATTAATATCCTTCAAATAAAATTAAACATTCATATGGGAAAATAAATAATGCATAATAACATTCATAATAATAAAATAAACCATATATATAGTCGGTCTAGGCCACTTAGACACTACCTCAATCTTCTGTGGATCAATAAGGATACCATCTTTAGACATCACGTGTCCAAGGAAAGCAATACTCTCCAACTAGAAATCACACTTTGAGAATTTAACATAAAGCTGATGTTCTCTTAGTGTCTATAGTACAGTCCTCAAGTGATATATGTGCTCCTCCATACTCTTCGAATGCACTAGTATATCATCAATGAAGAATGCCATAAACTTATCTAAAAATGGTCTGAATTCCCTATTCGTCAGATCCATGAAAGCTACTGGTGCATTAGTTAAGCTAAATGACATCACTAGAAACTCATTGTGGCCATAATGAGTGCGGAATGCCATTTTAGGAACATTAGCTTCATTGATCCATAACTGATGATAACCTGACCTTAAATCAATCTTAGAAAGGAGCTATGCACTTTGAAGCTGATCAAACAAATCATCTATCCTTGGGAGAGGATATTTATTCTTTATTGTCACCTTATTCAGCCCTCTGTAATCTATGCACAGTCTTAGGGTACCGTCTTTCTTTCTCACAAATAGGACTGGTGCACCCTAAGGAGAAATACTAGGTTTGATAAATCTCTTATCCAAAAATTCCTGTAACTGCTCCTTCAACTCTACAGGAGCCATTCTATAGGGCGACATCAAAATATGGGTAATGCTTGGAACCACATCTATACAGAACTCAATCTCTCTGTGAGGTGGTAAACTTGGCAACTCCTTAAAAAAAACATCAGGAAACTCACAGGCAATAGGAACATCTGTGAGTGAAAAATTTTCCATTGAAGTATCCCTGACTAATGCCAAATATCCCTAACAACCCTTCCTCAGCATCTTCCTAGCCATGATAGTGGAGATCAGACTCTGAGCTGCAGAACTCTTATCACCCAAAAATTTAAACTCTTCTTCATTAGGAATTCTGAAAATCACCTCTTTACTCCGACAATCCATAATGACATAGTGCTGATACAACCAATCCATACCTAAAATTCCATCACATCCAGCAACACTAAATCTGTTGGAAATTCTCTACCTCTGATGAAAACTGGACAACCAAAAAGAACAACATTGGTGTCCAAAGAATAACTTAGAGGAGTGGCAATAAACAAAGAAAAAGCCATCCTCGAAGCTTGTCAATAAGATTTTAAAGCAAACATAGGAGATACAAAGGAATGCATTTTACTTGGATCAAACAAAATCCAAGCATCTAGATAAAAAATAGGAATAATACCTGCCACAACGGCATTAGATGCCTGAGCTTGCTACTGAGTGAGGTGGAAAACTCTGGCCTGACCTCGACCTCCCTGCTGACTAGTAGAAGCCTGGCTAAAACCTTTGGCACCTCCTCTAGTACCTCTACCACGTCCCTACTAAACAACAATCTGAGTAGAACTCGAGTGTTAAGCTGAAGGTAACTAAAAAGGAACTGGTGTTACACTAGCAGTCGATTGCTGGAGAAACTACAGAATCTGTTATGGCTGATAACCAGAATAGGGAAATGATTTAACAAAGTTTCCTGTATGTTCGTATTGAAAAAAAGTTAGCGCTGCCATGTAACACGGTCCTTGATGGACCCTACCACACATCTGGCAAACACCAGCTACTGACCTTGAATTGTAACTAGTACTGCTGCTCGAAGCGCTTGACCCAAATCTAATCGGCTTACGCTGACCCCCACAGCCATGTCTACTACTGCTGTGCACTCTCTGTTGTTGTCTCTGGCTCTACTGTACTGGGTCTCTCTGCTGACTACTCGAACCAATTTGAAAACTTGAATAAAGAGTAGTCTGGAATCCTCCTAACTGAGTGCCTAACTGGTAATAATTATGCATAGCTCCTTACTTGACTGGCCTCAGCTTAATCTCCTTGGCCAACTCTATCACCGACTCTAAAGTAAGGCCCGTTGTAGGCATCCCAGCAAAAGTAGAACCTAGACCAACAACATATGTGGTGACCACAAAATACCGATCTCGCATAAAGTCCTCTACATATTTGCTGAGTCAGAGAAACTCTATGGTGTAGTCCTCGACAAATTTATCACCCATAGTGATGCTTATCAATCTGAGTCTATAGCCCATACAGAGTGGCTTTGGGCAGAATCTCCTTATAAATCGCTCTTTGAACTGTGCCCAGGTCATCATAGTCATGTATGGTTGAATCATTTATATGAACCAATCCAGGGTTGGTCCCTCTACTAACAACTCCACGATCATGATCCGCTGGTACTCGGTGTGAGCAGTCTGAGTCCTCATCTCAATTACATGAAGAAAATCCAATGGGTTTGATGTCCCATTAAAAGCTATACAACCAACTTTGGTGTAGAATAACGCTGCCTCAGGGTCAGACATAACCTGCTGATAGATAAGTTGTATCGATAATGCAACTAGAGGTATCAGAGCATCCTCATACTCAAGCTCTAGAGGTTCCTCATCCTATAGCTCATGCTGTCTATGGTGACTTGTCGCTCCTTGAGGTCAACCTCAACCTCAACCTCAACCTTTGAGCCTTGCTGGCAGCTCAAGAGGTAAAATCTCATCTTAAAAGGACTTATTATCCTCGGCCTCAATGACCGGCGGAGCAACATGTGCTCACCTCCTCATTCTGAAAAGACAAACTCAAAAGATTCAGATAAAATAGACAATTGAGGATTACACGGAATACTAAATCAAGGAAAACTTATTGAAGACATACTTAAACCTAATTAAACTATAGTAGTTTCAAAGAAAACACAACTCCGAAAACCTAGGTCCACAACTCTAACAACCTAGGCTCTGATACCAACTTTGTAATGACCCAAATCGGGAGTAATGAACGGCACTAGGGAATAAAAATTCTTTCAAATCTGGAACTCGTTGCAAGCCTTAAAAATAAAAACATGCAATAAATAAATAAAATATGCACCATAATTAAAATAAAGTCAAATATATATAATAAAAACATTTGTCATATCATATAATAAAAATATTTCAAACAATATTAAGAGAAAGACCTCTGAAATAACAACCAACATTCTATAATTACAAAGTACGACTACTACTATAGTTTTTTAGAGTACAATAAAATCAAGTAAGTAATTTACATAGACAAGCCAAGGCGGAAGAAGTCTGGCGGATGAGCCTAATACTGAGGTTTGAGGAAGAAGAATCTCCTGTAAAAAAAATTAACAATTGAGGGGAGTCAAATCGCACTGAGTGAATTATTATATTATATATACATGCACCTCCTAATGTCATATGAAATCAATCATCTGTGTATATAATAAATATATATACAAACATTTTCATATAGATGCTGAAATCACTTTAAATAGTAAATGCTGGGAAACATTATTGAAGGATCAAACAGAATCCTATTTAATCGTAACCTCAAACAAAAACATCACTCTAGCCATACAGGCTCACTTAATTCTAAATTAATTAAATTATTCCATTTTGGATAGTAGACTAGCCCTGAGACATTAAGTCAACCGAGCTCTAACAGTTTTACTGTCAGTGTGATTGGCCCTAAGACATTAGGTCAACTGAGCTCTAGCAACCACACTATTCAATCATATCAATCTCAAATCAACCAATCAATCAATCATATATCACCTCAAGTGATTCACAACTGAACCCTAAATCTATCGCATCGATACATACACGGTCCTAGTGCTGCCCATTAGGTAGCACGTTATATCGATATCCTTCAAATAAAATTAAACATTCATATGGGAAAATAAATAATGCATAATAACATTAATAATAATAAAATAAACCATATATATACTAGAAATATATCTAAAATAAACTAAGTATATTTCAAGTATTTATATGCTAACTAAATCCAAAATCAACCATAAAATATGCCAGATATAAACCAATAATATACTAAAATCATACTAAATATATATAAAAAAATATAACATGTATTTATTTTAAAATATATCAAAAATTTACTAAAAGTATACCTAATCTATACAAAATATTTAATAAAACAATTCATGAATAAGTACATATTAAAACATGCATATTCTAAATCATACATCCTAAATGTGATGTATATATAAGATAACAACTCACAAGTTTGCGCTCATCGAGACTGGCTCGATGGGCCCAGTCTGATAGGCCTCAATCTCGGCGCAACTAGAAAATAAAATAATAACGACAATCAGAATAAATCTAACTGAATATTCTAAGAATTTCTAAAAAAAAAGACTCTAACGGAGGATTGGAAACGCATACAAACACATAATTTCATGATCGACCTGATGTTACGTTTTATGAGAATTCTACTAAAAATTCGGCAGAACATCATCTGTAAAACGAATATCTCTCTACTAAAAAGTAGAGTCAATCTTGCAAGAAAACACACTTCTATCACAGAATAGTCAACACCTTTGGTTGGGACCCCGAACTGCACAATTTCCCAGTTGAAGTTCACAATTTCACCAAAAATACATTTAATATAATAAATATATTAAAAATCAATAAATTTCACAAATATCCTTAAAATATCAAAATATAATATATTTAAACATTAAAACAGTAAATATAATTATTTTCACAATAATTAAATAAAATCCCAAATAATAATATAATATTATTAAAAATCCAATTTTTCAATAATTCAATATAAAATAGTAAAAATTTATTTTTATATATTCAAATAGCTTAAATAGCCTAAATATATATTAAAAGTTATTAAAATCCATTTAATCACCAATTTAGTAAATAATATATTATTTGAAAATAATTTTCAAAAATTAGTATTAATTAGTTAAAAATAGTAAATAATTTATAAAAATAATTTTAATACCCTAAATAATTCTAAAACCATCTAAAACATAATATTTAACCATAATTATCACAAAATTAAACAATTAACTCAATAAATCAAAATATACATAATATTCCTAAAAATTATACAAATTCACCAAAAATTATTTTAAATATTCTAAAATTAATAACTCACATTATAAACACCAATTTAACTAAATTTTCATTAAAACTAATTAATTAACATAATTATCAATAATTCAATATTTAATATTAAAATAATAAAAAATTAACCAAAATTCAAAAAAATTCACAAAAAAGATATTTATGAAGCTTGAGCTACCACAAACAACATTTGTTAAGCAACGTTTCAAGAATCAAACATAATCAAGCTCAAAAAATCAAAAACTCAAAATCACATAAACTAAAAATTGAAGATATCTAAAAATCTAGAGGTTTTGAGCTCAAACGGAGCTCAGAAATGGACTTATCGGATGAAAATCTATTAAAAGAGACTGGTCCAATGTCAATTGGTGGCTGAAATCTTCACCGGCGACCAAAGCTTCAATTTCGATCTTCAACGTTTTTCGATAATTACAGGCGATGTTGGTGGTGGCGGGCAATTGTTGGAAGGTCCCTGAGTTGACAATGGCTGGTGGTTGTAGGTGGCATGGTCTGGTGGTGGTCCGATTGGAAATGGCCAAAGGTGGAAGAAGGAAGAAGAAAAAGAAGAAGAAGAAAAAGAAAAGAATAAAAAAAGAAGGAAAACTTCTTGATCCATTTTCTACTTTTGACTTTGTACTTTTTCTCTCTTTTTTTAATTAATTTGTAAAATTATCAAAATGCCCTCTAATAATAATAATAATAATAATAATAATAATAATAATAATAATAATAATAATAATAATAATAAATACAATAATATGAATAACAAAAACAATAATAATAATAATAACCTCACAGAAAATAAATTATTTTTACGTAAATAATTCCTCAGAATAATATACGTAATTATTAATAGAAATTTAACAATAATAATATCAAATAAAATTTAAAATTATTAATACTGCATATCCTGAAATAATATTATTTAATTTAAAATTCAAGATCATTACATATATCTACTAATCTTAAACCTGTGTGCTTGGGTTCCTGATTATAGTGAGCCTTTAAATATGGTTGTTTTTTAAACCTGTCAGCTTGTGAACTTGTGTTTCTTAAACTTATGAATTTGTGTTCTTATTGTTATGTTAGGTTAGAGGTCATGGTGTGAGGATTTTCTCAGGATTAGGAAACATATATGCTAAGGTACATTTTTTACCTTTATTTTGTAATGAGTAATTTTCATTTAATGGTTCTTTTATTTCATCATAAATTATGATTTTATTTAATGTAGATGTTTATCAATCATAGTGTTCAATATGTAAGTGGGGCTGTTATAATAAGATCAGCTGCACAACGTGAAAGTCCAACTACACAACAGAGTAACCAAACCACAACGGCCTCATAGCTTATTTAGAGTCAAACAAGCATAAATTATGAGTCTGTGGTTTTCAAATTCATTGCTTCTTAAGCTACAACACCTACTTTGAGCAAGACACAAAACTTACAATCTTAAAAGGGTAAGAGCAAAATATAACGTTTATGCTTCTCAGTCTGTGTATGACATTTTATTGCCTTATATTAATGTTGGTGATACTAGCTTTATTTTTTTTAGATGTAATGAGGTTACCTTAATATCAATATGGGTTTATGTATGCAAGGCCAAAACTTATGAGTTTGATATGCTTTAAATTTGGATTTCTTTTGATCTTATATAAAGCAAGTACTATTTAATCACTTTGATGTTCCGTGTATTACAACATTCTTACCTTTGGGTTTATGTATCTTATATTGTTTTCAAATCCATAGATTATTATGGAATTTATTAGTTATTTGCTAATATAAATGACTATTATTAGTTTATTTTATTTGCTAATCAAATATATAAACATCACATTAGTAGCATAACATATCATATAAAATCATTCCATTTCTCATAATAACAACCATAGTTAAGCTAAACACAGAAAATTGGTTTTTTGAATAGGGAGAATTTTGACATATTAAGACTAATACACACACATAGAACCTCAATTTTATAGTTTCAATCTCACCCTGCAACTCCTTAATTTCTTAAATGAACATGATTCTTTCTTTTTTTATCTTCTTAATGATCTCCTTCTTCTTTCTTAATTTCTTAACAAGAAAATTAAATTCAACTTCTAGTGCCTTCTTATCACATTCCCTCTCCCACAACCTTTGTTTGTTATCTCCCTTAACTGTTGTATCATTATTTGTTGAGTTGAAGTAGATTAAAAATTAATAATAAAAAATAATTATTAGCGTTTAAAAATGTTAGTGAGTTGGAATTTACAAATTCCAAACTCACTTTTTAAATGCAAAAGAGAAAAATATTTTACAACCCAAATGTATAAAACGAAGAAGAATAAAAGTTTCTTCTTCACGTATTAATTATTAATGTTTTTTTTATTATCTTTTCCACACATTTTACAAACTATAACGTATAGTATTTATAATGTTTTTCTTACTAAAAATTCAATAGTTATAATTCATTTTAAATATAAACCATTTTTTTATAGTAAATGTTATTTAAAGAAAAACTAAAAAACTATATTTCAAGTTTGTTATTCAATTCTTAGTAATGATTTCAACACTCTCTCTCATTACTAATATCTTTAATCCCTTTTCTTGGACTTATGTCGAGTTCTTTATGATAATTTTCTAATTTTTCACTATTGAGTCCTTTAGTGAAATATCTACCAGTTGTTCTTTTGTCTTTACTTGGATTACCTTAATCTCCCTTGTTAAGGCTTTTTCATGAATAAAATAATATTGTACCTCCATATAATTTGTTCTAGCATGAAACATTGGGTTCTCAACTAAACAAATAGCTGATTGATTATCACAGTATATTGGTATTGGATAATCAACTGGTTGATTCAAAGTCTGTAATACTAACCACATACTTTCCTAAGTTATTGTCATTGTTGCATGATACATAGCCTCTATTGTTGAAAGTGACACTGTTTGTTGTCTTTTGCTACACCAAGTAACAACTTCATAACCTAAACCAAATACATAACCAGTGGTTGATCTCTGCGTATCATAATCACTGATATAATCAGCATTATAATATCCTTTCAATTTTCAAGTCATTTTACTTTTATAAAATAACCTGAGATCAAGTGTTCCTTTGAGGTACCTTAAAATTCTTTGAACTGCTTCCAAGTGAGGTTTTTTCAAGGTTTCGATGAACCGATTGACTACTCTAACTACAAATGCAATATCTGGGCTTTTCAATGTCAGATAGATTAGACTGCCAACTATCTACTGATTCATCATTAAATCTTCCAAATCTTTGCCTTCTGTAATGCTTAATTTGGAGTTCACCTTTATTGGAAGAGCAAGAGATTTGTAGTCAAGCATTCTATACTTTTGGAGAAGATTTCTTGTGTATTTCTCTTGACATAAGAATAATCCTTCCTTTGTGTGCTCCACTTCCAATCTAAAAAAGTGATTCAGCTCCCTAAGTTCTTTCATCTGAAATCTAACTAATATATTTTCACGGTTTGGAGGATCTCATTAACATCATCTTCACTGATGATAAGATCATCAACATAAATTAGAATTATTACTTACTTCCTTTCTTGAGCTTTGACAAATAAACTCAAATCAGCTGGTGCGACTTCATAGCCGCTATGGATGAGATTTTCAACAATCTTGCCATACGGAGCTTTAGGGGCTTGTTTTAACCCATATAATGCCTTCTTTAATTTGTAAAAATACTCAAGATTAAACTTATTTTCAAATCCTTCAGGTTTCTCCATGTACACTTCTTAATCCAACTCTCAATTTAGAAAAGCATTTTTGACATCCATCTGCCATAAGTTCCAAGATTTACTTACAAATTCTAGTAAAACACGAACAGTTGCAATCTTGGCCACTGGACTAAATGTTTCATCATAGTCTAATCCATAATATTGAGAGAATCCTCATGCTATCAAATGAGCTTTGTATCTCTTAATTGAACTATCTGGATGAATCTTAATCTTATACACCCATTTGCATGAAATGGGCTTCATATCCCTAAGTTTTAGCACCAAGTCCCAAGTTTGATTTTCAATAAGGGCTTTAATCTCCTCTTCCATGGCTTTTATCCATTCAACTTTCTATGAAGCCTCCTTCAAGGATGTTAGTTCTTTTTTTTTCCACCACTGTAATATTGGCATATTTAGGATTTTTCTTTTTCACCCTAATTGATCTTTTAAACTATATTGGTGATATTGCCTATTCTATAGGTTATTCTTTTGGCATCTCCACTGTTAGTTTATCTTCATCATTTATTCTTTGATACACACTTGTCTGCTATGGCCTTTCTTGAAGTTAAGACTGCATGACATACTCTAAACTTTACTAAATGTTTGTTGATTACTCTTTAAAATTTTCATGCAATTTTTCTTCTTTATTTGAGTGAGGAAGTGCAATATATTCTAGTGTCCACCATGATGATGTTTCATCTAATACAATATTTCATGAGATAAAACATTTGCCAGTTGTAGGATCATAACATCTCCATCTTTTTCTATTCTCATCATAACCCATAAAGATACATCTGATTGCTTTATTATCAAACTTGCTTCATAGATGATCAAGTATAAATACATAACACACACGACCAAATACTTTAAAATGGCTCATCGTAGGTTTCATATTCCACAACTTCTCAAATGGAGACATAAATTCCATCTTCAGTTGAGGAAGTCTGTTGTTTATATAAATTGTTATTCTCATGCATTCAACCTAAAATCTCCTGGGGACATTCTTGGCATGCAGCATACTCCTGTATATTTTGTAAGATGCTTATTTTTTCTCTCTATAATACCATTTTATTGTGGTGTGTTTGGACAAGTCAGTTGCCACTTAATCTTACACTGGATAAGACAACTTGAGAACTCATTAGAGATATATTCTCCCCTATTATCAATATAAAGGCACTGGATTTTGTTCCCCACTTCACTTTCAATCATCAGCTTGAATTTTTTAATCTTGCTAGAGTTTTAGATTTTTCTTTTATAAAATAGACCTAGACATACCTTGAATAATCATAAATAAATGTCACTATATAGTGCATACCATTAACTGATGATTGCTTCACTTTACCAAACACATCATAATGGATTAACTCTAATGATTTTTTAGCTCTAAATGTTGACTCCTCATATGAAAGTTGGTGTGCTTTTCCATACTGACATCCAATACAAACCACATCAATATGAACATCAAGATTAGATAGCCCTATTAATGAGGACTGACTCATCATTATCTTCAGTTTATGATAATTGACATATCCTAGTAGTGCATGCCACAAGTCAATTGTATCACCACCTTTTATCTTGTCTACATAAGCATCTTTTGCTAACAAGATGTACATGGAATCCACCTTTTTTCCCTCCATTATTGGTGTGTCAACTATTTTGATTTTTTAATAAACCTTGAGATCTTCTAGGTTGAACATAATAAAGTTACCAAAATCCGTCAACTCTGAAACTAACACAAGATTCTTTTTCATACCTAATACTCTATACATATCCTCCAACTGCATTTTTTGTTAATTTAAATAAGAAGTGATCACCGTGTCACCAATGTGAGAATTGGTAGTTGTGAGTTATTTGCAGTTACCACAACTCACTTGCCTTTGTACTTTGAAGCATTATGGAGTTTACTTCTATCTATTTTTATATTATTGGAACAATCATAATCAAAGATCCAACACTTCTCATAATTAATTTTATGAGAACTAAAAGCACTGGATGCATGCTCTTCTTCTTTTATTATAGTAACCATAAAGCAAAGAACTTCCACAATCTTTGAACTTGAACACTCTGTTGGGTTTTAAGATTCCATACACATTAGAAAAATAAATTTTGAATCACAAACCCGAACCCAGATCCAAGTAATTAAATTAATTGATTAAATGTAGGGTTTTTATTTTTTTTACCATAAACGCAGAAGAGGCAAGAAATTTGGAAGGAAAAAAGGAGGTTCACTCTAGTGAAACCCTACCTTAAGCTTTTAATTTAGCATTTCGAATTTGAGACATCTCTAAAAGAATCCATCATCCATAAGTTTCCACACGAACAACCCTTGATTTTGAAAAAGAACATTTGTGTGCTAGCACATTCTCTTGATTTCTCACAAATCAAGAATTAAAAAGAACTCTATGTTTTTATTTTCTAAAAGAGAGAAAATGAATTTGGCGGCAAAATAATGAGAGTGTATAGTTTATAAAACCCTAGAGAATATAACATATTTATAGACATTTAAATTAGGGTTTCACTTACCAAACAACCTTTTAGTAATTTCTCACTTATTCTTATTTTGATTTTATTTAAAATTATATTAGAAATAATATTCTATTTATTTAAGATAACCTTTACCTTAAATAAATAAATAAATATTTTATTTATTTATTTCCATAGAGCTTTTTTGGGCTTGTTAAACCTATATTTGTTTTGGGTTTTTTCAAAGTGTGTGACCCTATAGGTTCACATGACGTTGCAGTAGACCTTAAATCTCTATTTATACCTACAAGTCATAAGTAGCCTCTAGCAAGATATTATGACTACCCAAGTCATGTGAAGTCAATAATCTGACATAACCTAACATACAATGAATATTCTAGTCCCTTTGTCACATGATATCTTGATTGAATTAAAACATAGATTATGTTACCTTTATAGAATTGTAATAACCCAAATTTTTTTAAAATTATTTTATGTAATTAAATTTCGAGGTTTGCAACATTATTAATAATTTTTTATCGTATGTTGTTATTATTACATTAAATTACTATATTTAATTACTAAATTAAAAAAAATCTATTTGGAAACTATTAATATATTTATTATACTTATTATTTCCATCTCATTTTATTATTTGCATTATTGATCAGTATTATTTACATAGCATTTTTTTTAACTAGAGTTATTATTATTATTGTATTATATATTCATGTATGTGTGTTGAGTGGGTGTATATATATATATATATATATATATATATATATACACCCACTCAACACACATACATAAATATATATCTTTCAGATATGACTAAAGCCAATGTCGTTATCCCTAAACCTATCCAATGGAACCAAATAACCCTTCCTCAAGAATGGATCTTGGAAAATGCGGCAAATCCAGAACTAGAAAAACCCGAACCTCAACCTCCAAACACCCAAATAAAGAATATCACCCAGTTCCAAGATGGTAGAGTAAAACTCAGTTTTGATAGATCTGCAGCATCCAGTTCTAGATTCTCAGACACCTCATCAACAGAATCTATTGACTTGGGAAGATTATCTCAAATACCATCTGTAATAAATCTCCTATACCACAGAGAACTACCACAAAACCCTCCTAGAACTATAGAAATACCTTTCACAAACCAAGAAGACCTACACCCAAATCTACCTCCCATCATAAACCTACCATATAACGTCCCAGCTAGGTATTCCACCTTTAATCTCCCTTCATCTACACTAAGAAACATAGACTATAGTACCAATGTGGCTAGACCAGTCTACAACGACCCTCAAATAGAAGCTAAGTCCTCTTCTCCTCCTACTTCTCCTACTGCTTCGGCTATAACAGAAAACATTGCACATGAATTGAATGTTTTAGATAAAGAATTTCTTCCTGATAAAGAATCTTTACATAAAGACTTTTATGCATTTTATAATTTGGAAAAAAGAGCATGGGTCTTTACAAATTTCCTATATATAAGAGAAAATATTCAAAAGGAATTTTATGATTTTGTTTACAAGAATAAATTAAATATATTATTTTTTTGAATGGTTTGAAATATACGCATTAGAAAATAATATTTCATATACTTTTAAAGTTCTTCATCCTGTCACTGTTAGAAATAAGAAAAGTGTTTGGGAAATAGCCAATGGTCAGGAAGTTGAGTCTGATCATCCTCCTCTTAGGCAAATAAAGATCTCTGTAGGAAATGACATTGTTAATGCCAGCCCCTATAAAAAGCCCCAGGATAGTGATTCTCAGAACCTAAAAAATATAATAGTTCAAAACAACTTCACCAATGCTCACCTTAATAGCATAGGTAAATAGTTGTCTAAAATAGAAAACAGATCCCAAAAGTCTATGGAATTTTTTGTCTCTGTTCCTTCTGAAAAACTTAAGAACCCCATGTTTAAACCCTTTCAGATATCCTCTAGTGCTCAATAAGAAATTAAAAGTAATAGGTCTGAATTCCTAGAGGCTGTTAGACAACAGCTTAGTAAAGTCAGTCCTTCTTCTAGTGGAACCCCAGGACAAGTTATTCCTGACTCTGGTCAGTCTGTCAATCAAACTATTAGTGTTCTCAATAAAGATATAGATACCTCTTCTGAAGATGGTGATTTTCAGGGAGAATCTCCTAAGATAGCAAAAATTCATTGGCCTATCATTCCTCACTCTTCCAATCCTGCTTATATTCAGTCTAGATTACCAGAACTTGAAATAGGTTCTCACCCTAATATGCTTGTCCAATCTAAGTTCAGTGCCAATTCCATATATAAATGGAACATTGATGGCATGTCTGAATATCAGATTCTTAGTCTTCTCCAACAAATGACTATGGCCTCTAATGCCTATAAAACCCAAATAGGAACTTCTGATAGATCTGTCGTAGAACTCATTATAGTTGGATTTTCTGGACAATTGAAAGGATGGTGGGATTTTCATCTCACTAAGCCCTAACAACCAGATATCCTTCATGCTATCCAGAAAAATGATGATAATACACCCATTCTAGATCAATCAGGAAGCCCCATTTAAGATGTTGTTTCTACCCTCATATTGACCATAACACTCCATTTCATTGGAGATTCTTCCCATCTTAAAGATAAAAATGTTGATCTCCTGTCTAATCTCAAATGCAAAAATCTAAGTGATTTCCAATGGTATAAATCGACTTTCCTTACTAGAGTCATGCTCAGAGAAGATTCTAACCAGCCCTTCTAGAAAGAAAAATTCCTTGCGAGTCTCCCTACCCTCCTAGGAGAAAGAGTTAGTAATACCATTAGACAATCTATAGGATCCCACATCATTCCCTATGATAAGCTTACCTATGGCGAACTTATCAGTACTACCCAGAAGGAAGGTCTAAAGATCTGTCAAGACTTAAAACTCCAAAAACATTTAAAATGGGAACTAAAAAGGTCCAAAAAAGAATTAGGATCTTTCTGTAAACAGTTTGATTATAGTTATACTTAGAACAATTCTTGTAAAGGTAATTGCAATAAGAAGTCTTTGAAACCTTCGTCTAAGAGAATTTCCCAAAATTATAAGAAATTCTCAAAGAAAAAGGAATGTGAAGAACCTTATTACAAAAAACCTCATAAAAATCATCAAAACATAAAGCTTCTTCTTCTAAAACTCAGAAAACTGGTCTCAAAGATGTCACCTGCTATAAATGTGGCAAAAAGGCTCATATCTCTAAATACTGTCATATCTCTAGAAAAGTTCAGGAATTAAATCTAGAAGAGAAAAACCTAGAAAAACTTTTTGCCCTTCTTATAGAAACTTTTGAGTCTGAGTCTGAAACTAATTCTGTTAATTTCCTGAAAAATCTTCAGACAGATGAAATAGCCTCCTCCTCTTCCTCCGATATAGATACCTCCTCTGTCTCTTCGGGGAAGATATTAATATGCTAACCAAAGAACAAACCTTAATTCTAGATGTCATCCAACACATAACTGATCCTGATGTTTAGAAAAAATATCTAGAACAATTGAGGCACTCCTTAGAAAAAGACCCTGAAACTCCAGAGCTACCTTCCACCAATACAAGTATGTATGACTTAACTACCATCCTAGGAAGAACAAAGCTAGGGAAAAGACCAATAGGAGAAATTCAGAAACTCTAGGGAGAAATAAAAACCATAAAGTCAGATATAAAGCAACTTAAAGAAAAACAACAAAAGGATTCTGATCTAATCCAGTTCCTTATCACTAAACTTGTTGAAGACTTTAACGATAGTGATGAAACCAAGAACCTAGAACCTCAATCCTTAGCCAACCTTGACAAAATTCCTATAGATTTCCTCTATACTTTTAATAAAGTCACTTCAAGAAAATATATTATAAAGGTTACTATTGTGTTTGATAAAGATTTTCATATTGACACCATAGCTCTGTTTGATACCGGAGCTGATTTAAATTGTATAAAGACTCATGTTGTTCCAAAAATTTTTCAAGAAAAAATCGCTGAAACACTTTCTTCTGCCAACAGTTCAAAAATGAACATTGAAGGAAAAATAGAAGCCAGTGTTTTAAATAGTAATTTCTTATTAAAAACTTCCTTTCTCCTTATTTTTGACATGCATTACACTGTAATCTTAGGAGCACCATTCATTAATTTAATTACCCCTTACTTTGTCAATCACTATTCTATTGATTATAAAGATGATAAAATTCTCATATCCTTTCCCTTTCTTGAAAAGCCTAGAACCAGACAACTCAATATGGTTAAAGCTCACTCCATTTATAAAAATGAAATAAATCTTCTAATCAAAGGAAAAGAAACTAATCTGCATGATTTAAAGCAAAATGTTTATTCTAAAAAAATTGAACAATAATTAAAGTCTGATGTTTTAAAACATAAAATTTCTTCCCTTCTAGAATCTATAAAAATTGAACTTTGTTCTGATTTACCAAATGGTTTCTGGAATAGAAAAAGACATATTGTTGATTTGCCTTATGAACCAACATTTGATGAAAAAAATATCCCTACTAAGACTAGACCAATTCAAATGAATGCTGAATTGTAACAGCACTGTAGAAGGGAAATCCAGGACCTTGAGTCCAAAGGATTGATTTCAAAATCTAGATCCCCTTGGAGCTGTGCTGCTTTCTATGTTAATAAAGCTTCTGAAATAGAAAGAGGTACTCCCAGACTTGTCATAAATTATAAACCTCTAAACACCGCCCTCCAATGGATAAGGTATCCCATTTCTAACAAAAAAGATCTTCTTCAAAAACTTCATTCTGCTTTTGTTTTTTCAAAATTTGATATGAAATCAGGATTTTGGCAAATACAAATTCATAAAGATCATCATTACAAAACTACTTTTATTGTCCCATTTGGTCAATACGAGTGGAATGTCGTGCCATTTGGTTTAAAGAATGCTCCTTCAGAATTTCAAAGAATAATGAATGACATATTCAATCCCTATTCTGAATTCTGTATTGTTTACATAGATGATGTGCTTCTCTTCTCTAAATCTATTGAACAACACTTCAACCACCTTAATATTTTTATTCGCATTGTTAAGAATAATGGTCTTGTTGTTTCAGAAAAAAAGATATCTCTTTTCCAAACTAGAATTAGATTCCTAGGACACTATATATACTGTGGAACCATTGTCCCTATAGAAAGAACCTTAGAATTTGGAAACAAATTCCTTGATAGGATTCTTGACAAAACTCAGCTTCAAAGATTTTTAGGAAGTCTAAATTATATATTAGATTTCTGTCCCAATATAAACAGGATAGTAAAACCTCTACATGATAGACTAAAGAAAAACCCTGTTCTCTGGACTGATGAACATACCAAAATAGTCCAACACGTAAAGAAATTTATTCTTAATATTCCCTGTCTCCACTTAGCTGATCCCAGTCTTCCTAAGATTGTAGAAACAGATGCTAGTGATCTTAGATACGGGGGCATTCTCAAATAAGTTCATAATAGTAAAGAAGTTATAGTCCAGTATACTTCAGGTCATTGGAATGATACTTAAAAAAACTATTCTACCATCAAAAAAGAAATTCTTTCCATTGTTATGTGCATCACAAAATTTCAATCTGATTTACTAAATAAAAAGTTTTTGCTTCGTGTTGATTGCAAATATGCAAAAGATGTTTTACAAAAAGATGTCCAAAATATTGCTTCAAAATAAATTTTTGCAAGATGGCAAGCTATACTTAGTATTTTTTATTTTGATATAGAATATATAAAGGGAGAATCAAATTCTTTGCCAGACTTTCTGACCAGAGAATTTTTGCAAAACAGATAAAGATGCCCAGAAAAATAAAGAAAGAAAAGGCTGACAAGCTTGATCCTCCTTTTCCCTCCACTTCTAAACCCATAAAATCATGGTTCGATATAGTAAACCAAGAAGAATCAAATGATCCTAACAAAACAACCCAGATTTAGCAATGGATAGATTTTATCTCCAACACCCCAGAACTCCTTAAAGCTATCCAAAATACTCTTATCCCTCTTCCTTCAACCCCAGAAACAAACTAGGCGATCATTCCTTCAGACAAAGGTATGCTTGTTAAGGCTCCTCTTCCCATTTCTAAAATTGAAAAAGGTGAATCTTCTTCTTCTCCTTCTCAAAAAACTATTTCTCAAGAAGATTTAAAAGTTGTGGCTACTCCAAGTAGTTCACAGGTTGTCTGCACACAATCAAAAGCTTCTTTTGATTTTCTCATAAAGAATTCCATTCAAAACATTTTGACTATAGAAAATGGATTTTTTAATAAAGACCCATTTTTAACTATGCAAAATCATTTTCCTCCAAATTGGTTTTTCAAACCTTGGGATCTTTCAAAACCCCAAGAATATTATCAAACTATTTTGGAAGTTACTGGTTCTGCAGAATTCAAACACTTTTACCATAAAGGATACCCCAAACCTTCTTACTCAACCTGTAAAATTCTTAAAGTCCTCCACCCATCTGCTTGGGGATAAGAACTATTTAAACCCAAAAATTTCCCTGTAAACTTCTCAGTAAAGATAGACTTCTATCGTACATACTTATACTGGGATTACAAACAGGCATGGTTTAACACCTTCTTTATCCAAAACCATTTTAATACCCATTCCTGGCTATTCTTCCTAAGTGATCATGCTAATATTTCTGAGTTTCCTGTATGGTTCGCTAGATGGTGGAATAACTATGGACCAATCCTTGATATTCTTCCCTCTGAAATTTGACAGGGTTTTGACCTCTTTTGCTCCCATTATCGACCTCCCAACCTGAAAAGAAATTTGCCTTCCATACCCTATATTGCTCTAAATTCTTTGTTCCTTGGGTATCTCAATGGTACCTCGACTTTTGTTCTAACAATGGTATTATAGTTCTCCAGAGAAGATTCAAGGTTAAATGGTGGAACTCTTATAATAAAACAGATAAGATCTCCCAATCTACTGTCTCCTCTTGGCTTCAACAGTAAGGTTTCCTTGGATCTTCTGAATCTCAAAACTTGGCATAAACTTCCTTTCTAGCTCAAAAGTCCCATGCTAGTGCCCTCCTTGCAGCTAGCAAAACTAAAAAAGAATATTTCAAGATTATGTAGCAGCTCCTTCAATCTGAAGCCTCTTCCTCTGCAGCACTATCCAACAGCTCCGAAAACTCAGAACCTGTAGTTGATTTGGGTAATGACAATGAGGATGATTGTTTTGGGATTCTCTCTCCTATCAAGCCCAAAGGCTCATAGCCCAAAAGCTTATAGGACCTATTTATTTGTAAATATTTTCTTTGTAAATATATGTCTGTAGTTGTAATTATAAGCCCGATGGGTTGAAAACCTTGTATAAGGTGGCCCATACAAAAGTTAGGGTTAAAAAAAAGTCTTTTAATATATTTTCTTTTTGGTAGGGACCTATTCTTCTCCTGAATGGGACCTTCTCGGACAACCTTCAGGAAAATTCAACTACTACGTCAAATACTCGGCTCCACCTTTAGCTGTCATCCCACTTCTCTCTGTTCCTCCTCAAGCATGGGGACCCACTTTCCACTATCAGGAAAAAATAATCAGTAATTATTTCAAGTCACCAGGTGGTGGTTGTGAAAGATAATTGGCGGACAGTAAAACAAGTCACCCGAATTCCTTTAGAAATTCACGCTCCTCTGTACCCCACTTGTCATGCTCTCCATATATTTACAAAGCCTCCATCCTCTATATAAAGGACCCTCCTCTTACTTTCAAGAGGCAAAATTTTTTTTAGAAAAGAAAATTTTTAGGGAAAAACACCTTCTGCCTCCTTTTTCCTCTCTACCTAATGAAAGATTTCTTATGAAATTTATAACTCTCCAGTAACAAAATAAATATATATGTAGAAAAGATTTCTATAAGCCTCTACGTTCTGAATATTTGAACCATTGTATCTCCCTCTACTTGGAATATAAAGGACTTTTTATATAACAAACTCTTGTAAGTTTAAGTTTCAAAGATCTCTATTATTTTAATGTCTTTTATTTATTTTCTTTAAAGCTTTCTTTTCTGCAATTTTCTCTTTTAATTATTTAATTAACAGAACATATGCTTTGTGCTTGCCTATGAAATTAGGATCCTGCACATCAGAAACTCTGTGAAATCTTGTTTGCATTTTGGTACGATAACCTCCATGTTTAGTCATAGCATGAGATCGTGCATCGTGAGACATTTCTACATTTACACATTGTGATTAACCTGCTTCATTATGTTAAATCTACTCTGCTGTATCCCCTTAGATCACATGTCGTGGTATCAGAGCCTAGGGGGGAGTCTCTTCTATTTACTGTTTTCTTGATTAGAATAATGTCTGATTCTAGGCTTTTTAAGAAAGGGAAAGGATATGAGAATTTTATCATCTTTATAGTCAATAGAATAGTGATTGACAAAGTAGGGGGTAATTAAATTAATGAATGGTGCTCCTAAGATTACAGTGTAATGCATGTCAAAAACAAGGAGAAAGGAAGTTTTTAATAAGAAATTACTATTTAAAACACTGGCTTCTGTTTTTCCTTCAATGTTCATTTTTGAACTGTTGGCAGAAGAAAGTGTTTCAGTGGTTTTTTCTTTAAAACATTTTGGAACAACATGAGTCTTTATACAATTTAAATCAACTCCGGTATCAAACAGAGCTATGGTGTCAATATGAAAATCTTTATCAAACACAATAGCAACCTTTATAATATATTTTCTTAAAGTGACTTTATTAATAGCATAGAGGAAATCTATAGGAATTTTGTCAAGGTTGGCTAAGGATTGAGGTTCTAGGTTCTTGATTTCATCACTATCGTTAAAGTCTTCAACAAGTTTAGTGATAAGGAACTGGATTAGATCAGAATCCTTTGTTGTTTTTCTTTAAATTTGCTTTATATCTGACTTTAAGGTTTTTATTTCTCCCTGGAGTTCCTGAATTTCTCCTATTGGTCTTTTCCCTAGCTTTGTTCTTCCTAGGATGGTAGTCAGGTCAGACATACTTGTACTGGTGGAAGGTAGCTCTGGAGTTTCAGGGTCTTTTTCTAAAGAGTGCCTCAATTGTTCTAGATATTTTTTCTGAACATCAAGATCAGTTATGAGCTGGATGAAATCTAGAATTAAGGTTTGTTCTTTGGTTAGCATATTAATATGCTTCCCCGAAGAGACATAGGAGGTATCTATATCGAAGGAAGAGGAGGAGGCTATTTCGTCTATCTGAAAATTTTTCAGGAAATTAATAGAATTAGTTTCAGACTCAGACTCAGAAGTTTCTATAAGAAGGGCAAAAAGTTTTTCTAGGTTTTTCTCTTCTAGATTTAATTCCTGAACTTTTTTAGAGATACGACAATATTTAAAGATATGACCCTTTTTGCCACATTTATAGCAGGTGACATCTTTGAGACCAGTTTTCTGAGTTTTAGAAAAAGAAGCTTTATGTTTTGATGATTTTTTATGAGGTTTTTTGTAATAAGGTTCTTCACATTCCTTTTTCTTTGAGAATTTCTTATAATTTTGGGAAATTCTCTTAGAGAAAGGTTTCAAAGACTTCTTACTGCAATTACCTTTACAAGAATTGTTCTGAGTATAACTATAATCAAATTGTTTATAGAAAGATCCTAATTCTTTTTTGGACATTTTTAGTTCCCATTTTAAATGTTTTTGGAGTTTTAAGTCCTGACAGATCTTTAGACCTTCCTTCTGGGTAGTACTGATAAGTTCGCCATAGGTAAGCTTATCGTAGGGAATGATGTGGGATCCTGTAGATTGTCTAATGGTATTTCTAAGTCTTTCTCCTAGGAGGGGAGGGAGACCTGCAAGGAATTTTTCTTTCCAGAAGGGCTAGTTAGAATCTTCTCTGAGCATAACTCTAGTAAGGAAAGTCGATTTATACCATTGGAAATCACTTAGATTTTTGCATTTGAGATTAGACAGGAGATCAGTATTTTTATCTTTAAGATGGGAAGAATCTCTAATGAAATGGAGTGCTATGGTTAATATGAGGGTACAAATAACATCTTGAGTGGGGCTTCCTGATTGATCTAGAATGGGTTTATTATCATCAATTTTCTGGATAGCATGAAGGATATCTAGTTATTGGGGCTTAGTGAGATGAAAATCCCACCATCCTTTCAATTGTCCAGAAAATCCAGTTATAATGAGTTCTGCGACAGATCTATCAGAAGTTCCTGTTTGGGCTTTATAGGCATTAGAGGCCATAGTCATTTGTTGGAGAAGACTAAGAATCTGATATTCAGACATACCATCAATGTTCCATTCATATATGGAATTGGCACTGAACTTAGATTGGACAAGCATATTAGGGTGAGAACCTATTTCAAGTTCTGGTAATCTAGACTGAATATAAGCAGGATTGGAAGAGTGAGGAATGATAGGCCAATGAATTTTTGCTATCTTAGGAGATTCTCCCTAAAAATCACCATCTTCAAAAGAGGTATCTATATCTTTATTGAGAACACTAATAGTTTGATTGACAGACTGAGCAGATTCAGGAATAACTTGTCCTGGGGTTCTACTAGAAGAAGGACTGACTTTACTAAGCTGTTGTCTAACAGCCTTTAGGAATTCAGACCAATTACTTTTAATTTTTTGTTGAGCACTAGAGGATATCTGAAAGGGTTTAAACATGGGGTTCTTAAGTTTTTCAGAAGGAATAGAGACAAAAAATTCCATAGACTTTTGGGATCTGATTTCTATTTTAGACAACTGTTTACCTATGCTATTAAGGTGAGCATTGGTGAAGTTGTTTTGAACTATTATATTTTTTAGGTTCTGAGAATCACTATTTTGGGGCTTTTTATAGGGGCTGGCATCAACAGTGTCATTTCCTACAGAGATCTTTATTTGCCTAAGAGGAGGATGATCAGACTCAACTTCTTGACCATTGGCTATTTCCCAAACACTTTTCTTATTTCTAACAGTGACAAGATGAAGAACTTTAAAAGGATATGAAATATTATTTTTTGAATGGTTTGAAATATACGCATATATATATATATATATATATTAAAAGACACCCACCTCACTTCTTCTTTTTCTCCCCATTTCCCACACCTCTCTTCCTTTTCTTTTGTTGTCCCATTTCTTAATCTCACTGCCTTCTTTTTCCAATACCATCTCCTGCTTCTTTCTTCCCCTTGCTACAACCACAACAACAACAACAATAACAACATCATCATCAACAACAACAACAACAACAACAACAACAATAACAACAACATCAACAACAACAACAACAACATCAACGACAACAACAACAACAACAACCACATCAGCAGCCTCTTCTATCCTAGAATTCTGTTTTAGGTGAGTTCTAGGCTGATTTAGTTGAGTTGTGAGGTTAATTTCTGGGTTGATTATATGTTGTTTGTTAGTTAATGGTTGGTTCTTTGCTAGTTAATTGTTAGTTGGTTGTTGTGTTTATTTTAAATTTTAGTTAATTAATATAATTTTTGCTTAATTTATTTTTTAATATTTGGTTGATTTTTAAGTTGATCTGTATGTACTTAGTTGATTTTAAAATATTTTAGTTATTTTTAATTATGGGTATTTTTTAATATTTTAATAATATAAATCATAATTTTTTATAATTATGTTAATTAATTTTTTTGGTTGGAAATTTGAGTAATTAGTGTTAGTATATTAAGTTAGTAATTTTTGTGTTAATAAAATTATTTTTAGTAAATTAACATTATTTTTGAGTCATTATTATGCTTATATGAAAATTGGAATTTTGGGGTAATTATGTAATTTGGTTGAAAATATAGTTAAATTATATTTTAAATGGTTTTAGAATTTTATAGAGTATTAGAATAATTTTTATAAATTAATTACTATTTTTAGCTAATTAATTCTAATTTTTGAAAATTATATTCAATATTAAATTAATTATTATTTTTGTGATTAAATTGGGTTTTAATTAATTTTATGATATATTTAAACTATTTAAATAATTAAATGTGAATTTGACTATTTTATGATGAATAATTGTAAAATTTGGATTTTATTAATATTATATAAATTATTGGGTTTTTATTATCTAATTGGAAAAATAATTAGTTTTAATGTTTTATTATTTAGATAAATTAAATTGTGGCTTTTTGGATATTTTATAGATTTTTAATGATTTTAAATATTTATTATCAAATTATTTATTTTTGGTGGATTGTGAACCTCAATTGGGGATTTGATTAGTTCGGGGTCCCAACCCGAGATGTTGAGTTTATGTGAATTTAGAAGTGTGTTTGCTTGCAAGATTGACTCTACTTCGGTAGAAGAATGTCTGTTTTACAGAGGAGACTCTGTTAAATTTTGGTAGATTTCTCGTAAAACGTGACATCGAGTTAATCTTAATTTTTGAATTTTAAGTCGAGTCTTCCTTAGAAATTTTAAAAGCTAGGGTTTTTGTTTTCTGATTGTCATTTTATTTTCTATCTTTTAGCCACCCCTCCAGTCGTGTCTACCAATCGAGGTCGAACGTGACGTATAAGAGGAGCGCCTTTATCTTATAAGTTAATAAATGATTTGAGTGTCGGGTCATTCAATTAAAATCATATTAAATTTTGATGAATTATATTTTATAAGATTCTAGTCGGTATTTTTATATAATGTTGCATGATTTAATTTATAGTTGATTGACTTTATTTTTATTTATTTTAATTTTCTTTGTCTTATTTTCATTTATTTTAAATAAATTACAGTAGAACGGGCTACCTGATAGGTTTCATCAGGACCATGTGCGCACTAATAAAATATTTGATTATATTACTAGGGCTAATGGTCTGGTGATGCTTTGCTCTCAAAAACTATCAGTATAGTTGGATTAATATTTATTAAATCATTGAGGCTGATGGACTGGTGATACTTTGCTCTCGGACACTGCCAATGATATTGGATTAAGTGATATGACTACGGTTGTGCATCCTAGTCATGCTTTACTCTCGGGATCCGGCAGTCTTAGATATAAGGGAGCCGAATGACTGTTACAAATTGATAACTCGGGTTCTACCTAGTTTTTATACTGAAATATTTTAAAAAGAATTTAAATGTTTATTTTTTTCCATTTGAAAAATGGGTTTCTTATATATATATATATATATATATATATTAGCTTACTCAGTAAGGTCTGACTCCCCTCAATTTATTTTTTTTCAAGAGTTTAGGAGTCTTCTGTTAGGCCTACTTCTTTACGTCGTGTAGCTTCTTTACCGGCTATCTTATGTAGGTCTATATAGTTATATTTGTATTAATATCTGTGTACCGCAGTATAGAACTGTATAACTACATATTTTAAATTTGGATATTATGTATTAAAATCCTATTTATATAACTGATGTATATTTATTTTATGCACTATGATGTTATGGTTTAATAAATTAAGAAAAATCAGTTTGATAATGTGCATTATGATTTAATCATTTTATTGTGAGGTTTTAAAGTGAAATATTCCACATTTTTCTTTTAAGGCTTACTATAGGTTTCAGTAGCTTTATGCTTTCCCATTCCCTAGTGCCGGTCACGTGCCTGTCACGATCCAAAATAGGGGGCCATGATTGCCGCTAGGGAATATGAATTCTTTTGAATCTGGAACCCGTAGCAAGCCTTAAAAGTACAACATGCAATAAAATAAAATATTATTCAACAGAAATTAAATCTCAAATAATAAAATAAATTCTCAACATCCTTTAATAACATAAAATCACATTATATATATCATAAATAGAAATATTTTTATACAATCTTCAGAGAAACACTCTGAAGTAAAATCTTCATATATGCATAAATACAAATACAACTCTCAACATATTTAAATATAACTACTACTGCAGTGTCTAGATTACAAAATAAAACTCAAGTAAGCGATTTACATAATAAAGCCAGAGTGGAAGAAATCCAGCGGACAGATCTACTACTGAGGTCTGAAGATAAAGACTCTTTTGTAAAAACATCAACGGAGGGGAGTTAGACCTCAATGAGTGAATTATTATAATATACATACATGCATAACTAAATGTCAAATGCAAACACTCAAAAGTATATATAATAAATATATATATATATATATATATATATATATATATATATATATATATATATATATATATATATATATATATATATATATAGGCAAATACATACAAATGCAAAGAAAATCATTTTAAGATTGAAAATCATCAGTTTATGAAGGATCAAATAGAACCCTATATTTTCGTAACCTTAAATATCAATAGAACTTGCTTTCAGGCCCACTTAGTTCCAACTATTCACTTAGTCCAACTGGACAGTAGACTAGCCCCGAGACACTAAGTTAACCAAGCTCCAGCAATTTGACTATCAGTGTGATTGGCCCCGAGACACTTGGTCAACCGAGCTCCAACAATCACACTCTCAATCACATTAACCTCAATCAAATCAATCAATCATAATTACCATAGTTATTTTTCACTTAACTCTAAACTATCGCATCGGTATGTACACGGTCTTAGTGCTGCCCACTAGGAAGCACGTTCTATCGATATCCTTTATTTATATTAAAACATACATTCAGAAAAATAAATGATGCATAATGATATTTAAAATAAACAAAGAAACCATATATATACCAGAAATATACCTAAAATAAACTAAGTATATTTCAGGCATATATACGTATAATCAACTCAAATAAATCATGGAATATATTAAATTAAACCAATAATATATTTGAAAACAAGCTAAATTTAATTAAAAAGGAAAACATGCATTTATTTCATAATATACCAAAAATATACTAAAAGTATACCTAAAATATACTTAAACATTCAAATAGGCAATTAAGCAAACTTTATATTTAAAACATAGAATTCTAAAACATGCAACATAAGCAATGCATATATATCATAATAACTCATAGTTGTGCGCTCCTCAAGACGGGTCTGATGGACCTGGTCCACTAGGCCTCGAACTTGGCGCAACTAACAATAAAATAATAACACGAAATCAAAATAAATCTAACTTAACTTTTAGAGACTCGATCTAGGATTACCAACACAGACAAATAATTGGAATTTGACCGAATGTCACGTTTTATGAGAATTATACCAAAAATTCGACAGAACATCCTCTGTAAAATGGACATCTCTCTACTTAAAAAGTAGAGTCGGTCTTACAAGAAAAACACATTTCGAATACAAAATATTCTCATAGCCCTCGGTCAGGATCCCAAACTACAAATTCCACCAACCAAAAGTAATTATTTCACCGATAATTACTTAAAAATCCTAATATTAATCTAATATTACTAAAAATCAATATTTCTTGACAAATTCACAAATATTAATAAAAATTTGTTTTATAAATCCAAATTACTTAATTAGTCCAAAAACATACTAAAAGTTACTAAAAACCCAATTTATTTACAAAAATAGTATATTATATATAATTTGAAAATAGTTTTTGAAAAATAATATTAATTAGTTAAAATTATAAAATAATTTGTAAAATTCACAGGTGCATCCAGTATTTCATATCTCGATGTTGAGGAAGTATATCTCAGACCCTTCTCACGTGTTGCAAGCTGACAGTGTAGAAGTGAGTGAAGATTTGACGTTTGTAGAAGAACCTGTGGCGATCGTTGATTATCAAGTTCGACAATTGCGATCGAAGCAGATTCCGATGGTCAAGGTTATGTGGCGCAACGACAAAGTTGAAGAGCATACGTGGGAGACTGAAGCTGAGATGCGAGCTTCTTACCCGTATCTCTTTCCTTCTTGATCTTTTTTTTTTTTTTTGAATTCGGGGATGAATTCTTGTAAGGGGGGAAGACTGTAATATCCCGTGTTTTTAAAATATTTTTACACTGTACCGGGATATGCAGTGTTAATAAATTTTGAATATATATACATTATTTTTACGAGTTAATATGTATTTAAAATCTATTTTAATTACTGTGTATTATTTTCAGTGTTTTACGTAAAATTTTCCCGGGACTTGCATTTTCGGGGAAATTTTCACATAAACAATGTATTATTAATTATTTTAAATGTATTTTCGGACTTGCATGAACTCATATGTATTTTTAAAATACTAAATAAAGACTATGTGTGTGAATATTTATTTAATTAGGGTTTAATATATATTACGCTAATATTTTATTATTTATTTATTTATTTATTATTATTTAATTCTTTTATTTATTATTAAATTATTAAAATTATTTTATTATTATTTTATTATTATATTTTCTTTTTCTTTTTCTTTTTCTTTTTCTTTTTTTTTCTTTTTCTTTTTCTTTTCTTTTTTTTCTTTTCTTTCTTTCTTTTTCTTTTTTCTTCTTCTTCTTCTTCTTTCCTTCTCTCCCATGCCCGACCACCATCCACCTCACCCCTCACCGCTGCAACTCCAGTCACCTATCATCGTTGTGCCTCCCGGCTTGCCACCGCCGTTCCCAGCCATCCCCCACCGCCTCCAGCTCCCTTCCCCGGCGTCAGCAGCTCCATTTTTCCATTTTTGGCCGAAAATTGTCCCTTTGCCGTTTCTCCCAATTCCGGCCACCGTTTTCGACACCGTCGATCTCTTTCTTCTCCTTGAGCTCTGGTGAGTGTGATTCTAGCTTTGGTTTGAGCTAAAATGGTTTAGATTTGCTTAGGTTTTGAATTTTCAATTTCGGTCACATTAGGGTTTTTGATTTTTTTGAGCTTTGAATTGGTTGATTCATAGAAACTCCCTTCACAAATCTTGTTCCAAGTAGCTCAATATACATGTATGAATTTTTGTAGAATTTTTGGAGAATTTTTGGATTTTTGGGTATTTTTGAATATTTTAATATTATTTTCTAATTTTCGGAAATTAATTATTTAAATTATGAAATTGGAGTTTATGGTTAAATTAGGTGTTGAAATGAATTATAGGAATTTATTTGGAATTTTTATGAATTTCTAAGTATTTATTTTGAATTATTGAAGTTTATGTAAATTTGGAAAATTAGGTTAAATGTGTTTTTATTTGAATTTAATTGGTTAATTGAGTTTAGTTATTAATATTATTGATAAATATGTTGAGAAAATTAATTTTGGATAATTGTATAATTTTTGGTGAATTTTTGAAGTAATTTAAGTATATTTATATATATAGGGGTATTTTGGTAATTTTACCCTAAATTGTCTAAAAATGTAATTTAATTGGTTTTAATAGTTATTTAAGGTATAAAAATGATTTCTATAAATTATTTGATATTTTTAACTAATTAAAACTATTTTTTGTGAATTATTTTCAATTATATATATAATATACAGTTTTTCTAATAAAATGAGTTTTAATCGGCTTTTACAGTGTTTCAAGGTTAATTATGTAATTTCTACCTATAAAATGTATTTCTGTGATTTAAGGATATTTTTGGTATATCTGGAATTATTCTGTGTTTGTGGACCCCGGTCGGTGGACTGTAGTTTGGAGTCCGACCGTGGGATTTTGATTGTGCTTTGTGTAGTTTTTCGAAGTACATTTCCTTGCAGGGTCGGCTCTACTCTTTTGAGTAGAGAGATGTCCATTTTACAGGGGAGTTTCTGTCGGATTTTTGATAGAATTCTCGTAAAACGTGATATCCAGTCGAACCCTAATTTCTGATTCTGTACTAAATACTCTAGATTGAATTCTAGGATTTCTATTAGGTTTATTTTGATGTCGATTATTTATTGCTTGTTTAGTTGCACCGAGACCGAGGGCTAGTGGACCAGGCCCGTCGGACCTATCTCGTGGAGCGCATCAGGTGAGTTACTATACTATATATATATGCTTAGGATGCATGATTTAGAAATGCATGTTTTATGTTGATTAAATATGCATAAATAATTTGATTATTTCTTAAGTTTACATTAAGTATATTTTTGGTTTATTTTTGGTATATATTAAATTATATGCATGTTTTGAAAATAAAATATACTTAAAATATTTTTAAATATATTTCCAGCTTAATTTATAATTTGATTGAATGCATTTGACGTATATATACTCGAAATATACCTAGTTTACTTTTGATATATTTCCGGTATATATATGGTTTATATTGTTATTTCATTTAAATTCATGCATCATTTATTGTGAGTGAATGATTTATATTATTAATGAAGGATATCAATAGAACGTGCTACCTAGTGGGCAGCACTAGGACCGAGTACGTACCGGTATGCCTATAGTATTTAGGCTATAATACTAACTTATTTGTGGATATTGATTTGATGTGATTATTGATGTGTGTGAGATATGGTTTGGGTGTGATTGCTGGAGCTCGGTTGACCAAGTGTCTCGGGGCCAATCACACTAGCAGTCAGACTACTGGAGCTCGGTTGACTTAGTGTCTCGAGGCCAGTCTACTGTCTAAATGGATTAAGTGGATATATTTGGTATAAGTGAGCCTGTACGGCTAGAGTGTTGTCTAACACTATTTTCGAGGTTGCGATATTCTAGGGTTCTATGTGATCCTTCATAAAAGATGATTTTCAATAAAACATATAAAATGATTTTACTGCATCTGTGTGAATTTGCCTGTATATATACATATTAGATATGTATTGTTGACTGTATGCATTATCATTTAGTGTGTATGTATATATATATTATAGTAATTCACTCAGTGAGGTCTGACTCCCCTCCGTTGACTATTTTTCAGGAGAGTCAACTTCTTCAAACCTCAGTAGCAGGTCAATACGCCAGATTTCTTCCGCCCCGGCTTCTTTGTGTAAATTATCTACTTGAGTCTTATTTATTTTATCTAGACACTACAGTAGTTATGAATTAAAGTATTGGATTTCATGTATTATATTTAAAGAGATGTATTATATTGAAACTGGATTTGTATTAAAGAAATTATATATCTATGAGATGAGATTTAACTTAAATCCAGTTGGTGTATATACTATTGTGATATTTAAGATTTTTATTTCCGCTGCATATATAAAATATGGTTATTGTTATTATTGCATGATTTATTTTATTTTTTTTAGGCTTGCTACGGGATCCGGATTCGAAAGAATTCCCGTTCCCTAGCGCCGGTCATGGCCCCTGTTTTGGGTCATGACATCTTTTCATATATATATAACACAAATAAAATACAATATAGACACATAATTTAATTATTAAACCCTAATAATATTCATGCATTCATAAATATATGTATAATTCATAAAAATTAAGGTCAATAATGTAATTCATTAAAGTAATAATATTAAAATATTAATGCTCTAAGTTAAAGACTTAATAAAATACTATTTCCCGAAATAATAATTTAAAAACATGTATTTACGTAAAATATATTAATTAAACATAAAATAATAACGATAATAACTTTTTTAAGATAATGAAATAATAATCAATAATTATTTTAAAATTATTAACACTGCATATCCTATTTTACAATAAAATAATGTAAAGACTCGAGTTATAACAGTGCCACTGGGTTCGTATCGTGACAAAGTTGGTATCAGAGCTTTGGCTCCTTTTTCATGCTTTTGACTATCGATATCTATCTTTCTCATATTACTGTGGTGCTTAGGTTGTTAATTGTTACTTGTTGATTCCTTATCCTTAGGATTTTGCATCTATGTTTGTGTTCTTGTTTGGTTTTGAATTTGGGTTTTCTTGTCTTTTTAAAATGAGGCATGCTTAAAATACCCCTGCTGCTGATGCAGAGCCTGATGACAGTGAGCAGTCATTTCAGGATGAGATTTTCCCTCCTGCCCCTCAACCTAGAGGTAGGGGTAGAGGTAGAGGTAGGGGTAGCAGTAACTCAGAGGCAGGATCAGCCTCAAGTAGAGCCTCAGATTCTAGCAGAGGATCCTACAACTTTTACAGCTAGTATGGTAGGTATTAATCAGGGCTTGGTAGCTCTTAATTAGGTGATGCCCATAGTACATCAGATACTTCAATGACAGAATCAGGGGATGTCTGATGCAAATGCGACATTGTTATACTCCAAAGTGGGGTGATTTTATTTTGATGGTACTGGAGACACATTGGATTTCATTAACACTATAGAGTCCAGGACTAGATCTGGGTATTTTGATTATCAGAGGATCATGATAGTGGAGTTATTCATCTCAAGGCAGGTCAAGACTAGTTCATGCAGTCCTTTCAGCCTTTTATGACCACGATGACTTAGTTGGGATTCCAGGAGCAGTTTATAAGATTCTTCTGTCCTTCATCTATGCGAGAGAACTATAGATGACAACTACTTAATATCGATAAGAGAGATTGATCAGTTGAGGACTATACTTGAGAGTTCTATAGATTGATGAGACATTATGAGGATGTGAAGCAAGATATTGCCAGAGCAGTTGAGCTGTATATGATTAGGTTAGGCCCAACTTATATTGGCATTCGACTAGAGGGTCATAGTCTAGAGAGTGTTGTGGAGGAGGCAAGAAAGCTAGAGCGAAGGCATATCTAACACAACACCATGCTTGACTCGTATGATAGTGGCATTGTCAAACCTGTTTAGAGGGTCCAGCAACCAGTATTTTAGATAGGCAGCACAAGTGCTCAATTAGTAAGTCCTTCTCAGTAGAGCAGATAGTTCAGAGCACATCAGACTAGTAGGCACCACCTTACTCAGAATTACAGGAGTAGTAGGGCTACTAGATTTGGTGGTAGTGCTAGCATCAACAATGGATAAAGCTCTAGACATGACAGTTTTAGGTTTGTAACTAGTGTGTGTGCCACATGTGGGTGAGTGCATCAAGGTCCTTGTCACTTAATGCTAAGAGCATGTTTCAAATGTGGTCAGTTTGGACATTTTTCTAGAGCTTGTCTGAACTGTGGATTCCAGCCATCCTTTGCTCAAGGATCTTCACCTTTATTGTCCAACCTTTGCATCAGGTGCCTCAGTAGTATTAAGCACCCATTGTTAATGATATGCACTAGGTCAATCGTGTATGACCATGTTTTGACTTTATCATTTTATTTAATAAAGAGGCATTTTTTATTATCATTTTGTGTTATGATAATTACTTGAATAGTCAATTCTTACTAAGGTCATCAAATATATGACTTGATAGTAAAATCGTTAGATTAAATATGAGTTCTATTCAAATCATCCCTAGTCATAACAATATGTTATGGCTAGTATGATGTTGATTGATGATTATGTTTTACTGATCATGAATATAAGATATTAAGTCAACTCATAGGTACTTATTTATGAAATAATGTACTAGATTGACCCATCATAAGAATAGTACATAGATAATTGTCATAAGTAACTCTCATTATAATAATATTGATTTAGTCCTTTGACTTTGAAATCATCATGAAATTCTATATAACTATTATATATTTTGACACAATGTAACATTATCTTTAACAGGATGATTAAATAGATTATTATTGGATATAAAATGAGTTATGTGAGGAATGTAAGTGATTGAGAAGGAATTTGTCCCTCATTTAATCTGAAAAATATATCTATGGGTCCCTTAATAAGATAGACTGAGGAAAATGCATGGCCATGCTAAAGTGAATTGATAAAGAGTTATCATTCTCAATCTTCTTAAAGTCAAGAAATAATATGATTAAATTATATAAGGATGACAGAAACATGCCTTATATTTAATCAAGATATCATGTGATAAAGGAATTACAATATTTATTATAAATTAGGTTATCTTAGATTATTGACTTCACATGACTTGGGTAGTCATAATGTCTTGCTAAAGGCCACTTATGACTTATAGGCCTAAATAGAGATTTAAGGCCCACTGCCAACGTCATGTGAACCTACAGGGTCATACTATATGGGTTTGAGAAGCCCAAATATGCTATGTGGAAATAAATAAATATTTTATTTATTTAAGGTAAAGGTTATCTTAAATAAATAGAACATTATTTTTTATTTAATTTTAAATAAAATCATAACAATAATAATTAAGAAATTACCAAAAAGTTATTTTGGTAAGTGAAACCCTAATTAGAGGTCTATAAATACATTATATTCTCTAGGGTTTCACCAACTCAATCATTAGCCACTAAAAATTCATTTTCTCCTCTTAGAAAAACAAAAACACAAAGTGTTTTTATTCTTGATTTGTGAGAAATCAAGAGAAGTGCTAGCACACAAAGTTTTCATTTTAATCAAGGGTTGTTCATGTGGATGCTTATGGAGGACAGATTCTTTTAGAGATGTCTTGATTCAAACTACCAAAATTAAAAACTCGAGGTAAGGTGTCACTGAAGTGAACCTCCTCTCTGCCTTCTAGAAATTTTGCCTCTTCTGCGTTTATGGTAAGATTTGAAAACCCTAGTTTTAAATTAATTAATTAAATTACTTGGATCCAAGTTAGGGTTTGTGATTAAAATTTTTAATTTTCGTTGTGTTTTTGAATTAATTACACACCCATATAACCTCAGCAACGACCGATTGAGTTTGCAAGTTAGCAGGGCCGAGGTAGAGGACAAACTCAGTCATTCACCTTATAGTAGCCAGGACGTGGACAAGCTAGGGTCTTAACTTTAACTCCTCAGGATGCGCATGCATCTAATACTATGGTAGCAGGTATTATTCCCATTTGTTGCTCTGAGACTAGAGTCTTATTTGATCCGGTTGCTACGTATTCTTTTATATCTCCTTTATTTGCTTCAAAAGTGACTTGTCTTCCTTCTAAGATGAGTTTTCCTTTGTATATTTCTACTCCTCTTAATAATTAGTTAGAGACAGACATTTTCTTTTCATTTTGTCTTATGTTAGTTGAAGGTAAAGAGTTGTTGGCATACTTGGTTCTTTTGGATGTGATGGAGTTTGATGTGATTCTAGGAATGGATTTTTTGTCCCAGTATTATGCTTTTGTGAATTTTCAAGTGAAAGAAGTAATTTTTAGAATTTCAGGTGAAGAGGAATTCAAATTCAGAGGTAGTAAGGGTTCCATGCCTCATAATCTTATTTCTACTATTATAACTAGGAAGATGCTTAGTAGAGGGTGTCATGACTATCTAGCTGTAGTTAGGGATGTTTAAGCAGAAATAGGATTTGTAAAAAGGGTACTAGTGGTGCGTGAGTTCTCAGATATTTTTCCAAAGGAGTTACCTGGATTATCGCCGAATAAAAAGATAGAATTTTATATTGATGTTGTGCTTAGTACAGATCCTATCTCTATGCCACCTTATAGGATGGCACCTGTAGAGCTAAAAGAGCAATTGCAGAAATTATTTGATAAGGGGTTTATTCGGCCTAGTACATCTCCTTGGGGTGCTCTAGTTCTTTTTGTGAAGAAGAAGGATGGTAGTCTTTGACTTTGTATTGACTACAAATAACTAAATAAGGTTACCATTAAGAACAAGTATCCACTCCCCAAGACTGATGATTTATTTGATCAGTTGTAAGGAGCTTAATATTTCTCTAAGATTGATTTGAGATCTGGGTATCATCAGCTAAGGATTATAAGTGAGGATGTACCCAAGTCAGCATTTCGGACTAGATATAGCCACTATGAATTCCTAGTGATGTCCTTTGGGTTGACTAATGCCCTAACAATCTTTATAGACTTGATGAATAGGGTGTTTAGGCCATTCTTGGACCAATTTGTAATTTTATTTATTGATGACATTCTGGTCCATTTCAAGAATAAGGTGGAGCATACGATGCATTTAAGTTTGGTGCTACAAACTTTGAGAGAGCACCAGTTGTATGCTAAGTTTTTAAAATGTGAATTCTAGTTATACCAAGTGGCATTCTTAGGGCATGTGGTGTCTAAAGATGGCATTCAGGTAGATCCCAAGAAGATAGAGGCAACCACTGAGTGGCCAAGACCCACAATGATCACAAAAATGAGAAGTTTTCTAGGTTTAGCGGGCTATTACATGAGATTTATAAAGGATTTCTCCAAGATTGTTGTGCCTTTGACCAAACTGACCCAGAAGAGTGTTAAGTTTGTGTGGACTGATAGATGTGAGGAGCATTTCCAGTTGCTTAAGGATTTATTGACTTTATCTCCAGTGCTGACTTTGCCTTCTAGTGATGATGGATACACGATGTATTATGATGCTTCCTGTGTAGTATTGGGCTGTGTGCTAGTGCAGAATGGTAGAATGGTTTCTTATGCTTTAAGGCAATTGAAGAAGCACAAGTAGAACATGGCAGCAGTTGTATTCGCACTGAAGATTTGGAGGCATTACTTGTATAGTGTCACTTGTGAAATATACACCGACCATAAGAGCTTGAAGTATATCTTCGAGCAGAGGGAGTTGAACCTAAGGCAAATAAGATGGATGGAACTTTTAAAAGACTACGATTATTTGATTTTTTACCATTCAGGCAAAGCAAACATGGTAGCAAACGTGTTAAGTAGAAAATCAGTAGGCAGTTTTATCCATATTAGTACTAAGAGGAGGCCAATTATTTAGGAGTTGCTTGAGCTGATTGATTAGGGTTTATAGTGGAAAGTGACTAAGAAATGCCTTGTAGCTCAATTCAGAGTATGATTAATGTACTTGGACATAGTTAAGGCAGCTCAAAGGAGGGCCTATAGGTATAGAGAATTATATTTGAGGTGCAACAAGGTCAATCTAGAGAGTTCGTGATTGACAGTGAGGGTGTTTTACACTTGGGTACTCAGTTGTATATGGTAGACATTGATGATTTAAGGAAAGAGATCTTAGAAGAGGCACATTTTTTTTCTTACAGTATTTATCTAGGTTCCACCAAGATATATCATAATTTAAAGGATACATACTGGTGGAATGGAATGAATAAGGATGTTGCAGAATTTGTATCCAAGTGTCTCACATGTCAGTAGGTGAAACTAGAGCATTAGAGGCCCTCAAGATTGTTACAGCCCATGCCTATCCCAGAGTGGAAGCGGGATATGATTGCCATGGATTTTGTGACTGGTTTGCCTTGGACGACATGTAGATTTGATGCAATTTGGGTGATCATTGATAGGCTAACTAAGTAAGCTCACTTTCTACAGGTAAATAAGACATACTCCACTGAAAGGTTGGCACGGTTGTATGTCAACATAATTTTTTGTCTTCATGGAGTTCCAATGAGCATAATATCTAATAGAGGAGCCACTTTTACATCAGTTTTCTAGCATGAGTTACATAAAGCCTTAGGTACAAGGTTAGACTTTAGTACAACATTCCATCCTTAAACTGATGGTCAGTCTGAAAGGACCATTCAAACTTTAAAGGATATGCTTAGAATGTGTGTGATGGATTTAGGAGGTCAATGGGATAACCACTTACCACTTATTGAATTTGCATATAACAACAGTTATCATGCAAGTATTGAGATGGCTTCGTATGAGGCGTTGTATGGTAGGAAGTGCATATCACCTTTATGTTAGGAAATTGGTGAGAGACAGCTATCAGGTCTAGAGGTAGTGCATATTACTTCTAAGAAAGTTCCTATCATTCGACAAAGGTTGAGGACAGCTTTCAGCAGGCAGAAGAGTTATGTTGATCCTATAAGGAAAGATGTTTCCTTTCTAGTTGGAGATATGGTGTTTTTGAAGGTATCTCCGATGAAATGAGTTATGAGGTTTGGTAAGAAAGGTAAGTTGGCTTCGAGATACATTAGACCTTTCGAGATACGGTCATGAGTTTGAGAAGTGGCCTATAGACTGGTGTTATATTATAACCCGAGTTTTTAAATGTTTTTATATTAAATCGGGATATGCAGAGTTAATAAATTTTAAAACTATATATTTGATTATTTGATTATTTTGTGAATATTTAACGTTATTTTACATTTATTTATAGTGTTCTACATAAAAATTATCCTGAAACTTATTATCTTGGAAAATAATATTTTAATAATATTTAAATTTAGTGCATTAATAATTTTAATATTATTATTGTAGAAAATTACATTATTGACCTTTGTTTCATGAGTCAATATATATATATATATATATATATATATATATATATATATATATTATGGTTTTTTTTATGCATGTGTTATTCGTATTGTGATTTTATTGTTAGTTGCATCAAGACCGAGGCCTAGTGGACCAAGCCCATTAAACCCATCTCGAGGAGCGCATAACTGTGAGTTATTATGATATATATGCATTGCTTAGGTTGCATGTTTTAGAATTCTATGTTTTAAATATAAACTTTGCATAATTGCCTATTTGAATATTTAAGTATATTTTAGGTATACTTTTAGTATATTTTTGGTATATTGTGAAATAAATGCATGTTTTCCTCTTTAATTAAATTTAGCTTGTTTTTAATTATATTATTGGTTTAATTTAATATGTTTCACGATTTTATTTGAGTTGATTATATGTATATATACTTGTAATATACTTAGTTTATTTTAGGTATATTTTTGGTATATATATGGTATATTTGTTTATTTTAAATATCATTATGCATCATTTATTTTCTTGAATGTATGTTTTATATAAATGAAGGATATCGATAGAATGTGCTTCCTAGTGGGTAGCACTAAAACCGAATATATACTAGTACGACAGTAGATTTTAGGTTAAATTACTAGCCTATTGGTGGATTATGACTTGTTGATTGATTTGATTGATGTGAGATGTGATTGAGAGTGTGATTGTTGGAGCTCGGTTGACTTAGTGTCTCGGGGCCAGTCTACTATCCAGTTGGACTAAGTGAATTATTTGGAACTAAGTGGGCCTATAAGGCTTAAGTGAGTTCTATTGATATTTGAGGTTGCAAAAATATAGGGTTCTATTTGATCCTTCATAAACCGATATTTTTCATTATAAAATGATTTTCTTTGCATATGTGTGTATTTTCTTGTATATATATTTATTATATATACCTTTGAGTGATTGCATTTATCATTTAGTTATGCATGTATATATATTATAATAATTCACTCAGTGAGGTTTGACTCCCCTCTATTGATATTTTTTAGGAGAGTCCTCATCTTTAGACCTCAGCAGTAGACCCGTCCGCCGGATTTCTTTTGCTTTGGCCTTATTATATAAATCGCTTACTTGAGTTTTATTTTGTACTCTAGACACTGCAGTAGTAGTTGTATTTAAATCTGTTGAGAGTTGTATTTATATTTATGCATGTAAGAGGATTTTACTTCAAAGTGTTACTCTGAATGTTGTATTAAAAGATTTCTATTTATGATATATATAAGATGTGATTTTGTGATATTAAAGGATGTTGATAAGTTATTTTATTATTTGAGATTTACTTTACGCTGAATAATATTTTATTTATTTTATTTTATTGCATGCTTTTATTTTAAGGCTTGCTACGGGTTTCAGATTTGAAAGAATTCTCGTTCCCTTGCGCCAGTAATGGCCCCCTGTTTTGGGTCGTGACATGTTGCCTCCTAAGTTATCTCAAATCCACCCAGTGTTCCACATATCTATACTGAGAAAGTATATTCATGATCCTTCTCATGTACTTCAGCCTCAAGCAGTGGAGCTTAATGAAGATCTATCTTACGAGGAGTATCCAGTGGCAATTGTGGATCGCCAAGTTCATCAACTTCGCTCCCGGGAGATTCCAATGGTGAAAGTGCTTTAGAGTAACCACACAGCAGAAGACTATATATGGGAGACATAATTCGAGATGCAAGCCACTTATCCCTATCTTTTTCATCAATAGACCTTGTATTATACAAGGAAGTCAATTTTCAAAGGTCTTTTGGTAATCAAAACACTAAAAAATAGACATAAAAATTTTAAAAAATGGGCAAAAAAATTGAAAAAAATGGACTTTTTACATGTTGGTGTTTTTATTGGTTAAAAAGTTAATTTTATTATTATTATTATCAGATAATTTTTTTGATGTGTTCAAAACGCGTAAGGACCTTTCAAAATCAAATATTGTTATCAGTCTATTTTGAAGAGATGAGCCTGTTCCTATAATAGGGGAAGTCAGTACGCAGACTCTACTTTAAAAAGCAAAGAGTCTGAGTGCATGAGGGGGGGGGAGCCTCACACACCCAGACTGAGAAAAAAAAAGACTAAAGAAAAAAAACAGAGAGACAACAAAAGAGAGAAAAGAGTTACGCAAAAAAAAAAAACCCTATCGCATAAGAAAACCCTAAAAATCTAGATGCGAAGAACACCTCGCACACACCCTTGTCTTTCAAAACCCTAATTTTGGATACTATCAGTGTCTTTGAACGCAATCAAATCCCAATCCAAAATCAAATCAATACTGAGTCAATTTTAACGATGATAATCCAATCTGAGGGGCTATCTCAAAGCATTTGCACAGCATCTAAAATCATCAGTGTTCTTTTTTATTCCATTCTTTTCTTCTCTTTCTTTTTGTGATTTTTATTTTTATTTTATTATTGTTTTAATTATTCAATTTCACTACTAATCTAATTATTTCAGTGTTTTTGTTTTGATATGCGAATGTAGATTGAGGATGATACTGCCTGTGTTTAGACGAACAAAAGGTCCATTGAATTCCATGGAAGAACTTGTGTTGTTTTCCAGTATAACTTAGGATTTTTATCTTTATTTTTCATTTTGCTATTCTATGTAGTTATTTTAATTCCTGGGTGTATAATTGTTTAATTTTAGTTTTGTACGTAGTTTATAATAGCTCCAGTAGTAGGAATAGTGAAAGATTTAATTTTCTGCGTTTAAAATCAATTAGTAATTAGGTTCAATTAAGTAAAAATCAATTAAAATCAATGGTGGCAGTAGCTTAATTTAGGGTTTGTATATAATTGATTTAGGGTTTCTAGAAAATCACTAAAATATTTGTTTGATCCTTTTTTTTATGTTTTATTTATTTTAGGTTATGTTTTTTGGGTTTTTATATTATTTTGAACCCCAAGCCCATGCTTAGGTCCAACTCACTTTAAATTGGCTTAAAAAATGGTTTAGGACTTTAAATGATTAAAATCAATTTAGGCTCATTATGTTAATTAGATTTTAGGCCCATTTAGTTAATTAAAACTTATTTAGACTTAGCTCAGTCCACTTAATTTCATTTCTTTTAAAATAAATAGATCTAAGCCCACTTCTCATTTTAAATAAAACCAAGTTAGACTTAGGCCCACTAATTTAACTTTCCTTTAAAATTGAATAGACTTAAGCTCATTCCTTATACAAACTAAAATAAATAGATCTAGGCTCACTAATTAATAATAAATATAGGCTCACTTTCAGTCCCTTTCTCACTTGTAAATAAACTATAAATCTTGCTAACTTTTTAAAATTAACATAGTTTATACTTAAGGACAACGCGATATTGAGTGTATTTTTTATGTGTAATTTTATTGAATGATGCCTAGGGTTAGATGGATGCCAAATAAGGTTTAAATAAAATTGCATGTAATTAGAGGATGAAATAATCATTTATAAAATTATTCTAAATGAATACGAGACTAAGAGAAGTTAGTATTCCTGCTCCCAGAATCTCTTGGTTGTGGTGCTAATTTTCTTTTAGAGAATCGAGTACCACCAATCAAATTGTCCCAGTTATTACCCTGGGTGACAACTCCTCTTCTCCACACTATGACTTTGTGACATAGTAGTGTGTTCCCTAAGGCCCTGAGTCTAAATAGTGTCATGGTTGCTAAAATCTTGGACACGTGCTAAACTCCGCCATCTACACTACTTCTTCTTTTTCTCCCAATTTCCCATGCCTCGTTCCTTTTCTTTTGTTGTACCATTTCTTTCTCTCGTTGCCTTCTTTTTCTAGCACCATCGCCTACTTCTTTATTCTTCTTGCTGCTACCACAACATCAATAGCAGCAACAACAACATCAATAATAGCAACAACAACAACATCAACAATAACAGTAACAACGTCAACAACAACAGCAACAACATCAACAACAACAATGACAATGGCAGTGACAACAGCAGCAACAACCATATCAGCAGCCTCTTCTGTCCTAGAATTATGTTTTAGGTGAGTTCTAGGCTGATTTAGTTGAGTTGTGAGGTTGATTTCTAGGTTGATTCTGTGTTATTTGTTAGTTAATTGTTAGTTGTTTATTATTTATTGTGTTTATTTTAATTTTTAGTTAATTAATATAATTTTTGCTTAATTTATTTTTTAATATTTGGTTGATTTTTGAGTTGATCTATATGTACTTAGTTGATTTTAAATTATTTTAGTTAATTTTAATTATGGGTATTTTTTAATATTTTAATAATATAAATTGTAATTTTTGTTAATTATGTTAATTAATTATTTTTGGTTGAAAATTTGAGTAATTAGTGTTAGCATATTAAGTTAGTAATTTTTGTGTTAATAAAATTATTTTTAGTAAATTAATATTATTTTTGAGGAATTATTATGTTTATGTGAATATTGAAATTTTGAAGTAATTATGTAATTTGGTTGAAAATATAATTAAATTATATTTTAAATGGTTTTAGAATTTTATAGAGTATTAGAATAATTTTTATAAATTAATTAATGTTTTTAACTAATTAATTCTAATTTTTGAAAATTATATTCAATATTAAATTATTTATTATTTTGTAATGAAATGGATTTTTAATTAATTTTATGATATATTTAAACTATTTAAATAATTAATTGTGAATTTGACTATTTTATGATGAATAATTGTAAAATTTGGATTTTATTAATATTATATAAATTATTGGGATTTTATTATCTAATTTGGAAAAATAATTAGTTTTAATGTTTTATTATTTAAATAAATTAAATTGTGGCTTTTTGGATATTTTATGGATTTTTAATGATTTTAAATATATATTATTAAATTATTTATTTTTGGTGGATTGTGAACCTCAGTTGGGGATTTGAGGTCCCAACTCGAGGTATTGAGTTTGTGTGAATTTAGAAATATTTTTGCTTGCAGGATTGACTCTACTTCGGTAGAGTGATGTCCATTTTATAAAAGAAACTCTGTCGAATTTTCGGTAAATTTTTTCATAAAATGTGACATCGGGTCAATTCTAATTTTTGAATTCTGAGTTGAGTCTTCCTTAGAAATTCTAGAAGTTAGGGTTTCTATTTTTTTATTGTTGTTTTATTTTATGTCTTTTAGCCGCCCCTCCAGTCATGTCTACCAGTTGAGGTTGAACACGACGTATAAGAGGATCGTCTTTATCTTGTAAATTAATATTTGATTTGAGTGTCAGGTCTTTCAATTGAAATCATATTAAATTTGGATGAATTATATTTTACAAGATTATAGTCGGTATTCTTATATAATGTTGCATGATTTAATTTATAGTTGATTAATTTTATTTTAATTTATTTTAATTTTCTTTGTCTTATTCTCATTTATTTTAAATAAACTACGATAGAATGAGCTACCTGATGGGTTTCATCAGGACCATATGTGTACTGGTAAAATATTTTATTATATTACTTGGTCCAATAGTCTGGTGATAATTTGCTCTCACACACCGCTAGTAATATAATATTTGATTATTTAATAAATACTGGGGCCAAAGGATTGATGATGTTTTGCTCTTGGGCACCGCCAATATAGTTTGATTAATATTTATTAAATCACTAGGGCCGATGGTTTGGTGATGCTTTGCTTTCGAACACTGCCAGTGATATTGGATTAAGTGATGTGACTGCGACTATGCATCCTGGTAATACTTTACTCTCGAGATCTGACAGTCTTGGATATAAAGGAATCGAATGATTATTAAAAATTGATAACTTAGGTTCTACCTAGTTTTTATACTGAAATGTTTTAAAAAACATTTAAATGTTTATTTCTTTCCTATTGAAAAATAGGTTTCTTATATATATATATATATATATATATATATATATATATATATATCAAAGAACTTGAATAAACTTATTAATATATTATATTTTCATAAATAACTTATTTTAAAGGAAATTTTCAAACAGCATTTATTTCTTTTATTAGCTTACTCAGTGAGGTCTGACTCCTCTCAATTTATTTTTTTTAGGAGTTTGGGAGTCTTATGTTAGGCATACTTCTCTACGCCGTGTAGCTTTTTCACCAGTTATCTTATGTAGGTCTATATAGTTATATTTGTATTAGTATTCGTGTACCGCAGTAGAGAACTATATAATTGCATATTTTAAATTTGGATATTAAGTATTGAAATACTACTTGTATAACTGATGTATATTTATTTTAAGCACGATGATGTTATGGTTTAATTAGATTGAGAAAAATCAGTTTGATAATGTGCATTATGATTTAATCATTTTATTATGAGGTTTTAAAGTGAAATATTCTGTGTTTTTCTTTTAAGGCTTACTACGAGTTTTGGTAGCTTTATGCTTTCTCATTCCTTAATGTCAGTCACGTTCCCCTGGGTTCAAGTCATGAGAAGAATTCAATCATATAATTTCTTGATTTCAAGTAGATTGAGAATGATAACTCTTAATCAATTTAATTTAGCATGGTCAAGCATTTTCCTCAGTCTATCTTATCAAGGGGCCCATAGATATCTTACTCATATTAAATGAGGGACAAATTCCTTCTCAATCACTTACATTTCTCACATAACTCATTTTATACCTAACAACAACCTATTTTATCATCCGATTAAAGATAATGTAAGATTATATCAAAATATAAAATAGTTATATATAAATTCATGGTGATTTCAAGGTTAAAGGACTAAACCAATATTACTATGATGAGAATTACTTATGATAATTATCTATGCAGTATTCTCATGATGGGTTAATCTAGCACTTTAATTCTCAAATAAGTACCTATGAGTTGACTTAATATCTTATATTCATAATTAGTAAAACATAATCATCAATCAACACCATACTAGCCATAATACATTATTATGACAAGGGATAATTTGAATAAAACTCATATTTAATCTAAGGGTTTTACTATCAAGTTACATACTTGATGACCTTAATAAGAATTAACTATTCAAGTAATTATCATAACACAAAATGATAATGAAAAATGCCTCTTTATTAAATAAAATGATAAAGTCAAAACATGATCATACATGATTGACCTAATGCATATCACTAACAATATCCCACTTGCACTAGGCCCAATCTATATTAAAACTAATACCCATGGACCTAGTATGACTCTCATGCTTAGGCTGTGGAAGAGGCTTAGTCAGTGGATCATCAACATTATCATTTGTAGGTACTTTGCATATCTTCACGTCTCCTCTCTCAATGATTTCTCAAATGAGATGATAACATCTAAGTCTATGTTTGGATCTCTAATGTGATATGGGCTCCTTAGCTTGAGCTATAGCTCTATTATTATCACAATATAAGTTCACTAGATTTGATATACTAGGAATAACACCTAGTCCAGTTATGAACTTCTTGATCCAAACAACCTCCTTAGCAGTATCTGAGGCAACTATATACTCAGCTTCTATTGTAGAATTAACAATGGTGTCTTGCTTGGAACTCCTTAAGCTCACTATACCTCTATTCAAATAAAACACATAACCTAACTGTGATAAAAAAATCATCTTTGTCAGTTTGGAAGCTGGCATCTGTGAAACCATTTACAACTAGCTCATCTTCCTTACCACCATACAGTAAAAATGCATCCTTAGTTCTTCTCAAGTACTTAAGGATATTTTTAACTGTTATCCAATGACTTTCACCTAGGTCTGACTGGTATATGCTTATTGTGCTTAAGGCATATGAAACATCAGGTCAAGTACACAATATTGCATACATGATAGATCTAATAGCAAAAGCATATGGAATCTTACTCATGTTGTCTTGGTCATTTTGTGTCATAGGACACTGAGTCTCATCGAGACTAATGCCAAGTGACATTGGCAAGAACCCTCTCTTAGAGTTTAACATGCTAAACATGTTTAATACCTTATTAATGTACGTGCTCTGACTTAAGCCAATAAGCCTTTTAGATATATCTATATAGATCTTAATGCCTAATATATAAACAGCTTCCCCCAAGTCTTTCATTGAGAAACAATTCCCTAGTAATGATTTAACATTTTGTAAAATAGGGATGTCATTTCCAGTGAGTAGTATGTCATTAACATACAACACTAAAAACACAATTGCACTCCCACTAACCTTCTTATAGACACAAGGTTCATCTTCATTCTTAATGAAGCCAAACTCTTTGATTGCTTCATCAAAATGAAGATTTCAACTTCGAGATGCTTGCTTCAGTCTATAAATGAACCTTTAAAGCTTTCTTACCCTTCCAGAATTCTCAAGATTGACAAAACCCTCTAGTTGTGTCATGTACACATCCTCAAGTAGGTTTCCATTAAGAAACGCTATTTTGACATCCATTTGCCATATCTCATAATCATAATATATAGCTACAACAAGGAGAATTCAAATAGATTTCAACATAGCAACTGGTAAAAAGGTTTTGTCATAGTCTATACCATGTGTTTGTTTAAAATCCTTTATAACCAATCTTGCCTTAAAGGTATGCACATTGCCATCCATGTCTATTTTCTTTTTAAAAACCCATTTGTATCCAATAGTTTTTAAGCCATCAGTTGGGTCAATCAAGGTCTAAACTTGATTATCATACATGGATTGCATTTCTGATTTCATGGCTTCTAGCCATTTCTCAGAGTTAGGACTACTTATGTCCTCTTGACATGATGTGGACTCACTTTGATCCACATTCAATATATCATTATCATCATTTATGAGAAATCCATATCTCATAAGGATTTGATGTGTCCTACCGTACCTCCTTGGGCCTTCTGGTACTTATGCAAGTTCAACAATTACTTGTTGATCTAGCTACAATTACATACTTGGCATAATGTTATTTTATGGTTCTTGAGTTTCTTCAAGTTGGATTGTGCTCCTACTAGATCCTTTGGAAATAAATTCTCTTGCCAAAAATACACCATTTTGAGCAACAAACACTTTATTCTCAAAAGCATTGTAGAAATAATATTTTTAGTTTCTTTAGGATATCCCACAAAAAAGAATGTATCAGATTTAAGTGCTAGTTTATCTAAGATTTGACGCTTCACATAAGCATCACATCCCCAAATCTTAAGAAAAGACAAACTGGGAGGTTTTCCTATCCACATCTCATATAGTGTCTTTTCAACTACCTTTGTTGGAACTTTATTCAAAATGAATGCATCAGTTTCTAAAGCATATCCCCAAAAAGAGATTGGAAGTTTAGATTGACTCATCATTGATCGATCCATATCCAATAAAGTCTAATTTCTTCGTTCGGACACACATTCCATTATGGTGTACCTAAAGGAGTCAATTGTGAAATAATGTCATAATCTGTAAGATGATCTATAAATTCTTAGCTTAAATATTCACCATCTAGATCAGATCTTAGTGTTTTAATATTTTTACCAAGTTGGTTTTGTACCTCATTCTTGGAAACTTGAACTTTTCAAAAGATTCAGATTTATGTTTCATTAAATAGATATAGCAATATCTACTGAAATTATCTATGAAAGAGATGAAGTACTAGAAACCTCCTCTAGCAATTAAGCTTAATGGTTCATATACATCTGAATGTATAAGGCCTAATAAATCATTACGCTCTCTACCTTTTCTAGTAAAAGGCATTTTAGTCATTTTTCCTAATAAACAAGATCCACATGTTTCAATGAATTTAAAAGTCCATTTTAGTGAAGCTTTGAAATGCGTTTCTCATTTATGTGGCCTAAACAACAATGCTAGAGATTGGTAGTGTTTAAATCATTAGATTAAACTTCTTTGTATCATGTTATAGATTGACTTTTCATTAGTGTCTTCATCATTTAGAACATAAAGACCATTATTGTGTGGAGAAAATCTATAGAAAATGTTATCACGATAAATATTGCATTTATTATTCCTAATAATAAATTTAAAACCTTTCTGTCCAAACAAGAAACAGAAATAATATTCCTACACATAGTAGGCACATAATAATAATTTTCCAAATTTAAACAATTCCACTAGGCAAAGTTAACTCATAAGTCCCATAAGCTAAAGCAGCAACTCTTGCTCCATTGCCAACTCGTAGGTCCACTTCACCTATAGTTAATGATCTATTCCTTTTTAGACCCTGCACATTAGTACAAATGTGAGATACTAATCCAGTATCTAATACCCAAGAATCAGAAGTAGACAAATTAATTTATATAACATGAATACCAAAAGAGGTAGTCGCACTACCCTTATTCTTGTTTAGATCATTCAAATATAGCTTGCAATGGGCTTTGGTTTTGGCTTCTGAAAGCCTTTGGGAGCCTTGCTCTTGCCCTTTCCAACCTTTATCATACCCTTTCCCTTATTGGCCATTAGAATATCCTTGGTGGAATTCTTAATGTTCTTTTCAATAGTTTTAAGCTTCTCATGCAACTCTGAAACATTTTTATCCATACTATGCATATTGAAATTCATGATGAAACATTATAAGCTTCAGGAAAAGATTAGAGAATAATATTATCAGTCGATTCTATTCAATTTTGAGACCAAGCTTGTCCAAGTGTTCAAGATAACCCTTCATCTTGAGAACATAAGATTGACAGAGTCACTAACAATTAACTTGTAAGAGAGCAATGCCCTAATGATATTGAATCTTTTGATTTTAGCTTTCTTTTGGAACATTTCCTTGAGATGGCCTATCATGGTATAAGCCTCCATTTCCATCAGTTGCTTTTTAAGCTCAAACTCCATGCATCTAAGCATGAGACAAATGACATCAACTAAATCATTAAGATGCTTACTCTAAGCATCCTTTTGTGTTCTAAGAGCATTAGCAGCCAATTCCTTTGGGATGGGTTGATCAAGGATATATTCTTTTCTTTCTTGTATAAGAACAATTCATAGGTTTCTATACCAGTCAAGAAAGTTAGTCCCTTTAGTTTATCCTTTTGAAGGATCGATCACAGTGACATGGTAGGTGTAGTGTTTGATGTCATTATCTATAACAAATATATATAGGATACATACAGTTTTATTATGAAAGAGGCAAAGAAAACTCCCACTAAATTTTCATAAATTATAAAACCCTCAAAATAATTTCAACAATTAAAATTTCTTAGTGGGCTAAGATCCATATTTCACCCTACTTCAAGTAGTTTTGGCTTATCACTTTAAGTGTGGCTATTTAGGTAAGTAACACTTTACCAATTACATCTTATATAATTCTTGGATAATTATAGGATATCACATGTACCAACATATCCTATCAAATGCCCTAGGTCCAAAACCATTTTGATAACTTAGTTAAGTTTTAACCAACTCAAAAACATGGATATCACCATTATCCATCTTATCTTATTTAGATGACTTTATACATAATGCTTTGGCATAACCTATACATAGCAATCCAAATCTTGATAAGTGTGATTAATGGAGGCATTTTAATGACCTAATATTAAATAAGGGTTTAGTTAATTTTTATCTTATTTGGTTATTGTTATATTGCATAACATACATGGCATCACGTGCACAACATACTGACATTATAAGATAAACATGACATTGCATGGCCTATAACTAAGTTAATCTTTATAAGCCAATATGATGATCAAAAGGTCAAACCCAGGTGATATACTAATACAAATTTATCCTTCAAATTGGATCTCCATCTTCTACCATGGACCTTCTCCTTAGGCTCCCACCCTTGGATCTCCATCATGGGCTTTCAACTTGAATTTGCATCTTGGGTCTTGATTTTACATTACATGTTGTAATTAAAACTATTCTATTACTATCTAATAAAATAAAATAAAATAATTACAATAAATAAAATTATTCACAGTCGTATTTAAAAATTACAACCCAATAAAATAAAATCCAATCACATTAGTTCAAGGGCCATGCTATGCACTATGCATTTAACAATAAATACATATTTAAAAATAATTCAATTTACAAATCAATTAAATTATTATGTTAAAAAATAAAATGCATGATAAGTCCATTCAAGGTCAAGGGGCAACACCCCTAGCAGGGTCTAGGGGCAATGCCCCAAGCGCGGTCCTACGAACCGGTTAGCGGGTGGGGATCAAGGGGGCAACACCCTTTGCAGGGGTTCTGGGGTAGTGCCCCCCAAAGGTAAATGATTTAATTTAACTCTTTGAATGAGTTGTTGCCAAAACCTAAAATGGTAATAATTTTCATAATCAAATTACTGTCTGATTTATCTGTTCAAAATAGATCTTTTTTTATGTTTAACATTTAAACAGTCGCCACCATTAACCCTAATTTATTCATAAATCATATACAGAATAATTAATCTATTCCAAAAAAATTTATTCTATATAATCTATTTAGTACTTAAACATACTGCCCTTAACAGAAATCTGTATAATCAAAATATTCAAGTTTCAACATTAAACAGAAATCAAATATGATATTTAAACACAATACTTATTTTGATTTCTAAATAGATATACATAACACAGAAAATCATAATTCTATTCACTATTTAATCATATTAAATTATTATAAACATTAATCAAATTAATGTTTAATGATGTTTTTATACAAATTGTAATTAATCATCACAAAATCAAAACTATTTGAATAAAATTTTTAAAAAATGCTTTTCAAAAATGAATTACTCAAACACATATATATATATATAATCAAATTAATCAAATTACAAGTGACTTTAATACCATTGGTGGGTTTTGAGATTCCAAATGCTGCGAAAAAATAAAATTTAAATCATAAACTGCAACTTGGATCCAAGTAATTCAATTAATTATTTAAATCTAGGGTTTTCATTTTCTTACCACAAACGCAGAAAAGGCAAGAAATCTGAAAGGAAGAGGAGGTTCACTCTAGTGACACCCTACCTCGAGCTTTAATTAGCAGTTCGGATGTGAGATGTCTCTAAAAGAATTCATCCTCCACAAGTGTCTACATAGACAAACCCTTGATTTTGAAAATGAATATATGTGTGCTAGTAGCTTTTCTTGATTTCTCAAAAATTAAGAATTAAAAAGAACTTTGTGTTTTTGCTTTCTAAAAGAGAGAAAATGAATTTGGTGGTAGAATAATAAGAGTGTATAAAACCCTAGAGAATATAACATATTTATAGACATTTAATTAGGGTTTCATTTACCAAATAACCTTTTGGTCATTTCTCACTTATTCTTATTATGATTTTATTTAAAATTAAATCACAAATAATATTCTATTTGTTTAAGATAACCTTTACCTTAAATAAATATTTTTTATTTATTTCCACAAAGCTTATTTGGGCTTGTTAAACCCATATTCGTTTTGGACTTTTTCAAAGCGTGTAACCCTGTAGGTTCACATGACATTGGCAATGGGCCTTAAATCATTATTTAGGCCTACAAGTCATAAGTGGCCTCTAGTAAGACATTATGACTACCTAAGTCATGTGAAGTCAATAATCTAACATAACCTAATATCCAGCGACTTTGTCACATGATATCTTAATTGAATATAAGGCATAGAATTTGTCATCCTTATAGAATTCAATAATATAATTTCTTGATTCCAAATAGACTGAGAATGATAACTCTTTATCAATTTAATTTAGTATAGTCATGCATTTTCTTTAGTCTATCTTATCAAAGGGCCCATAGATAGCTTACTCATATTAAATGAGGGACAAATTCCTTCTCAATCACTCACATTTCTCACATAACTCATTTTATACCCAACAATAACCTATTTTATCATCTGGTTAAAGATAATGTAAGATTATGTTAAAATATAAAATAGTTATGTAGAAATCCATCGTGATTTCAAGGTCAGAGAACTAAGTCAATATTACTATGATGAGAATTACTTATGACAATTATCTATGTAGTAGTCTCATTATGGGTCAATCCAACACTTTATTTCTCAAATAAGTACCTATGAGTTGACTTAATATCTCATATTCATGATTAGTAAAACATAATCATCAATCAACACCATACTAGCCATAATATATTGTTACGACTAGGGATAATTTGAATAGAACTCATATTTAATCTAAGCGTTTTACTATCAAGTCACATACTTGATGACCTTAGTAAGAATTGACTATTCAAGTAATTATCATAACATAAAATGATAATGAAAAATGCCTCATTAAATAAAATGATAAAGTCAAAATATGGTCATACATTATTGACCTAGTGTATATCATTAACACACTCTTCAAATTGTATTACTTCCATAAAAAATGCTTCAATATCCCACTCTGGTTCATTCTGGCAGTAGTTACTTGTTGTAGAGGTATTACTCTGAACAGTCCTCTTCTTGGACTAATAATCTTTGGCATAGTGTCCTTTTTTGCCATAATTAAAACACTCACCATTCTTATGTCTAGAATTCTTAGATTGTTGAATGTTGTATTGCTTCTTCTGTTAAGTCCCCTCCAATTGGAAATTACCTCGTGTCTTCCCTCTATTCCTACCATATGGTTTATTCTTCTTCTTATTGATGAAGACTGCCACCTCTTCATTATTCAAGGAGACTCAAACCATTTATTTTACTAGTGTTTCTTAACTTGCTAACAAATTCTCCAACTCTTCAATAGAGGGTTGTGTGGGCTAACTTTGAATTGTAGCTATGAAATTATGGTATTAAGGTTGTAGTCCATGAATGATAATTTTCCTCATCCTATTACTGGCTATTCTAGATGCCTCATCTAACTCGACAATTTCTCGACATAAAGACTTAACCTTGGTAAAATACTGACTAATTTTCATATCCTTTTATGAGATAGACATTAATTCATTTTTCAACAGTTGAAGTCTAACATCATTTTTCTTTGAGAACCATAGAGCAAGAGAAGCCCAAGCTTCCTTTGGTTTGGTAGCATCTCTGATGTGCTCTATTATCTCCTCTTCAATAGTTGTTTTGATGGCAAACATGACTTTTCTAACTTTAACTCTCCATTTTTTAAGATTGCCAACATCATCATTTAGTGGTAGTGGTTTAGTCTCAGTCCCAGTAACTAACTCCTAGAGGTCTTGACCTTATAAGTATGACTACATGCAAGTCCTCCACTTGCTATAATTATTATTATTTAATTTTTTAATAACACCGACATTACTTGATTTTACCATGGTGACTTGGATTTAGCAGCCTCGCATTTCACTAAGTAAGCGTGGTTCTGAACCAATGAGCTTCACAGTTACATATTGTTCATGTACAAAATCTCCCCCATACAACTGCTTTTATATGTAAAATGCCAATAGGCAGACCCTCGACCGAATAAGCTCTAATACTACTTGTTGAGTTGAAGTAGATTAAAAATTAATAATAAAAAATAATTATTAGCATGTGAAAATGTTGATGAGTTAGAATTTACAAATTCCAAACTTACTTTTTAAATGAAAAAGAGAAAAATATTTTACAACCCAAACATATAAAACTAAGAAGAATAAAAGTTTCTTCTTTACGTATTAATGTTTTGTTTATTCTCTTTTCCGCACATTTTACAAACTATTACATATAGTATTTATAATGTTTCTTATACTAAAAATTCAATGGTTATAATTCATTATAAATATAAACCACTATTTTTTTATACTAAATGTTATTTAAGGAAAAACTAAAAAACTATATTTCAAGTTTGTTATTCAATTATTAGTAATGATTTAAAAATTATCAACCCATTAAAAACAATTGCATTCTTTTGCCTAAAAAAAAAATCCATTAACAGTTACCCAAAACACCAGGAAAGCTTAACCATTATCCATAAACCATTACCCATAAAATTTTAAACAACATAACCTAGAAATTACCTGCCAAAATGGGCAATTGAGAAACCTCATGTTTGGATTTCTTCTTATTGATGAAGTGTAACATAATAGCTCCACTTAATGCTTTATGCAATACCATTTATCACTACTTTTATTTAATGACACTAATGCTTCTTGGAAGAAACTCATTTTTTTTTAAACTATTGCAATAAATACGGGTTTTGTTATGAGAATGCCCAAAATAAAACCCTTTTAAAAGGAGAGTTACCAATTAGGGTTGCATTTTTATTTCAGTACTTCAAAATGGTGTTGTTTTGTTAAACCATAGTTTAGGTTATAACTCAGGTTAGTTGACGTGGATTGGGTGCCTGATCTTTAGTGTGCTAGCAAGATAACTTAAGCGCCATGTCATTGATTTTAAATTAAATTTTGACCAGATTCATTAATGGCTAAAATTACAAAAAAATAAAATAAAATTGGGACATTATTGTAAAAATTTAAAAGTTGGGATTCGATTGCAAAGACTAATAAGTAAAAATTAATATTAATATTAATATTATAATAAGTAAAAATTATACAAGACTAATTAAATATTTAGCAAATAATAAATTTGTTTGATAAATAAAAAATTAAGCAATATTTGTATTTTAAAGTAATATATAATTATTAATATTAAATAATGCAAATTTAAAGTAATAGATAAATATAATTTGAATTATAAATTATAATTTAATTTGTGAACCTATTAACTATAAGATTATTAAATACTAAGCATCACTTAACTATTAAAATTACTAACTACTTATATCACCAACTATAAGATTACTACACGGTTACTAACTATAAAATTAGATTACTAATTAATAGGTATTAGTTATAAGCAAGCTCATTTAAAGAGATCATGAACAAGGTCATTTAGAGAGCTCATGAACAAGTTCATTTAGTATTAACTAAATATAATGCAATGATATATTATTATTAAGTAGTAAGATTAGATAAATATAATTTTATGTAGTAAACAAGTAATATATAATGCTAATAAGTAAATATAATGTTAATTTAAATTAGTATTAAGTGATAAAATTACATATAATAAATATACTGTTAATTTAGTATTCAATATAATAATATAATAAAAATTGGCTATAATATTAATTAAATATTATAAAATACTAAACTAATGCTAATTAAACATAAATATTAGCTAAAATTGTGTAATTTCAGCATGAAACTATATACATAGTTTTTATATATAATAATATTACTAAGTATAAATAATTTAACATTGTTCAAAAAAAATTATAAATAATTTAACTTATGGACTTATTAGTTATAAGATTACTAAATACTAAATATAAATTAACTACTAAAATTAGTAACTAATAAGATTACAATAAGATTACTAACTATTGAGCATCAATTATAACCAAAATATTCAGTGAATTTTTTTATAAATTAGTACATGTATTGATGTTATAATCGATTTCAGTATTACAAAGCAATTTAACATTATTATATAATACTAATTATATATGTATCAAGTAATATGAAACATTACATATTAAGTATAATTTTAATTAATAATTAAATATTATACAATATTCATTAAATATTTATTAATTTACATTTAACACTAAATTAAATAACATAATATCTAAAACAAACAAATAATAAATCTCTAGGATAATACAAAAGGAAGTCATATCTGTATTTTAAAGTAATTTATAAATATGAATATTAAGTAATGTAAATTTAAATTAATATATAAATAGCATAATGTCTCTAACTAACAAATAATATATTGAATAAATATTAATATTAAGTAAAGCAAATTAAACAATTTATCTATAACAACAAAACTTTGTAGTTTTGATTCAAAACTACAAAAGCTAAGTATTTTTGATTCAAAACTATGTAGTTTTGATAACCCTATCATAACCCTTTAACCTAACCTAATTCTCTTTTTCTTTTGATTTTCAATTTCATTTCTTCAACCCTTAACAGCTGACACCATCTCACGGCCTCACCTCACCTCAGCAGTTAACACCATCACCTTTACCCCTCACTCTCCTTCGCCCTTGTCTCACTAACACTGTCACCCCTCACCTCACCTCACCTCATTCTAACTGTTCATTATCTTCCTTATGCCCCACTTATGTCACTTTTACAAGCAACAATATGCACACAACGATTCAAGAGGAGATAATCTTCTTCTTCTACTTCGACTATCCCTTGTGTTGTATTTCCGAGCCATTAATCATTTCCACACTCTTTGTCGATAGTTCATCATCTTCTACACCCTCTATCATTTTCAATTTCATTTTAGTTCTTCAACCACAGCAGCCGCCAATTCCAATCTACATCAAGACCTACGCTTCTCTAATTACAGCTCTCGTCTCTTCATAAATAAGGTAATTTGGATTTTCTTCAATTTGTTATTATTGTTTTAAGGAAAAATTACATAAAAAATCATAACCTTTTATACCACTAACAAATAACACCATAATTTAACAGAAAACTGACATGTCTATTAGTGGGCCCCATTTCTAATATATGGAACCTACAAGTGCTAATTGAGTTTGAGTAATTATATATAAAACTTTAACCTTTATTAAACTTGTAAAAAAAAACCCTAACACAAAATATTAAAATAATTTTAATAAAAATTAAAATTTTATATTAAATTTATTAAAATAATTTTAATAAAATAAATTATAGAAATAAGTATGAAATTCAATGCTTTATTATTAATAAAATATTCTTAAAAATATAAAAATTTTCTAAAAATTAAAACATACAATTTAACATATACTTTAAAATTAAGAAAATATGAAAATTCAAAAAAAAGTACTAAAATGGATAACTTATTACTGATAACTAATGAATTTATTTTTTGTGATAATTTCACTCCATTTTGATAAACTTAAAACTAAAACTAATCTATACAAAAATTATTTTTATTTTTATTTTTATTTTATATATTTTATTATAAAAAATTTCTTACTGTATTTTTTTGAATTTTTAATAATTTTATATTTTTAAAATTTTCATATTTTTTATTGTAAAATCACCTATAAGAAATTTTTCATAATAAAATACATAAATATAAAGATAAAAACAAGTTTTTATTTTTTATAAAATAGTTTTAATTTTATCAAGTTGGACTAGAATTGATCTCAAAAAAAAATTTCATCATTTTTTATATTTTATATATTTTAAATTTTAAAATATATGTTAAATTATTCTTTATATTTTATAATGAAATTTTTAATATTTAAGAATATTTTATTAGTAATAAAGTATTGAATCTCTCACTTATTTCTATTATCAAACTGGAGTGAAATTAATCATAAAAATAATTTCATTAATTATCACTAATAGGTTATTTAGTACTTTTTTTGAATTTTCATATTTTTATATTTTTTTTAATTTTAAAGTATATGTTAAATTATGTGTTGTAATTTTTAGAAAAATTTTAAATATTTAAGAATATTTTATTAATAATAAAGCATTGAATTTCATCCTTATTTATTTTATCAAAATTATTCTAATAAATTTTTTATTTTTAATTAAAATTATTTAAATATTTTGTGTTAGAATTTATTTTACAAGTTTAATAAATGTTAGGGTTTATTTTACAAATTTAATAAAGGTTAGGGTTCTATATGTAATTATTCAAATTCAATCTGTACCTACAGGTCGCATGTGTTAGAAAATGGATCCTACTAACGGACACATCAATTATCTGTTAAATAAATTTTAATAGAGAATTAATTTTATAAATTTTTAAAATATTATATATAAAATTGACAATAAAATTAAATTAATGTTATTTGTAAATAATATAAAAGGTTAAAAAATTTTATGTAATTTTTCTTTGTTGTAATTGTTCCCTTTTAACAATTAATCAACTCTCTTCAAAACTTATATTAATTAATTCTGGTGCCTTCATCTAACTTTTTTTTTTTCTTTTTTGAAAAAAGTATTACTCTATAAAAATGATATTTTAAAATTTTTTTCTGCTTATTTTTGCTTCTCATGAATACTTTTTTTTTTTTTTTTTTTGAAAACTTCAAAGAACTTATAATAAATCATAGATAAAGGCATGATATAAATAAGAACATATGCCAGGACCAGACATTAGCGAACTTCTTATGACAAACTTAACATTACAATTGATCAAAAAACTTAACAGAAATAGACAATTACTAACTAGATCCCCAAAATAAATTAAGGTGGGAATTTAGTTGGATTTTGCTCGGGAATTTTGGTTATAAATTAAAGATTTAAATTATTCAAAAAACTTTTCTTAATTAATTGAACGAATATTTGAGCCAGGATTTTATATACCATTTAATATGCCTAAAATAACATAATTAATGTATTTATTATCTATTTAATATGAAAAGTACTTTATAAATAGAAATTATTAAATAAAATTTTTAAAAACAGTTTGTTCTATCCTATTAAAATAATTAAAGAATCAAAAGTTAAAATTGTTGGCAAGTCTTGTTGACTGATGAAAAAGTAGTCTACTTTTGATGTCTTGTTTCAGCTACTGGTACTACTTATCCCAACAAACAAAGAAGAACTTGTCGCCTGGGGTTTGGATCGTCTTCTGTAAGTCAAAATTTGATAAACTTAAAACTAAAACTAATTTATACAAAAATTATTTTTATTTTTATTTTTATTTTATGTATTTTATTATAAAATTTTCTTACTGTATTTTTTGAATTTTTAATAATTTTATATTTTTAAAATTTTCATATTTTTTATTGTAAAAGCACCTATAAGAAATTTTTCATAATAAAATACATAAATATAAAGATAAAAATAAGTTTTTATTTTTTATAAAATAGTTTTAATTTTATCAAGTTGGAGTAGGATTGATCTCAAAAAAAATTTCATCATTTTTATATTTTTATATATTTTAAATTTTAAAATATATGTTAAAATATGCTTTATATATTATAATGAAATTTTAAATATTTAAGAATATTTTATTAATAATAAAGTATTGAATCTCTCACTTATTTCTATCATCAAATTAGAGTGAAATTAATCATAAAAATAATTTCATTAATTATCACTAATAGGTTATTAATTTTAGTACTTTTTTTGAATTTTCATATTTTTATATTTTTTTAATTTTAAAGTATATGTTAAATTATGTGTTGTAATTTTTATAAAATTTTTAAATATTTAAGAATATTTTATTAATAATAAAGCATTGAATTTCATACTTATTTATTTTATCAAAATTATTCTAATAAATTTTTTATTTTTAATTAAAATTATTTAAATATTTTGTGTTAGAGTTTCTTTTATAAGTTTAATAAATGTTAGGGTTTATTTTACAAATTTAATAAAGATTAGGGTTCTATATGTAATTACTCAAATTCAATCTGTACCTGCAAGTCCCATGTGTTAGAAAATGAGTCTCGCTAACGGACACATCAACTGGAACTCATCAACTGTCTGTTAAATAAATTTTAATAGAGGATTAGTTTTATAAATTTTTAAAACATTATATATAAAATTAACAGTAAAATTAATTTATGATATTATTTGTAAATAATATAAAAGGTTAAAATTTTTTATGTAATTTTTCCTTGTCTTAATTGTTCCCTTTTAACAATTAATCAACTCTCTTCAAAACTTATAATTCTGGTGCCTTCATCTAACTTTTTTTTTTCTTTTTTGAAAAAAGTATTACTCTTTAAAAATTATATTTTACAATTTTTTTCTGTTTATTTTTGCTTCTCATGAATACATTTAAAAAAAAAAAAAACTTCAAAGAACTTATAATAAATCAGAAAGAAGAACACCATAGATAAAGGCATGATATAAATAAGAACATATCCCAGGACCAGACATAGAACTAGAAGCTTTTGCCAACGCATTAGCGAACTTCGTATGATAAACTTAACATTACAATTGATCAAAAAACTTAACAGAAATAGACAATCACTAACTAGATCCCCAAAATAAATTAAGGTGGGAATTTAGTTGGATTTTGTTCGGCAATTTTGGTTATAAATTAAAGATTTAAATTATTCAAAAAACTTTTCTTAATTAATTGAATGAAATATTTGAGCCAGGATTTTATATACCATTTAACATGCCTAAAATAACATAAATAATGTATTTATTATCTATTTAATATGAAAAGTACTTTATAAATAGAAATTATTAAATAAAATTTTTAAAAACAATTTGTTCTATCCTATTAAAATAATTAAAGAATCAAAAGTTAAAATTGTTGGCAAGTCATGCTGACTGATGAAAAAGTAGTCTACTTTTGATGTCTTGTTTCAGCTATTGGTACTACTTATCCCAACAAACAAAGAAGAACTTGTCGCCTGGGGTTTGGATCGTCTTCTGTAAGTCAAAATTCTGATTCTTTTTATGAAGTTATTTATTAATATCTCAGTTTTTTTAGCTGAAATTGAGTTATTATAATCCAATCTTTTCAGCTGTCTCAGTCAGATGTTGTTATATGGGCAAAAAATGTTTGATCACTTTGCAAATACTAGCGCTAGTAATTGGGAAATTTTTCAATGCTAGATTCTAAAAGGGTATAGATAATGTTAATTTGATCTTACTAAAGATGGGAAATTGTAAAGTCCTTGCCCTTAAATTGATGGATTTTCAATATTTTTGAAGCAAAATTCCATTATGGAATTGGTTTCTGACATAAATTGGAGGAGCTCGTATGGTTTCTGCTTTGAACTGATTTTTTTTTTTGCCACAGTTGAGAGTGTAAAAGTCCAGAATGGCATCTTCCTCCAATGGTTGTAAGGGCAAGTTTGAAGTATTTCTTAGCTTCAGAGGGAAGGATACTCGCGATAACTTTACTAGCCATCTCTACGATGCATTATGTCACAAAAAAATCAAGACCTTCATTGATAATAACCTTGAAAGAGGGGATGAAATAGCACCTGCCCTTTTGAGAACAATTGAAGAATCACTGATTTCTGTGATTATTTTCTCAAAAAATTATGCATCGTCTCCCTGGTGTTTGGATGAAATGGTGAAAATTCTTGAATGCAAAGAAATTGTTGGCCAGACAGTTATACCAGTTTTCTATCATGTAGATCCATCTGAGGTAGAAGAACAAAGTGGAAGTTTTGGACTTGCACTTGCTCAGCTTGAGAAGAATTTTAAAGAGAAGATATCAAGGTGGAAGACTGACTTGATGAAAGCAGCCAGCATATCTGGATGGGATTCCCAGAGGATTGGGTACATATGATTTTCATGCATTTTCCATTAGGACTGTCTATAATTGACTGTAATAGAAATTATAATAATTCTATAATTAGGATTCATTATCATTTTTTTTCTGGTTTTTCTTACTTGTAAATTTTATCTGAATACTTCTTTGTATTTAGGTCTGAGGCTAAACTTGTGAAAGAAATTGTTGAACATATTCTGAAGAAAGTGAATCATTCATGTTCAAGAGATTTGAAGGGACTGATTGGAATGGACTCACATATTAGAAAAATCAAAAAGTTGTTACACAGGGAGTTACCAGATGTTTGCAGGGTAGGAATCTGGGGTATGGGTGGCATAGGCAAAACGAGTATTGCAGGAGCTATTTTCAACTCTCTCTTAAGTCAATTTGAAGGTTGTTGCTTCCTTGGGAATGTTAAGGAAGAATCGGAACAATGTGGTGGGCTAAGTCGCTTAAGAGAAAGGCTTCTTTCTGAAATACTAGGGGAAGGAAATCTACAAATTGCCACCGGTAACATAGGATCCATCTCGGTTACAAATAGGCTCCGGCGTAAAAAGGTTTTGGTTGTTATTGATGATGTGAATGATGCAGATCAAATAGAAGTCCTAATTGGAAGATGTGATTTTGGTTTGGGAAGTAGAGTTATTGTAACCTCTAGAGACAGGCAAGTTCTTAAGAATGGAGTTGATGAGATTTATGAAGTTGAGGGATTAAATGATCATGAAGCTCTTGAACTGTTCAATTTGAATGCTTTCAAGGACATTTATCCCACAAAAGATTATTTGGAGCTAGTAAATAGGGCAGTGAAATATGCTCGGGGAAACCCCTTGGCACTTAAAGTTTTGGGTGCTACTCTGTTTGACAGAAGGAAGCAAGAGTGGAGAAGTGCACTTGATAAACTTGAAAGGATTCCTCAACCAAAAATTTTTAATGTGTTGAGATTAAGTTTTGATGCACTAGATGATGAAGAGAAAAGTATTTTTCTTGATATTGCATGTTTTTTTAAAGGACAGCAAATTGATTTTGTGAAGAGAATACTGGGCGGTTGTGGTTTCTCTGCTGATATTGGAATTAGTATTCTTGCTGATAAATGCCTTGTCACCGTCCAAGAAAACAAGCTAGAGATGCATGACTTATTCCAAGAAATGGCTCATGAAATTGTTCGCCAAGAATCTGTTAGAGAGCTGGGAAATCGCAGTAGGTTATGGAGTTCAAATGATGTTTGTCAAGTCTTGACTAAAAATCTGGTAACATTTTATTTGTCAAAAACATTTTTCCCCGTAGATTCTTTCAATGAGCTTAAAACTATAGGAAAATATTTAAATGTTTCTGTTTCCAATGATTCATTTATGTTTTGCTGAGATATTCAGGGAACTGAAAGAGTTGAAGGGATATTCTTCGATACATATAAAATGGGAGAATTAGACTTGAGTTCTAGAGCTTTTGTGAGAATGTATAATCTTAGGCTTCTCAAAATCTTCAATTCAAGAATTGGATTTCAGTCCAGAGTGCACCTTCCTCATGGCCTTGACTTTCTCTCGGAAGAACTGAGGTATCTCCATTGGGATGGTTTCCCTCTGAGCTCTATGCCATCTAATTTCCAAGCAGAAAATCTTGTTCAACTTAACCTTGCATACAGCAACATTAAACAGCTCTGGACAGGAGTCCAGGTATGTTTTATTTGTTTATGTCAATTCCATTTCCTTCCAAATATGCAATGCTGAATTTGTACTAATTTTTTGTTGCCAATGACATTGCTTTTGCAGAATCTTGTGAGTTTGAAAGAGATCAACCTTAGCAATTCTGTGCACTTAACTGCATTCCCAGACCTCTCACAGGCCAAGAATCTTGAGTGTGTGAATTTTGAATATTGTTCTAGCTTGGCAGAAGTTCCGCCATCTCTTCGGTTTCTGGAAAGGCTTACTGATTTAAATTTGAGATACTGCACAAGCCTAATGAAGTTCCCTAGTGGTATTAAATTGAGATCACTTAAGACTCTTAACCTATATGGTTGCTCAAGTGTTGGAGAGTTTCCAGAGATTGCAGAAAGCATAGCTTATTTAAATTTAAATGAGACTGCCATAGAAGAACTTCCAAAAACATTTGGAAATCTCAGTGGACTTGCTGCACTGAATCTGAAGGACTGTAAACAACTCGGAAATCTTCCAGAATGTATGTATGCGTTGAAATCACTTGTGACTATCGATCTATCTGGCTGCTCAAACATAACTAGATTTCCAAATATTTCAGGGAAAGTGCGATACATGTACTTATCTGAAACTGCAATAGAAGAAATTCCTTCTTCAATTAATTTTCTCTCCGAGCTCACTTGTTTGGATCTTATGAACTGTAAATGGCTCAAGAATCTTCCCTCTAATCTTAAGCTGGGCTCTCTTGAAAAGCTTGTTCTTTCTGGCTGCTCAAGCATCACCAAGTTTCCTGATGTTTCATTGAATATAAAGAAGTTGTTTTTGGATGGGACAGCAATAGAAGAAATTCCCTCATCAATCAAGTATTGCCCTAAGCTTGTTGAACTGAGCCTGCAAAACTGCAAGAGATTTCGGATTCTTCCTAGCAGTATTTGCAAGTTGAAAAAATTGCAAAAGCTTAATTTCTCAGGCTGCTCTAATTTTGAGAGTTTTCCTGAAATTTTGGAGGTTATGGGATCATTGAAATATCTGTATTTAGATGGAACAGCTATAAGAAGTGTACCCTCACCCATCGAAAATTTGACCGGTCTTCTGAGCTTGGAATTGAGGAGCTGTAAAAATGTTTGTAGATTCACAGGAATGACCTCGGGCAACGAACATTTTTTCAATTTGCCTGAGAGGCTAGTGGATATACAGTATTTACGTAAGTTAAATCTTAGTGATTGCTGTTTATCGGAAGTGCCTCATTGCATCGGCAAATTATCGTCACTAGAAGCCTTAGATCTAAGTGGAAACCTTCTCGAGGAGTTACCTATAAGCATCAATAAGCTCTTTGAGCTACAATACCTTGGCTTAAGAAGTTGCAAGCGGCTAAGATCATTGCCAGATTTACCACCTCAATTAACAAAATTAGATGCGGACAATTGTTGTTTGCTGCAATCAGTATCAGTTGATTCAAACGGAGTTAAGGGAAACATTTTTGGATTCGTCTTCACTAATTGCAAAAGCCTGAATTTCACTGCAAAAAAGGACATAGCGAATTATGCGCTGACAAAATTTCAGCTCTATTCAAAAGAGCTGCACGATCAGGTCAGATCCATCATCTCACCTCACATGGTAGATTCTTTTATTTATCTCCCATGTTGAAACCCGTGACTTTCTTCAAGGTGCAGATGCCTTCTTTACCAGCTGGGGAATCTAGTTTTTGCTTCCCTGTGCATAAAAGATTGTGGTCTCGCTACCGAAGCTGCTTATCATCTTCGACTAAAATTCAGCTTCCTTCACACTGGGCTAGCGGCAGCTTCCTGGGCTTCACAATTTCAAGTGTTATTAATTTTCTTTACCGCAGTCGTGATTTCCAAGTGAAATGCAGATATCATTTCAAGAATGAGTACGGTGACAGTAGCGATCTCTATTGCTATTTTGGGGGGTGGTACGGCGAAAGAGCTGTCTTCGGTGATCATATGTTCTTCGGGTATGATCCTTGTGTAGAAGTTAGGAAGGATGATCGGTTTAGTAAATATACTGAGGTTGTAATTGAGTTCCATCCCGTAGACATCAATGGCCGGAGGTCCGGTACCAGAGCTGTGGATTGTGAAGCCCATCTAGTATATGCTCAAGAAGAGGGTGTGTACTTTGATTTGATACCTCATGACACACCAATGGGCCATCCATTCTATGAGTTCTTGGAAAAAGAGGAGAACATGCTTGAAGAAAAAAGTCCCACAGTACTGTCCGTAGATGTCTATCTCCAACACCAAAGAAAATCAGCTGATTTGTGTCCGGATTTGCCTGGCTCAAGAGCAAAATTGTTGCGGGGAACGGTGCCAAGCCAAATTTGATGTGCACCACCATTCACCACGCCGCTATTCATTATTTTTTTTTATTCATTATAATTATATAATAATTTTATACTTTTACATTTCTAATATTTTAGACTATCTTAATAATTAAAATATTTTAACTTTTTTAATTACATGTGTGCCCTTAAATGTTTAAAATATTTACACGTGTGCACTCTTAACACGGAAATGACAAAAAAAATTTATCTCGCCTTCCATAGTTTATCCGCTCCAAATCAAGCTTCCCACCTCCGTCATCCATCATCACCGTCCGAAAGGTTAGGACGAGTCTTCTTCTTCAAATGGCCTCTTTGGCTTCCAAATTACTCGAAATCTCCCCCAATCGAGCCCTTTGGTTCTCTGCTTTTCACTTGGTTTAATCGAGCCGTTATGAGCAACAATTTCAATGGTTTGTTTATTTATTCATATTTTGGGCCTTGTGTAAATGAGTTCTTAATGATTTTATCATTTGTCAGGCGGTAGATTCAATCTAATTTGGTAATCCATACAAGCCAAACCTTGTGCAAGGGTAATCGAATCATGGGTTATTGTTGTTTGTACATAAAATTGGATCGGAAGCTTCAGTCTTTGGTTCTGGTGTTGATTGCTTGAAATCTGGTTTCAAAGATCCCTGAGACATTTTTCTCCATTTGGTCTAAATATGAAACATCAGATTTCGCACTAGTTACTGCTCTCCGCGTTGCCAATTTACAGAGGATCTCAGGTATATCTTGAGTTTGCCTAGCTGAAACTGATTCTGCAGAATCATGGTTGGAGTAATGTCAATATTGTCTGTGATTTGCTCTAGCAAATTTTCTTCAAGCCATGTCAAGTTCATGCATTTTTAATGGGAATTTGTTTTGGACGGTGTTTGTATTATGCTAATGAAAGTAGCGGAACCTGCGTCATTTTGCCAATAATTTTTGTTATAGCTTAGTGCTCTTTCAGCTATTCTTCAATTGCCTAGTCAAAAAGCATTTTGATTAGACAAAGTGTAATGAGCACTGAATTAGATAAAGGCTATTAAGTAGTGAAAAAGCTGTAGAAGTGTATGTTCAAAAAAAAAAAAACCTGTAGAAGTGATACTTGGATTTGCAACTCTGCCTGTTATTATAGTTCAGAACTTCTACCTGTTATTATAATTCAGAACTTAAAGCCTCAGTCTTGGATTGACAATTCCTAGTTGCAATTTTATTACAGGATCCCATGTAGATCTGGCATGTGTTCAACACCAATTAATCTCCTTTCTAATGGTCCTTATTTATGTTTTGTTAATAAAGTCATGCCCATGAATCATAATGGAAACTTTGATTGTTCCCTACATTTTTTATGAAATTTGTATTGATTTAACTAGTTAACTTCTCAATTGCCTAGTCAAAAAACATTTATTATTATTATTATTATTATAAATAGTGCTATTGCTGTTATATTATTATTATTATTATAAATATACATAAAATATTCCAAATTAACAAAAACATATACAAAATTATTATATCAGAAACGTAAAATAAATATAAAGTATTCTAAATTGACAAAAAAATATATATTAGAATTTTCTACTACTCGATACAATAAAAAGTGGAGTGACAATTTAATTTTTAAAAATTTTAAAGTAAATGGAATACAAATTCTAAAAACATGAAATCTAGTAATGTATATGTTGATGTGTTGTATAGCTTTGTTTAAAATCTTTTTGTTATTTTTTATTTTTATCATGTGTAGGTAAGTGGTGTACATATTTTGTTGTATTTGGTTATTTTGTTTTTATTTTGCCCTTAGTCTTTTATTCTTATCACTTAATGTATATACATGCTAAAATTCCTCCCGTAACTAATTTATGATTGTTGTCTGCTTAATTTAACTTGATCAATTCAAGGATTTGACCAATCATCTCTTATATATTATGTAATAAATATATAATATTACAAGACAAAATCAAAATCTCTCATATACATTCTTCAAAACTAAAAAAAATAAAACAGGAAAAATAAAATTTGAAACCAAAAAGATATAAAAAATGAATCAAAAACCAAAAATAAACTGAAAGGATAAAAAAATGAATCAGAAGCCAAAAATAAACTAAAATCATATTTAAAAAAATCAAAATAATAACTCTCCTTCAACTATGGAATTTTTTAACATAAAATAAAGATTGCATAAATAGAAGAAACATACAAAAAAAAAACCATGATACAACTATATTGTCATTAATAAAATAAAAAGTATGAGAAACTAAAAAAACAAAATGATACGAAATTAAAAAAAAAAAAAGGTATTAAAAAAAACTAAAATGATAACAAATTAAAAAAAAGGTATCAAAAAAAAAACCAAAATGATACCAAATTATAAATGTAACATAAAACGGCAATATCCTTTTACAACTCAACAACACCAAAAAACTTACAAACATATTCATTTCTTTAAAATTTTTCTATTACAATAATTACAACTCGCTTAACTCTAAAGAAAATATTTAGCTTTACATTATAGTATATTTTTTGTAACTTTGGTTTATTTTCAGTTTCCTATACAATTACAAAAGGATACTTTAAGATATAGACAAGTTTGTACTCCTTTTATGTGGAGGAGAACTAACAAAATCATCTTCAACATCCTGCGAATATAAAATTAAATCAGAAACCAAAAAATAATAAAAAATAAGTTACAAAAAAAATAATAATATATACCACATCAACACCCTTCACATTTTGTCTACCACGACCACCAGAATGGGTAGGAACATAAACAAAATCACCATTTTCAACACCTTATTTAATAAAAAAAAATTACAAATAAACAAAACATATAAAAAACAAAAATGAATTTCATACAACAACACATGCTAGACTCTTTCAACAACACCCAACAAGAAATTAATTTAATCATACTACTAGATTTTAACTATTTTATTTTTAGGATTATATAATTTTGTATTTATTTTGATTTATTGGAATTAAAAAATTAAGATTTAGAAAATAATGGTAAATTTATTAAAAAAAAAAGAGAAAATAAAAAAAAGAAGAAACAAACAAATAAAAATGAAAAAGAGATTATATTTCAGCATAAAATGTCAAAAAATTTATGAAATAAAATCCCAAAAAAAATATATTGGGTAATGCTCCACTAATATAAAAAGATGGAAAAAAAGGAAAACTGAGAAAATAAAAATTTTGAAAAAACATGAAAAGGAAAAAAAAGAGAAATAAAAATAAAAAAAGAAAAGAAAAAGGAAAGAATAAAAATAAAAAAATAATAAGGAAAAAAAAGAGAAATAATAAATAATAAAGAGAAAATAAAAATATAAAAGGAATGAGGAAAAAATAAATATGAAAGAAGAAAAAATTAAAAAAAAAAAAGAGAAAAATGAATAAAGAAAAAAAATTAAAGAAAAATGAAGTAAAATGAATAATGGTGCATATCTATAAATAAAATGGACACTCATATAAATAAAAGGGGTAAAATTAGTAAATAATGAAAATTTAGAATATTTTAGTTAATAAAATAAAAAAAAAGTACCATTTTTATAAAAATCTCAAGAAAAAGTCTCACACTACTGTCCATATAAAATTTAAAAACATATTCATTTCTTTAAAAACTTATTCAACAACACTAAAAAACTTAAAAACTTATTCATTTCTCTAAAAAAATTTTATTACAATAATTACAACTCGCTTAACTTTAAAGAAAATATTTAGTTTTATGTTATAGTATATTTTTGTAACTTTTGGTTTATCAAATTCCTATATAATAACAAAAAGATACTTTAAGATATAGACAGGTTTGTGCTCATTTTTGTGGAGAATGACTGACAAAATCATCTTCAACATCTTGTGAATATAAAATTAAATCAGAAATCAAAAAGTAATAAAAAATAAGTTACAAAAAAATAATAACAATATATACACATCAACATCCTTTACATTTTGTTTACCACAACCACTAGAATGAATAGGAACGTCAACAAAAACATCATTTTCAACATCTTATTCAATAAAAAAAGTACAAATAAACAAAATATATAAAAAAAAAAACAAAAATGTATTTCATAAAGCAACGCATGTTAGACTCTTTCAACAACACCTAACAAGAAATTAATTTAATCATACTACTAGATCTTTAACTATTTTATTTTTAAGATTACATAATTTTGTATTTATTTTGATTTATTGGAATTAAAAAATTAAGATTTAGAAAATAATGGTAAATTTATTAAAAAAAGAGAAAATAAAAATAAAAAAGAGGGAACATAGAAATGAAAATGAAAAAGTATAAAATGTCAAAAAATTTATGAAATAAAATTCTAAAAAATATATATTGGGTAATGCTCCACTAGTATAAAAAGATGGAAAAAATAAGAAAAAATGAGAAAATAAAATTTTTGAAAAAAGATGAAAAGGGAAAAAAAGAGAAACAAAAATAAAAAAAAAGAAAGGAAAAAGGAAAGAATAAAAATAAAAAAATAATAAGAAAGAAAAAGATAAATAATAAATAATAAAGAGAAAATAAAAATATAAAAGGAAAGACGAAAGAAAAAGTATGAAAAAATAAAAAAAAAATAAAGTAAAAAGAATAATTGTGTATATTTATAAATAAAATGGACACTTACATTAATAAAATGGTAAAATTAGTAAATAATAAAAATTTAAAATATTTTAATTAATAAAATAAAAAATGTGCCTATTTTTATAAAAAAAACTCAAGAAAAAAGCCTCACACTACTGTCCGTAGATGGCTATCTCCAACGCCAACGCCAACGCCAATGCAAATCCGCTGATTTGTGTCCGGATTTGCCAGGTTCAAGAGCAAAATTGTTGTGGTGAACGGTACCAAGCCGAATTTGATGTGCACCGTTCCAAACGCCACTATTCATTATTTTTTTTATTGATTGTAATTATATAATAGTTTTATACTTTTATATTTGTAATATTTTAGATAAACTTAAATTATTTTATCCTTTATCATGATATTTATTTTGTTTAGTTTTTAATTAACAAAAAATAAAATTAGTTGAATGTATTATTATTTATATTTTCAAAATTTATATTAATTGCATATATTATTTTATTTAATTGTAATTTTTTATGTGTTTTAATTAAATAAATAGTGATATTTTATATTATTTATTATTACATCTTAATATTTATTTGACTATTATTTTTACTAAATTTTAGTTGCACTTATGTAAAAATTAAATTAAGATCATTCATGATTCAACTAAATTTTGATTAAAATAATTATAATATTTAATTATATTTTATTTATAAATAAATATTAATAACATTTAAATTGGATGAATAGTTACAAAATAAAAAGTATGGATGTAATTTATAAAAATAATAAAAAGTAATAAAGTAATAAAAAATAAGAGATATAAAAGAATATATAGAGAATATTCTTTTTGATGTGTAAATTATTATTATGAATTGGAAATCAAATTACCGTAGATACACAAATTTGGTGTAAAACTTGCACCAAATTTGTATTTTGGGTTCAATATGGCCTTAGAAGTGAAAACTTTGCAACATCAATTGGACAAGGCACACATGATAACCCCAAATTATATCATGAACATCTATCTATATTGTAATATAAACAAAGGTTGCATCACACTTGTGAAAAAAAACATGGGCATTTCTTTCTTTTTTGCTTTCACCGTATCATTTCCTTCACATCACTGTTATGTTTACTGAAAAGTGACTTAATCAAAGGAGATAATCCAGTAGTCCTATGGAACTCTTCAAAACTAAGAGACTCATTCGAACACACTTTACCCATTTGCTTAGCATCCGATCTTGATCAAGTTCATCTTTAACAAATTATGTTCCATCATCCAAATTTCTAATTTTACACACAAAGTTATTTCTCAACACTACAACTTGAAGGAGAGAGACCAAAGTAATGACACCGTTCACCTTTGCAATGGAAGAAGTTGAAACATTTGTTGTACAGTTACAAAATTCCTTGGAAGTTATCAAGATTTTAATGTTGTTCCAATTGATTGACATTTGTTGAATGAACCTATATATATATATTAAATAATTATTATTAATATTAAATAAAAAATAATAAGTTAATTGGTCAAAATAACATAGATTCATTGATTAAGTCATGAAGGTTTATTAGTTATGAGGTTCATCACTTCTAATACTCTAATTCATTACTTTATATAAGTTCATCAATAAAAAAACTATAAGTTCATTGAACATAATATACAAATTCATTAACTATACACTTCAAATTCATCAAATAGAAAATGGAGTGAACCCATCATATATATATATATATATATATATGGAGGAGAGACAATAAATTCACCATGTGTTGACACGTGGCTCTCTCTACTTCTAGCATATAAACTCTTTCTTAATATACATTGCATTTTTCCTCCTTCACTCTAAATTACATTTTCTTTTCTTTTTTTTTTTTAACGTTTTCTTAAATGCTTTTGTCTAAATTTTTCGGTTTTTATCTAAATTACATTTTCAATGTTAAGAATTTGAAAGATCATATTATTATCATAAATTTGTGCAACCAAACAATAGTTTTTTTTTTCTTATTTCTTTGAACATTTTCTTAAATGCTTTTATATAATTACATTTTCTTCTTATTTCTTTTAACATTTTCATAAATGTTCTTATCTAAATTTTTTGGTTTTTTTATGACTTTTCAATTTCAAAAATTTGAAAGATCATATCATTACTATAAATTTGTGCAACTAAACAATAGTTTTTCTAAGAAAATGTCATCATGTTCTCTCCTCTCACAAAAATGGAATAGCAACAATGATTTTTCCTTCTGTTCTTTACCCTACAAAAATTCAAGTGATTCATTATTGATGATTTTCATGAATAGTTAAGTTTTTTTTTTATCTAATATCTTTTTCAATTTTGTAGTATCTTTTCTTTTTATTTATATTTAACTGGAGTTTAATTTAAATGAATTAGAGGCTGATAATTTTCTTCTTTTCTTTTTCACTAATTTAAATGATTCATACAATTTAAAGATTTTCAAGTATATTATGTATTAGAATTTTAGATATTTTCTTTTTCAAAGGATTCAAATGATTAGTTATAGTTTAAAAATGTTTAGTACATCATGTTTGTTCTTTATTCTCTTCCTTTTGCACACATGTATAATTACCTCTATAATTTACATTTAGATATGAATTCGATATTTAATTCAGAGGATAATTATGTGGTTAACAAATATTTTGGTAAATATTAAGTCTATTTATAGTTAACCATAAGATGTTGTTTAGCTATTTTTCTTCTTCCTCTTAATATATTGATATTAAAGTTATAAAATATTTTTTTTTATTTTATTCATATTTTTAGCACTATGTTACTTTGCATCTCAAAATTAACTATTTCGGGATGAAAAAACATTGTACAACGAGGTAGAGGTTGCTGAGGAAATGAAGTTGGTCAAAGGCTTTATATCCTCTTACATTATCATGAACATAAAAGAACAAAAAATATGTAAGTACTTCATAATTTGTTAATAATTTCTTATGTTATTTATATGTTGAACTTATAACTTTCTCTTATATTACATGACATATTTAATTTTGTCAAAAATTGAATGGTGCTCCAATCTATATCTATATATTATAATAAAGTTAATCTCTAAACTATGAATTAACAAAAATATGGCTAGTGACATTTCCATGCTAATATAAATGTCTCATGCAATCTAAAAAGTTATCAAATGACCTTTTCAATTAGAATAACTAAAAATTTTCATTTTTCTTTACCCTATACTTTTCTTTTTATTAATATCATTCTCTCTTCAATGTTTTCGTCTTCTAATTTTTTCACCATTTCCTATTTTTTTCTACAAATATCATAATTTCTTCATTATTTTCATCCATTTGTTAATAAATATTGACAAATGGTATTCTTATATTTTATTAATTCATTTACTTCAACTATTCTACTATTAATCTTTTCCATTAAATATAATGTACATTATTTCTTTTTTCTATTAGATTAAAAATTCTTAAATTCCTATTTATTTAGTCAATTTAACAACTTTTGAATATCTATTTATTTAAGTCATTAATATATATTTACTTCAACTTTCCAACTATTCATTTTCCATTAGTTTTATGGTGTAAATTATTCAAATATATTTTTTTTATTTTATTAAATTAAAAATTCTTAGTTTTCTATTTATTTCATTTAAATTGTTGCAAATATTGATGTCCCATTAGTTTTTAAGATAGTTAAAGGGTTATTATATCTATTACTATTATATAAATATCTATTTTAATACTTAAGATTCTATATTACTTTCATCATTTTACTATCACTATCTTTATTTTTAAGAATTGAAAATAAATGAATAATTATTAAGAAAAATTATTTTTAAATATTTTTTAGAAAATTTATTTCAACATTTTCAAAAAATATGTGTAAATTAAATTATTTATTTCTCCCACACATCATGTTGGCTAATGTCTATATATATATTGAGTAAGAATTATATTAATATTATAAAAATTTAATAGGTTAATTGTAGAAATAATATAGGGTCATTGATTAAATTATGAAGGTTTATTAATTATCAACTATAATTTCATCACTTTTAATACTTTAGTTCATTATTCTATATAGGATCATCAATAAAAAAAAAAAAAAAAAAAAAAAAAAAAAAAAAAAAAGAACTACAAGTTCATTAAACACAATATACAAATTCATTAACTATACACTCCAAATTCACCAAATAAAAAATGGAGTGAGGCCACTATATATATATATATATATATATATAATCTTGGTAATAATTCCATTTCAAACATGTTCAAGGTACATTTCACGAAGAGAGGAATATATTAAAAGTAAGCCCCTAACCAAAACATAAAACACAACATTATAATAAAAGAAACTTGAACTATATATATATATATATATATATATATATATATATACACAAATCTTGGTAATAATTCCATTTCAAACACGTTCAAGGTACATTTCATGAAGAGGAGAACATATTACAAGTAAGCTCCTAGACAAAACATAAAACATAGCATTATAATAAAATAAAATTGAACTATCTGCATAACTCGCCAATATTAGATCATGTGTTACACCTAACATGAATCAGTCAACAATTCCAAAATGATTTAGCTCCCAACTATCATCATGATGAATATAAGGGTCAAGCAGGATCCAGGAAAATGCACAATGACTTTAATATATTCCTACCTTAGCACCTAAAATAATCTACACCCAGTCAATGGACAGAGTTTTGCCATGAGCCAAAAATTCATGCCATAGCACCCTTGTCATCTATCAAGATCAATGCCATCGAAAATTGACAGTACAAAAAAAGAAAATCTGCAACATACTTTTGTAGACGACTATAATAATCTAGCTAAATTTAATGATCTACCTAAAAATGACCACTTAACGCTGGAGAGATTTAAAAATACTTAAGAAAAGAGTAGGTAAATCATTTCTGAGCTAAAAAAAATCAAACATAACCTAATCATATTTGGAGTTGGAAGAAGGAGGAGGAAGAGGAGGAGTGGGTGATAATATAAAAAAAAACGTGTATTTCTTTCACATGTATGATGGCCCCCAGTCCATATTACAATATGGATAGGGTCAATGATATAACAAATGCATGATAACCTCACAAGGTAAGCACGGTTCATGAGAATGCAATTCTTTGTCCTAATCTATCAGAGGTTTAGAAATTGTAGAACTAGCACTGCACCAAATAATTAATTTTTAATAGTTCACTCACAATTATTTTTTTACTCCTAATTTTTTATTATATACTTTAATATATCATAAAATTTTTATATTTTTTCTTAAGAAAAAAATTTATATACAAAGAAGTTATTATTATTATTATTATTATTATTATTATTATTATTATTATTATTATTATTATTACAACACGGTATTTAGAAAAATAAATTATGTTAAAATTTTTTTAGCAAACATAAATTAAAAATTATATTGTAATATTTATCAAATGCTACTTAATAACTTAACTTCTTTTTTTTTTTTAATTTAACGGCTTTGGTTAGTCCATGATATAGTTTGTTTAACTATGATATTGGTAGAGCTCTGGAAAATCGATATCAAAGCCTAACTATTATTATAAGGAAAGTTTGTTATTATTAAAAGCCTAATCAGAAGAGGAATCTTTGTTAACGATGTCTAAATCTTCCAGCTCTTTAACACCCTCAATTATCTATGACTATAAATATGTACCTACTAAATCCACCTCTATAACCATATCTCCTCCAATTAGCCACACCACCACAGAGAAATCCAACTATTTGTATGAGTTTACTTATCTCCCTGAAGACTAAAAAATAGAAGAATCTAAAGCCCCTCTACTTAATCCTTATGATGCTTTTTCCAAAACCCGATCCAATTGGAAATAAACCTTTAAGACCCTTGTAAAAAGACCATCCACTTCCATCAAAGAATATGTCCAAGCCTCTAGCTTTGATCAACACTAAATCCCTGCTTCTTAAATCGATAAATTGTAACTTTAGAAATTCTCCCAGAATTTCTTAAAACTTGGTTAAGCCAAGGGTATACCATGGTGGACTTGGACTACCTATTTTTACTAGAGTTGCACTTTTGGACTCTAGGTATAAACAGTATTGTCATGTTATAATAGGGACAGTTGAAACCTCATTAAATGTTGGGTCATTATTCTTTACCTTTTTCCCAAATTACAATCCAGCCTTGTTAGACCCACATGCCATGCCGGCCTTGAAAGTCCAAATCCAAATCCTTAATGCTGAGTAGACAGCTACAGCAAAAGCAGTAACCCTTCACTATCAAATTATCTACCGACTATAAAATTATGCTATAAATTTATCTTTACTAATTGACCAAAATGATGCTCTTTTTATAAGAGCAGATTCTCATAATTCTCCAACTTGTATCCACATTCCAAAATAAATTTCTAAGGAAGATTTGCTAACTTTATTTTTAGAAAAATGGATTACAAATTATGAGAAAACCCATGAAGCAATTGAACCAATTTCAAGTTCAGATCCGATGTTTGTAAAAAAAACATAATGGAACTGTTGAAACAATTTTTAGGAAAAGATAGGAAGTCCCCACGGTGTTCAACACTTAGTTCATGATTTCTTTTTATCAAGTGGAAGAAAAGGTTCCTGTAACCCATTTTGATGATGTGGGAAGACCAATTTACACTTTTAAGCATGATGGTCATTGCTACTTTAATGTTTATAATTATGATGATTGTTGTTTCTTTTATGATTAGAAAAATGAGAAAAAGAAAAGACCTGCCAACAGATGTAGTAAAAAAATATTCAAAAAAAGGATTAATGATAAAGATCCAATGGTGGGTACTTTAGGATAACCCTTAGGAAAATATGATTTTCTTGTGTCATATACTCCTTTTGTCTAGTGCAAAACCCCAAACACTAAGAAACTACTACCAGAAACCTGTAAACCTAAGACGCCTCTATCTTCACCAAAACCAACACCTTTACCTTATTACAAATAAACTCTAAAATGGGTAAAGAAAGAAACCCATTACCTTCAATTTCAGCGTCTCAAATTTCCAAACCATTACCTCAAATTTGCATTTTTCAACCTTCAGACTTTCCACCTTTGAAATCTCAGACTAATACTTAAAAAACCATACAACCATATGTCCTAAATTCCAGTATTGTTGATGTTGATGGAAGACTTAGAAGAACTACTCCTGATGAAGTAGTTTTAAATTGGCAAACACAAAATGCTTGTGCCTAAATCAAAGGATAAAACATATTGAAGAAAAAGTAGATAATGTTATAGAACATATAAAATTGATTAACAATAGACTCTCTAACTTTGAAAAATGAATGGGAGCTATTCATTTAGAATTAACAAGACAGATTAAGTCAAAACATCAGGAGTTGATGCAGATTGTCAGCAACAGAGGCATGATTACAAGCATTCAAATGAAAGAAGTTAAGATTCAAAAGCTAAAAGCTCAAATCACTCAATTTGAGAAAGATTTAAGTATTAAAAGGGATTCATTAAAAGTTGTTTTAAAATTATTTTCTCCAAATCCAATGGGATTTTTGTACAACCCTTTCCTTATGCCAAGCTCTTCAAACTACATGACCTTTAATTTTCAAGTCAGTCCTTATCCCCTGAAGCCTCTTCAGCTTTAAATATACCTCTAAAATTTTAAGGATTTAGAAAATAAAAATCTCAAAAACTGCCTCCCAAAAATAACCCACTAAAAAAAAGGAAAGACAGTCCAGTTTCCTCAGCCAGAGATACCTAAAAATCCACCAACATAAAAGATGTAGCTTTCCTCCTCTTATACTAAATCTATTAAAGTAGAAAAACCTCCAAAAATGATGATGAATCCAATTTCTTCATTTTTGGAGATATATTTTGTTAATACAAGGCCCAACTTTAAAATTGATTCTATCATAAAAGAAAATTCAACAACTAAATCTTTTAAAAGTGACTCTAGTTCTTCAGAGTCCTATTCAGTTGATGGCTGATACTCAAATCTCAAGGATCAGAGGTCCTCATATTGAAGAAGTAGGAGATCCCATAAGAGAAATAAGTGATTCTAAAACACAACCTTAAGCTCAACCTTGACAGCAATACTCCTAAAAGTATACCACCAGGAAGTTACTTTACTCTAGATGATATTCCTCCCATTCAATACAGGAATAGATTCTTAGAGTTTAAAGCTTGGATTTGTAGTCAAATGCTTCTCCCCAATGTTGAGCTGAGAAATGTGATTGAAACCTTTCTGGCAAAAATGGTACGAAATTTAGGAAATTAATTTGCGTCACTTAATTTCTATGCCAGAATCCAACTAATAGATGCAACATCAGTTGAAGATTTTCTAGGACTCTTGCATTATAAGTTTCTAGGAAAATAGGATGATGATTTTGAAGTTGCCAAAAAAGAATTTATCAGATGAAATGTTGTTCTTTGAAAAAGAAATATTTGAATCGACATTTTCAAAATATGTCCATTAATTTTTTATTTTTTGGATGAAACGGAAAATCCATATTTGAAGCAAGCATTTGTAGCCTCTCTTCTAGAGATTCTTTCTACCAACAATCAAACTAGAAAGTTAGAGATGTTCCTTTAGCACATTTGCACAAGATAATAATTCAAGCCCATACTCAGTTATGTGAGCAAAGAAAAGTGATCAAGATGTATCTAGATAGTAAAAAGAATCCTTTGGGGAGATTATCATATGACAGACCAGACTTACAGATTAAATGCAAAGATGCAGATAAATGTATCTGTCTATGCAAGAAGAATTGCCATTTCTTCAAACTAAAAGGAAAAGAAAAGAAAGGAAGACCTAAGAAATGGAAGTATAGCAAGAAGAGAAAGTTCTATAGAAAACAAAAGGCGGACAGGTGTTAAATCTGTGGGAAAAAAGGCCATTTTGCTAAAAATCATCCTTTAAAATAAAAAAAAGGCAGAAAAAATGATTTAACAAATTTAGCAAATTACAACAGTTGATCTTAATAATGCAGACCTTAAGTCTCTCTTTTCAGAAGAAGAAGATCCCTTACTGGAGTGCATTTTTACTGTTTATCATGAATCAGATTTAGAATTTTTAGATTTTGAAAAAGAAGTACTTGTCACAACCCAAATCGAGGCCATAACCGGCACCAGGGAACAAGAATTCTTTCAAATCCGGAACCCGTAGAAAGCCTTAAAAGAATAAAAACATGCAATAAATAAATAAAAAAGTACAACATAATTAAAATTTTTTGAATCAATATATAAAAATGGATACTTAATATCTTTTCATAAATAAAATATATATTCATACAGTGTTCAAATACAATTCTCAGAGTATAAAGTATCAAATAAAATAATACTCTTCTGATACAATAACACTACTACTGTAGTTTCTAAAATACAAATCATAGTTCAAAATATATATTATATAAAATAGTCGGGACGGAAGAACATCGGCGAAGAACTCTACTACTAAGGTCTGATGATATAAGATCTCCTGAAAAAAAAAATAATTGAGGGGGGTTAGACCTCACTGAGTGAATTATTATATTATATATACATGTAATCTAACCATATCCAGTCAAGCATTCCTATATATATATATACACGCATTTCACACAAATGCCAAACTCTACTTTTATAAATATAATAAATGTAGAAAATATTTATTTCAATACATGAAGGATCAAATAGAACCCTATTAATCGCAACCTCAATCAAGCATATCATCCCTCTAGCCATACATGCTCACTTAAATCCAAGTAAATCACTTATTCCATTTTGGACAGTAGACTAGTCCCAAGACACTAAGTCAACCGAGCTCTAGCAATCTGACTGTCAGTGGGATTAGTCCCGAGACACTTGGTCAACTGAGCTCCAGCAATCACACTATCAATCATATCACATCTCAAATCATAAATTGATTAAATCATCTCAATCTCAATCAAATCATAATTCACCATAAGTGATCCTCACTCAATCCTAAATCTATCGCATCGGTACGTACACGGTCCTAGTCCTACCCACTAGGTAGCATGTTCTATCGATATCCTTCATTTTAAAAATAAATCATACATCTAGAAAATAAATAATGTAGGATGACATTCATACTAGCAAAATAAACCATATATATACCAAAAATATACTTAAAATAAATTAAGTATATTTCAAGTATATATATATGTAAAATAAATTCAAATCAATCATGAAATATACTAAAATAAACCCATAATATACTAAAAACATGCTCGGTTTAAATCAATAATAAAACATGCATTTATTTAGAAATATATCAAAAATATACCTAAAGTACACAAATCATTTAATAAAATAATTAAGAATAAATATACATTTAAAACATGTATATATGCTAAAATGTACTAAAAATAAACCTAATTATCTAGCATGCATATATCAAAATAAACCCTAAATATACCAAAGATATCATAAATGTATATAGAAAATATGCGGATATATACATCAAAATATACTAAAAATAAACTGAAATTATACCAAATCATATTATAAATTAAATCACTTTTAAAAACATATAATGAAAATGAAAAAATTCCTATGTCATGCATCCTATATGCAATACTTATATATACAGTGTAATAACTCACTGATTAGCGCTCTACGAGACAAACTCAGTGGGTCTGGTCTGATACACCTTGTTCTCGACACAATTAGAAAAATAAAATAATAACAACCATTAGAATAAATTTCTAACTTTATGCTTCTAAGATTACTATAGAAAGACTCAATCAAAAATTAAAAACTAGACTCGGATTGATTGTCACACTTTACATGAAATCTACCGAAATTTCAGCAGAATCTCCTCTATAAAACGGACATCTCTCTACAAAAGTAGGGCCGATCCTGCACAGAAAACACACTTTTAAAATCACAAAATACTCAACACTTCGGGTTGGAACTCCAAACTCCACAAATCCCCAACGAGGTTCATAATTCACAAATCAACAATATTAACAATAAAATAATACAATCATCAAAAATCAAATAAAATATTTTAAAACCTTTATTTTCTAACTAAAATATAAAAGTCAAATTTAAATAATATTTGATAATAAAATTCATAAATGGAATAAAATCTCCATTTTACAATTAAATTAACATAAATTGTAAATAGTATTTAAAATCACAATTTAGCATCACAAAAATAATAAAATACACATTTAATCTCAAAATAACAAATATACTTATTATTGACATAATATTCCAAAATTATCACAATTTAACTAATAAAATCTCAAATATTATATAATATTAATAAAAATTCAATTTTACAATTATTCAACATAACATAATAAAATTTCACATTTAATTGCATAAATAGTTTAATTATATAATAAAATTAGTTTAAAACCCATTTTATTTCCAAAATAATATATAATATATTATTTGAAAACAATTTTTGAAAAATAGTATTAATTAGTTAAAAATAGTAATTAATTTGTAAAAAATCATTTTAATACCTTAAATAATTATAGAACCAACTAAAACATAATATTTAACTATAATTAACATAAAATTACACATTTACCCCTATAATAAAAAAATATCCAATATACTAATTAATTTCCTCAAAAATTATAAAATCATTAAAATTATTTAATCAACATATATTATACTAATATCAACCAAAACACATATTTATCCAACAATTTCTATAAAAATACATATTTAATCTAATAATTCAAAATACACATAAATTCTATAAAATTCTATAAAAATTATATAAATTCATAAAAATTATTTTATCAACAAATAACCTTCTAATATCAACTAAAACACAAATTAAACTCTAAATTCAATCAAAATGCACATTTAATTCAATATTCCAAAATTTACATAAACTAAAAATATTTATAAAATTTATATAATAATCCCAAAAATTAATTTCTCAACACCAAAATTAATAACAATATATAATAACAATAATTTAACCAAATTCATAATTTATATAATTTATTTTCGAAAATTCACTAAATAATAATAAAATATTCAAAAATTCACAAAAATTAAAATAAATCCCAAAAATAAAAATAAAAATATAGACATGTAGATTAAGCTACCAAGATCAACTTTTGTGAAGGAAACTTGTGTGAATCATCAAGGTCAAGCTTAAAAAAAAAGGAAAACCCTAAAACTCAAAAACTAAAATTCACAAAAACTCAAGAAATGGACGTTTTGAGCTCAAACTGAAGCTAGATTAGTACTCACCGGTGTTAGAGGATAAGAAAGAGACTGAAAGCTCAAGAAACGGTGGTCGGAAGTGATGGAGGCACAGTGACAGGCAGAGAACGGGATGGCAGAGGAAGGAAGCTTACTGTGAGTTTTTTGGTTTCTTCATAATATGCTCTTCACGTTTTTTTTTCTATGTGTTTTGGTGTTTTAGTATATGTAATGTATGTATGTATGTGTTCATACATGGCATGCATGTACATATATATATATATATATATATATATATATATATATATATATATATATTAATAAAACTTTATATTATAATAATAATACTTTATGTTAAATAATTCTCCACCACATATTTTCACACATATATAAATATATAGACACACACACATCACACAATAATATACACATAAAATAACATTTAAATAACCATGTACTAAATTAATGTTATTAAAATAATAGTATTCGAAAATAATAAATATTCACAATGGAATTTAAATGTCCAAAATAATAAATTCCAAAATAATATATTTACGTAGAAAATTAAGTTGAACCTAAAATAATAATTATTAATCACAAAATAGTAAAATAATTAAATATAACTTTTAAATTTTATTAACACTGCACATCTCATTATTTAATAAAATAATTTAAAAACCAAGGTTATTATAGTACTGCAATGTTATGGTCAATTCCTTATTAATGATATGATTGCCTTGACCCCATCCAAATTTACCCAACCAATTACTCCAAGCCTATAAAGCTTATAGCCTTGATTGATACTGGAGCCAGAACAACCATTCTTAACACAACAGCTCTTCCTAAAAAGTATTGGAAAATCCATTTTGAATATTTTCATACTGCTAATGGAGAAATTTTTGAGACAACCTTGAAAACCAGATAGCCTATAAAAATTCAAATCTTTTCAAACTATTATGTTTGGACTCATGTTCTTGGTTCACGGTTGCCTGGCAAAGATATAGTTCTTAGATTCGATGTCTATTGAAAAATGAAAAACCTAAGAATTTTTCCTAACGGACTCGCTTTTAAGAAATATTTTAGATGTTTCACTACATAACCCTGCATCCTTTTCATAGACAAAACCGTTGCAACCATTGGCCTTCAACCATTCATGAATTTTTTATAAAGAAGTGCAGTGCACAATCTCACATTGAGTTTGCAAAAAAATGTACATTTCCTTTATGGAAAAATCCATATTTCTACATTTTGTTGCGCTTTAAGCAAAATAAAAGTATAAATTCTACAAAGGCCACTTATCCAGGAATGACTCCCATAAACCTAAAACTTACAATTGAGGAATGTAAACAGTTAGAAGAACAAGGTCTGATTACACCAACCAAATCAGAATGGACCTATTAAGCCTTCTATATGAATAAATTATCAGAATAAATTTGAGGAAAAAAAAGATTGGTTATTGATTATCAGCTTTTAAATTTCTTTTTAAGGGATGATAAATTTCCTTTACCGAAGATTTCCTCATTATTCACTTTCTTGGTGAGAGTAAAAATCTTTTTAAAATTTGACTTAAAGGTGAGATTCTGGAAACTTGGAATTAAAGAAGAAGACAAATATAAAATCGAGTTTTGCATTCCAAATCGTCATTATCACTAGAATGTATTACCATTTAGTTTGAAAGTGGCCCCATCTTTATTTAAAAAGGCGATGATTAAGATATATGAGCCTCTCTTACACAATGCTTTAGTTTACATTGATGATATTCTTCTTTTCTCACCAAGCATTAAAGCACATGAGAAATTACTCAAACAGTTTTCTGATCTTATAATTAAATATGGAGTGACAAAGATGCACATAGGTAAAGAAGAAATTGAGTTTCTGGGAATGCAGTTCAAGGAAGGAAAGTATCACCATAATCCTCATATTACAGAATAATTGTAAAAGTTTCTTAAAGAAAACTTGTCTATCAAAAAAATTAAAAAATTTCTTAGGATACTTAATTATCTTAGAGATTTTATTCCTCACTTAACGAAGAAGAAAACACCCTTACGGGCACTTTTAAAGAAAAATCCTCCACCATGGTCAGTAGTTAAAATTGAAGCCATTATTCGATTAAAAGTTGATACAAAGAAACTTCTAGACCTACAAATTCCATTAAAAAGGAAGAGAATTCTTCAAATTGATGCAAGTGATCAATTTTGAGGAGCAATTCTCCTTAAAGAAGATAATAAAAAAAAGCTAAGAATTTATACTCATGCCAGTGGAAAGTTCATAAATGGAGAATGTCATTACCACTCAACCTTAAGGAAGTACTAGCAATCAAATATGGAATAAAGAAATTTGAATTCCATTTGGTAGGACATCATTTTAAAGTAATCATGGACTGTTTATCTTTTCCAAAAATGCTCGAATTCAAAGGAAAAACTCTCCCTCATCCTCAGCTTCTGAGATGGAAAGACTGGTTCAGTAATATGACTTTAAAGTTGAACATATCAAAGGAGAGGAAACCTTATCCCTGATCTATTGAGCGGACTATCAACCTCTTACAATAAACCCTTTTAATTAAAGGTCTTACCTTTAATCTACATGTTCCAACCCATCACCAATTTCCTTGAATAAGGAATTCCACTAAACATGTCCCTAAACATTTCCATAAGCCTACTCAACCAAAAAGCCAACCAATAAATTTTTGAGCTTCAATCTTATCTAATCGGAAATTATGGTCTTGATTTTTATGAAAGACTTAAATTTCATCTAAACTATCCCTTCACCTACATTTTCAGTTTCCTAAATCAAAACCTTAAAAAAGAGTTTTATTGACTGCCAAAATTGCTAACCCTATTATGGTATCTCTAGTATTTGCATTAGATTGCTTTTGATTTACAGCCATTAAAACTTGTAAAATATATCAGAATGCTTAAAAAAGGTCAAAGGCCAAAAATCAAATCCTCATCTGTTGACTTTTATGAAATGGTTCCATAATTTATCAAGATGGAAATCATGGCTAACAAATGAAGTCTACTCCCAATAGGTTTCACTAGCCATTGAATGTCATACCATTATTATCTTTCAAAGATCCTTCCTGAAGATAAGAGATGAATTTACCACAATCCCTTGTTTCAATATTTACGGATCATATAGGCACTCAATGATTTATCACCTTATCTCTGATATGGATGACCTATCACCTTGGTGAGAATTTCAAAGATTTATATTTTAAAAGAATGGAATCATTCCAAAAGATATATGGCTAAAGATATCTGAAGATGACCCATGGGAGACTTATCCATCAGAATATGGATAAAAATTACTAGTAAAAAAAGATTTTGGAAAGAGACACATCAAGTTGGAGCTAGCTCATCAAGACTCACTAAAGAATCTTTTTAGGATGACCTATAAAGGCCTTTAGCAGGATACTCACAAGATCTTGACTCAGAAAGCAGTTATAGTGGAGATGAAGGCAACCTATCACCAAGTCACAAGCCCATAGTAAAGTAGTAACCTTTATTAAAGGATATTGTATCATTGTACCTGTGTGTTTTATAAATGATTATCATATCGTCACTACTTTCTTTTAGTTTGTCTTTTGCTTTCCTAATTGATTTTTTAATCAGGCTTATCCTTTGTTTCCAGCGCTCCTCATCACTATAAAAGGAGATTTCTTATTGTTGTTGGAGGCAGAGAACCTTGAATAGACACTGCTTGTGATAAATAAAGCCATGAGTTTCTAAAAAGCTCTTCTTTTATTCTCAAAAGGCTTTTGTAATGGCTATCTCTTCTAATTTTTAATTATTAAAAAATATGCTATATACTTTCCTCTAATGAGGATCTGGTACATTAGAAATTTAATAATACATTATCCGATGTACCAACTCTATTAAGATTATGGTTAGATGAACTATAAAAAGGGAATATATTATCTAGCTAGAAATTAGTTGTTGTGATTATAAGTATGGCTTTGGCTAGTCCATAATATAGTTCGTTTAACTATGATCTTGGTAGAGCTCTGAAAAATTGGTATTAAAGCCTAATTGTTATTATAAAGAGAGATTGTTATTATTATTAAAAGCCTAATGAGAAGAGTAATCTTTGTTAACCATGTCTGAATCCTTTTGCTCTTTTGACACCTTCAATTATCTATGACTATAAATATGTACCTACTGAATTCACCTTTGTAACCATATCACCTCAAGTACATTTTTTAACCATATGTACCTACTAAATAGTACATATTTTATTTTAAACAATTAAAAATGATACATATGCTTAGGTGAATTATATGCACTTTCTTTTGTGGTTTGCTCATCCTTTTAAAAGGATGGTGTATTATTCTTTTCTCAAATTATCTTAAAAAGCACAAGTATTAGTTGTGTTACATTAATCCCCTCTCCTACCTCTATGCTCAAAATAAATAATTAAATAAAATAGAGACTATTTGTTTGATTGTGAGAAATTTGTACTCTTATTATACTTAATAAATAAATTTTCTATCTACTTCAAAACAAAATTGATGTTTTCATTTTATTTTCTTTCTGTTTCAAAGAAAAGACATTGCATTGTAAAATGGGACATAATAAGTAAATAATCCAATTCATCTCAGATAAAAAGAAAAAGAAAAACATAGTTGTTTATAATTGTTCAATAGAATCAATAGAATTGTGCAATAGTGAAATCAAAAAGAAGAAATACCAGATTGTCACTTTTCTCTTTTTCTTCTCTTTTCAGTTAGGAAGGAATGACTTCTATATTAGGAAAAAGTCCGTTCAATTCTTGAAGTAGGGTGAAAGAGAATTTTTTTAGATTTCTTATTTATATCAACCTACAAAAAATTATTCAAAGTTCACAAAATTCCAGTGTCTGTAAAAATCCATAACTTTTCGAATATGGGTTTACTTTTATTAACTATTTAAAATTTCTAATTAAATACCTTTTAACTTTTATACACTTTTTTTTAAGTTTATAAAAGTCATTATTGAATACACTCTAACTTTTAAAAAGTCACCCCATGACTTGTAAAATCTATTAAAGTATTTAAAAGTTCTAGTTAAATACACCCCCCCTTTAGTTTTGAACTTAAACCATACAAAATGGAACAGGTTCAAGGTTCACTTAAAAAAAAAAATAGTTCCCTTTATTTGTAGAATTTAGTTCGATAAAAATATAAAAAAAAAAACCTACAAATTATTGTAAAGGGTCAAGTTAAAAACTATTCATTTTTAGCCATGTAAAGTGTTGTAGTTTGATTCAAAGAAGAGTCGCCTAAAAAGGATGTCTTATTGCATATCTTTTCCTTAAGGGTCAACAGTTGTTTAAGCTCTCCCAGCTTTTTGCTTACTACAGAGGACAGTACAACCCTAGCACACAGTCTTGAAAAGGTTCTACCTCTATTAACCTTCTCCTCCTTCTATCCTATTTGGTTGTCCTTTTTTAATTTTTATTTTGTGAAATTGTTCTTAAGCAAGTTGTTCTCCCTATGTTATGCTTCATTTTGGTTACTGATGTGAAATTCCATATTTCTTTAGTTTGAATTATGTTTTCTCTTCATTTTGATTACTGATTTGTCATGGAGTTTCTAAAATTACTACATTTACAATCTGCCTATGTTTTTTAAATTTTCATGTACAATTGCCATGTTCAAATTAAATGAAATTTGCCCTTTAATATAAACGATCAATGTATCAATGTTTGCTTTTACTTGAAAGGTTCACAAGTGAATACATAGAGGAGAACATGGTGATACATGAAGAAGGATTTTAATGGAGATTATTTTGAAGTTGCTATATGTTTGTTTTAAACATTATTCTTGAAATTTTAAGAATTATTGTAATTTTTTTATTCTTTTGTGTTGCTTGCAACTTTTAGTTGATTTGGATAGGTTGTTGACAACTTGTTATATTAAATTATTAGCCTTTTTTTTTTAGATATTAAATGTGATGTTAAACTATTAAATTTTTTTTAAGTCTTTTTTCAAGTTCACAAACAAGCTCAAATGAGCTCACGAAAGAACTAGCTCAAGCTATAATCAAACGAGCCTTAAACAAGAGAGCTTGAGCTTTGATTTTAAAAAATAAATGAGCCTGAGCTGAGTATGAGCTTTTGATAATTTGACTCAGTTACGCGCCTAGCAAAATCATTGCCATTATTGCCAATAAGAAAATATGAAATCCGTAAAAATCATTAGCAGAAGAACAGAGAGAGATATATGAAATCCATAAAAAATATTATCTCATAAAAGACAAAAATTTGGCCCATTCAGCATGTTTTGTATATAAAAAACTAAAATTGTTAGAAACCTTCATAAAAAAAAATAATAAAAAAAAAACTATATATATGTACGAAGGGGGAATAGGCAAAATTAAGAAAAAATTCACTCATTATTGTATAAAAATTGGATAATTTAGTCATTTACTAATAAAGGTAAAATTAAATTAAATTAATTAAAATACAATTTTAATTTGATTGAAAATCGATTTCCTATTTTAATTAAGGTTAACTTCTATTTTATCTCAAATAAAAATTAAATTAAATATAATATAATTCTAATTTAATTGAAAGTATGTTTTCAATTTTAATTAGGTTAACTTTTATTTTATCTCTAATAAAAATTTTAATTTAATTGAAAGCATATTTTCTATTCTAATTAGTTTAACTTCTATTTTATATCTAATAAAAATTAATTTAATTAAAATATAATTGAAATTATGTATCCTATTTTATGTGTAACAAAATTAAATTAATAAAAATATAATTTAATTTTAATTTAATTTAAAGTATATTTCATATTCTAATTAGGTTAACTTCTATTTTATCTCTAATAAAAATGAAATTAATTAACATATAATTCTAATTTAATTGAAAGTATATTTATTATTTTAATTATGTTAATTTATATTTTACCTCTAATAAAATTAAATTAATTAAAATTTTAGTAGTAATTTTGTTAAAAATATATATTTTCTATTTTAACTAGGTCTACTTATACTTTATCTAATATAAATCAAATTAGATAACATAATTTTATAAGTCTTATTATATTAAATTTAATACATAAATAATTAAAATCAAAATAATAAATTTTATGAAAATAGAAAAAGTATATTATTTGTTTTAAAAGTAGATAGTTTTATAAATTAAAAATTAAAAAAATACAGTACATAATTTGTTTAAAAATATATTTTCTGTGATAAAAATAGTATAATTATCATTTTTAGATATTTTTATAAAATTTAACAAAAAAGATTTAAAATTAAATTAATTAATATTTATCATTTAATTATTAATTGAACTTAAAAAATTACATTAAATTCATTTTTGAGTAAATAAAATTATTAATATTAAAAATATTGAAGAAATAAAGTATTATAGCACAAATAAAAATTGATTAAAATTGTAATAACGTATAAGTTTAACGGGTTATAATAGTTAAATTGTTATATAAAGAAAATATAACTTTTATTACTTTTAATTTTTTATTAAAAAATAACTAATGATTTTTTTATTATCTTGTGATTCATTACGACCATAATATTTTTTTAATATGAAATTAGTTCTATAGTTGAGAAAAATTATTTATAAAAAATATTGAAGGAATATCATATAATTATTTAAATAAAAGATTTATACAAGTTGTAATAAATTATAGCTATATTAAGTTAATATTAAATTTCTATGTAAATAAATATCATTGTTATTATTTTTAAAATTTATTTACTAATAATAATAATAATAATAATAATAATAATAATAATATGTTTAATTATCTATTTACTATATATCACTAGTCTAATAAATTTTTTGTTTACGTATGAAACACGTGATTGTTTACTAGGAGGGAAAAGTATAGATAAATATCTTGTAGTTTGAACCCTAATCACTTTTTGACCTATGGTTTGAACCCTAAAAAAGTGGTACCATGAGCTTCAAACTGTTAGCAAAAAAATTGAAATTCTACTGACATCGTTAATGAAGCTAAAGTGGCAAAGGATAATTGTGTCTCTTCATGCTAACATGGCAAAAAATACTAGAACTGCTTACAACTTAGTCTGACATGTCAAAGAAAAAGGGTTGGGGAAAATGGAACGTGTCTTTTCAATGTCTTCTTTGGGGAAAAAAAAAAGAAAAAAAGAAAATAGCCTTCCTTACCCTTACTACTCACTTCTTCTTCTTCTTCTTCTTTCACCTCTTCTGTCACCCACACCTACACCCTCCCTTGTTGCTCACTGTATGTCTCCAACTCCATATCCACCAACACTACTTTTGCCCACCACCAACACTGCATTCACCACCTCCACCAATGCTGTGTCCGCCCACCTCCATTAATACTGCCTTTGCCCACCTTCATCAATCCAATGGTAAATTTAGTTTCCTTTTAATTAATTTTTTATTTGAGGTTTTTTTGTGGGTTGATGGTGGTAGTAAGGTTGTTGATGGTGGCAATGTTGAACAAATGCTAAGAGATGATGATGGAAGTGTTTGGATGGCACTGGTATGACTTTGGTGACAATGTGGTAATCTTGGATGGTGCCATTAATGGTGGGGAAATTTTTAATGGTAGTAGTGGTGCTGTTTAATGTTGTTATTGAGGATGGCGGGCAGCTATAGTGGTAAAAGGATGTTAATTATGATTATTTCTAGGCAAAAAAAAATTAACAAAGTGATGTTGTAGTTGTTATTTTTCTTTTTTAAGAAACAAGTGGGTTATTTCATCTATTTATAAATCCTTAAAAATGAATGGTTAAAGTATAAACCTTTTTTCTTTCATTTTTTAGTTGTATTTTTGCCTTAGGCAATTTGAATTAAGATGTTAGTTCACTTTATTTTCATCTTGTTAGCAAAACGATAAGTCATGTTAAGTAGATAGTTTGTGGAATCAGAGCTGATTAAGTAAAGAAACATGAGCTTTGGGTTTTGTTAATTTAGGTTAGCTAAACTATAAATGGTTAGCTAATAGATGGAAGACTTGAGTGTCTGTATCATGGATGACAATTTAAAGAAGAAGGTAAATGTGTGAAGATACCTCAGGTCATATATCATGTTTGTCACGACCCAAAACAGGGGCCATGACCGATGCTAGGAAACGGGAATTCTTTTAAATTCGGAACCCGTAGCAAGCCTAAAAAATAAAATAAAACATGCAATAATAATAATAACAACACTTAATGCAGCGGAAATAAAATCATAAATATCAAAATAATAATCCACCATGGGATTTAAATCAAATTCTCATCTCATATATAAATAAATCCTTTAATACAAGTTTCAGTTCAAATATTTAAAGTACATATCTCATATAAATACAATACAACAATCTCATAATTGACCATAACTACTGTAGTGTCTAGATCATAAAATAAGACTCAAGTGAGCAGTTTACATAGTAAAGCCGGGGCGAAAGAAATCCGACGTACAGGCCTGCTACTGAGGTCTAACAAAGAAGACTCTCCTGAAAAATGGTCAACAGAGGGGAGTCAAACCTCACTGAGTGAATTACTATAATATATATACATGCATACTAAATGTCAATGCACACAATCAAAAGTATATATATAATATGTATATATACAAGCAAATACACACAGATGCAATAAAATCATTTTATATATTTTTATTGAAAATCACTATTTATGAAGGATCAAATAGAACCCTAGAATATCGCAACCTCAAAATAGTGTTAGACAACACTCTAGCCATACAGGCTCACTTATTCCAATATATATTCACTTGATCCATTTGGACAGTAGACTGGCCCCGAGACACTAAGTCAACCGAGCTCCAGCAGTCTGATTGTCAGTATGATTGGCCCCGAGACACTTGGTCAACTGAGCTCCAGCAATCACACTCCTAAATCATATCACACATCAGACAAATCAAATCCAATCAATATTCTCAAACTGGTTAGTAATATAGCCTAAATGCTATAAGCGTACCGGTACGTACTCGGTCCTAGTGCTGCCCACTAGGTAGCACGTTTTATTGATATCCTTCATTTTAAATATAAAACATACATTCATAAAAATAAATGATGCATAAATTGAATAAAACAGCAACTTAAACCATATATATACTAGAAATATACCAAAAATAAACCAAGTATATTTTGAGTATATACACGTCAAACAAATCCAATATAATTATAAAATAAACCAAATATATATTTTTAAAAACATTTTAAATATAAATGTTTAATAAAGCATATAATTTAAGATATACCAAAATAAACCAAAAATAAACTAAAAATAAAATTAAATACTAATTGAATTATTTATGCATATTTAATCAAAACAACATACATTTCTAAATCATGCACCCTAAAACATATATATATAGAATAGTAACTCACACTTAGTGCACTCCTCGAAATGGGTCCGACAAGCCTGGTTCACTAGGCCTCGGTCTCGGCGCAACTAAACATATAAAAATAACAGACATCAGAATAAACCTAATAGAAAATCCTAGAAACTCGATCTAGAATATTGGACACAGAATTAGAATTAGGGTTCGACCGGACATCACGTTTTACGAGAATCCTACCGAAAATTCAGCAGAACCTCCCCTGTCAAATGGACATCTCTCTACTCAAAGAGTAGAACCGGCCCTACAAAGAAACACACATCGAAAATAGACACAGAAATACATCCACAATCCCTCAGTCGAACTCCAAACTACAGTTTACCAACCAGGGTCCACAATTCACAAAACAATATAGAAATACCAAAAATACCCTTATATCATAGAAATACATTTAATAAGTAGAAATTACGTAATTGATCCTAAAACACAGTAAAAATCGATAAAAACTCATTTTATTAGGAAAAATCGTATATTATATATATAATTGAAAATAATTTACGAAAAATAGTTTTAATTAGTTAAAAATACTAAATAATTTTTAGAAATCATTTTTATACCTTAAATAACTATTAAAAGCAATTTAATTACATTTTTAGCCAATTTAGGGTAAAATTACCAAAATACCCCAATATATGTAAATATACTAAAATTAATCCAAAAATTCACCAAAAATAATATAATTGCAAAAAATTAATTTTCTCAACATATTTATCAATAATATCAATAAATAAACTCAATTAACTAATTAATTTCAATTAAAAACACAATTAACCCTATTTTATCAAAATTACATAAACTAAATAAATTCAAAATAAATACATAAAAATTCCAAATAAATTTCTATAATTCATTTCAACACCTATATTTATCATAAAACACAATTTCATAATTCAATTAATTAATTTTCGAAAATTAGAAAATAATAATAAAATATTCAAAAATACCCAAAAATCAAAATAATTTCCAAAAATTCTACAAAAATTCACACATGTATATTAAGCTAAGGGGAACAACATTTGTGAAGGAATTTTTCATGAATCAATCAAGTCAAAGTTCAAAAAAATCAAGAACCCTAAAATGGCCGAATTGCAAAAATCAAAACCTAAGCAAATCTAGACCATTTTAAGTGAAACAAATCTTGGAATCACACTCACCGAAGTTCAAGGAGAAGAAAGAGACCAGCGGGTGTCGAAAACAGTGGCCAAAAATGCTGTGAACGACGGTGGCTCAAGTTTTGGCTTTCCAAGCTTATTCTGGCCAAACCACGATGGAATAGGGAGCTACTAGCCGCGGGGAAGGCTGTGGAAGGAGGTGGCACGCCGGGAGGCACACCAACGATGAGAAAATGGGATGGCAGATGGTGGAACGGCGATGGAGGCGAGCGGGGATGAAGAAGGAGGATGAATGGCACACTTGTAAATAACTCAAACTTTATATTTTGTTTAATATTAAATGTATATGTATATATATATACTTTTACACTATATATTAAAATAATATAAACTCACACACATTAATTATACACCACACACATATAATTTAATATATTAAATAATTTATACACTAAAAACAATTAATTAAATAATATTAAAACTAATTGATAAATAATAAAATAAAATAAATATTAGGGAAATTAATTAAACCCTAGCTAAATAAATAAATACACATATATACTTTATTTAGTATTTTAAAAATATATATGAGTTCATGCAAATGTGTAAAATTGTTTAAAATAATAGTATTAAATTATTTACGTATCAATTTTCCCGAAAATGCAAGTACCGAGAAAATTTTACGTAAAGCATTTATAATAATATAAAATAATTAAAAATTAATTTTAATTAAATAACAACTCATGAAATATCATAAATATATACAAAATTATTAACACTGCATATCCCGATGCAATATTAAAATATTTAAAAACACGGGATATTACAATGTTTCACTATATGCCCTTCTTTGAATATTCTTGTAATTTTTTTTAGTTCTATAGACTGTAGTCCTCATTATCCATCTATTCTTTCATTGCAACTTCTTGCAAATGCGTGGCCAATTAACTTTGAAGCCTCCATTGCAGAAATAGAGTCACCAGACAAGAACCCACCTAAGTCAATCAGTGGAACAACTAGTTCTAATGTATTAATTACTAGTTTTTCATCATTTGGCAATATAAATTTTTGGGGTATGGTTGATTAGTATCGTAGCATTTTCGCATAAAAAACTAATGGTTTCTGCTCTTTTTTGTTGCATTATTCTTTCTAATGAACTGTTGATGATGGCATGGCTTTAAGACCTAACAGCAATCGGCGGTTCATCTTGGGATTTGTACTTAATCTTGGAAGCTTCAACCTATGTCGTGGCCAAAGAAAGTAATGGTAAAGGTGAAAGTGGTGGAGATGGCGAGGAAGATGAATTGTTGGGACTTTGTTTTGGCATTATTAAATTTGGATGAGTGTACTTAAGTGAAGATGTAAGAAAATGAAGAAGAGGTTGCTACACTCTTGAATAATATTTAATAAAAAGAGAGCATGTGTGAGAAATAAGTAAAAAAAAGGAGATGACAAGTTGTAATATCCCAAGTTTTTAAACATTTTTATATTGCATCGGGATATACAGTGTTAATAATTTTGTGTATAATTATGATATTTTTACAAGTTGATATGCATTTAAAACTTATTTTAATTATTGTGTATTATTTTAAGTGTTTTACGTAAAATTTTCCCGGGACTTGTATTTTCGGAGAAATTTTAACGTAAATAATTTACCATTAAATATTTTAAATAGATTTTCGAACTTGCATGAACTCATATATACTTTTAAAATACTAAATAACGTATAAATGTGTATTTATTTATTTAACTAGGGTTTAACTAATTACCCTAGTATTTTATTATTTATTATTAGTTTTAATATTATTTAATTATTTTTTTTAGTGTGTTAAATTTTAAAATATTAAATTATATGTGTGTGGTGTATATTTAATGTGTGTGATTTTATATTATTGTAATATATAGTGTAAAGTATATATATATACATATATATAGTTGAAAATCAAAATTTTTACCAAATTACCGAATTGCCCCTCCCTCTTCCTTCTTCTCTCCCGACGCCTACCCTCACTGCGCCTCCCGTTCCACCTCATCGGACCGCCTTTCGCCGCCACCAGCTGCCGCCAACCTCCTCCCCCTTCCTTCCTCTTCCTCTCTGACGTGACCAAGTCGCTGGAATGCTCGGAATTCACGGTGGCAGCAAGTGGAGCTCCTCGTCGTCGATCACGTTTCCGAGCACCATTTTCGACACCGCCGGTCTTCATAGACTCCTTGAGCTCCGGTGGTCCCTATTATAAGCTCCTTTTGGCCTGAAAACCAGTGGTTGTTGAGGTTTGAGTTAAATCTTCAATTCGGCCATTTTAGGGTTTTTGATTTTTTTTGAACTTCAAATGATTGATTCATGAAACGTCCCTTAACAAATGTTGATCCTAGTAGCTTAATATTCATGTGTAAATTTTTTTAGAATTTTTGGGAATTATTTTGATTTTTGGGTATTTTTGAATATTTTAATATTATTTTCTAATTTTCGAAAATTAATTAATTAAATTATGAAATTGTGTTTTTAATTGAAATTAATTAGTTAATTGAATTTAATTATTGATATTATTGATAAATATGTTGAGAAAATTAATTTTATGCAATTATACTATTTTTGGTGAATTTTTGGAGTAATTTTAGTATATTTATATATATAGGGGTATTTTGGTAATTTTATCCTAAATTGACTAAAAATGTAATTTAATTGGTTTTAATAGTTATTTAAGGTATAAAAATGATTTCTACAAATTGTTTAGTATTTTTAATTATATATATAATAAACGATTTTACTAATAAAATGAGTTTTTATTGATTTTTACTGTATTTTAAGGTTAATTATGTAATTTATACTTATTAAATGTATTTCTGTGATATAAGGGCATTTTTGGTATTTTCATAAATATTATGTGATTATGGACCCCGATCGGTAGACTGTAGTTTGGAGTCCGACCGAGGGGTTGTGGATGTGTTTCTGTGTCTGTTTTTCGAAGTGTATTTCTTTGCAGGGCCGGCTCTACTTTTGAGTAGAGAGATGTCCGTTTTATAGGAGAGGTTCTGCCGAATTTTTGATAGAATTCTCATAAAACGTGATGTCCAGTCAAACCCTAGTTTTAATTCTGTGTCTAATATTCTAGATCGAGTTTCTAGGATTTTCTATTAGGTTTATTCTGATGTCTGTTATTTATTTTTTGTTTAGTTGCGCCGAGACCGAGGGCTAGTGGACCAGGCCCATCGGACCTATCTCGAGGAGCGCACTAAGTGTGAGTTACTATTTTATATATATATGTTTAAGGTGCATGATTTAGAAATGTATGTTTTATTTTGATTAAATATGCATAAATAATTCAATTATTACTTAAGTTTATTTTTAGTTTACTTTGGTTTATTTTTAGTATATTTTCATTATATTTTAAATTATATGCATGTTTTGCTAATGAATTATGTTTAAAATGTTTTTAAGTATATTTCTAGTTTATTTTGTAATTTAATTGGATTTATTTGACGTATATATACTCAAAATATACCTAGTTTACTTTTGGTATATTTTTAGTATATATATGGTTTATGTTGCAATTTATTTCAAATTCATGCATCATTTACTTTTATGAATGTATGTGTTATATTTATTAATAAAGGATATCAATAGAACGTGCTACCTAGTGGGCAACACTAGGACTGAGTACGTATCGGTACGCTTATAGCATTTAGGCTATATTATTAACCTATTTGTGGATATTGATTGGTTATGATTATTTGATGTGTGAGATATGGTTTGGAGGTGTGATTGCTGGAGCTCGGTTGACCAAGTGTCTCGGGGCCAATCACACTGGCAGTCAGACTGCTGGAGCTCGATTGACTTAGTGTCTCGGGGCCAGTCTACTGTCTAAATGGAATAAGTGATATATTTGGAATAAGTGAGCCTGTATGGCTAGAGTGTTGTCTAACACTGTTTGAGGTTGCGATATTCTAGGGTTCTATTTGATCCTTCATAAACTGTGAATTTCAGTAAAAATATATAAAATGATTTTATTGCATCTGTGTGTATTGCCTGTATATATATTTATATATGTACTATTGACTGTATGAATTGTCATTTAGTATGCATGTATATATAATATAGTAATTCACTCAGTGAGGTCTGACTCCCCTCTGTTGACTATTTTTCAGGAGAGTCATCTTCCTCAGACCTCAGTAGCAGGCATGTACATCGGATTTCTTCAGCCCCGGCTTCTTCATGTAAACTGCTTATCTGAGTCTTGAGTTTTATTTTTATAATCTAGACACTGCAGTAGTTGTAAATAAATTATGGGTTTTGTGTATTATATTTGTATGAATTATGTATTTTAAGAATTTGAACTGGATTTGTATTAAAAGATTTATATATATGAGATATGGATTTGATTTAAATCCCGTGGGAGATTATCATTTTGATAATTATGATTTTATTTCCGCTACATTAAATACTGTTATCATTATTGGCATGTTTTATTTTATTTTTATTTTTAGGCTTGCTACGGGTTTCGGATTTGAAAGAATTCCCGTTCCCTAGCGCCGGTCATGGCCCCTATTTTGGGTCGTGACACAAGTTGTCATGCCTTTTTTTTTAGTCAAAAGTTGTTATGTTTAATAAAAGGTCAAAACTTTTTATGTCTTTTGGAGCCTAAAAGCAACGTTGCATCCTCTCCCCCCTCCTATTTTTACACATCAGACACAACTTTATGTGAAGAGAAGCATTTACTTTTTGTCACGTCATCTTCATTAACGGTGTCAGTAGGTTTTTGATTTTTTGCTAATGGTTTGAAGTTCAAGGTATCACTTTATTAAGGTTCAAACCATAGGCTAGAAAGTGATTAATGCTTAAACCATATGGTATTTATTTGTACTTTTCCCTTACTAGGGTGTGTATTGATAACTTGCTTTCCAAAACTCTTGAGCTTGAACCTTACAAGTGATCAACAAAGGGCAAGGTGAGAAGTAGGAAGGATCCCCATAAACCCTTTAATGCCTAAGTCAGAGTGTATAGAGGGAATTTAGAGATAGAAGGAAAACAATAAGAATACAAGAGAATGGAATGAATGAGAATGAGAGATATGGGGTCTTGTTTATAATGATAGATATACTTGAACCTGAAAGGAGTATGATTCCTTTTTGGATAGGAGTCCTAGACCAATTAGGAGAATGTTCCTTTTTATTTCGGGAGTCTTCTGCATAAGGAACCTTTGCCTTCCCTTTCTAAATAACCTGTATAGAAAATAAAGACCTTAATTAAACAAGAATATATATATGTAGGGTATCAAGAGTCCCCCTGCGAGTCTGTTCGGATATTTATGTCCGATGTATTCTGGTCTAAAAAGGACAACAATGTCACTCGTCCGCTTGAGGAGAGATTACTTAACTACATATGATGTGGAAAGGTAAGCTGAGATGGCCAGCCTCAGTCACAAAAAAAGATAAAGCTCAGTAATGAGTCTTGAAATCATCATGTGAGGATGTCGTTGAAGTGCCAACTAGACTTTAAGTGAACAAAATCTATGAAAAAGAATATGTAATGGATTAACCTGTCAGTGTGGAGACAAAGTGATGGAACCAGTCGTCATTGGAGTTTTGATACTCGGTGCATTAAAAGCGCAGCTTGAGTACTTAACCTCAGTAATATAAAAGTGACTTGAGAGTGATAACTTCAGCCACTGGACTTAGATGCTTGAGGCTTAGATGCTTAGTGCAAGGACTCAAGATTTACATGCTCAGAATTTGTGTACTATAGAAGCAACCTAAGGGTGCTAGCTTCAGTCACTAGACTTAATCTTGGTGCATTAGAAGTATGGCCCAAGTGCCGTATAGCCTCGTTGCCTTGAAAGTATAGTTCGGATGCCAACCCTTAGTACTATAGAAGAGACCTGAGGGAGCCAGCTTCAGTCACTGGACTTAGATACTAGAGATTATGATGCTTACTATAAAAGGACAGCTATCAGCAATGCGCCTAGGATGTACGTCTGCCAGGTCATTTCGATGCCCCCTTTTTTTTGAAATTTGAATTACGTAACCGTCATGTCTATTCGTGTGTCAGAAGATGAGATGTTTCGGCTACCATAATAATGATAGCTCAATTAATAATTTTTCCTATTTCCCAGTTAACCCTTAATGATGTGGGAGAAATCAAAGTTTTTATGAGGGTAGTTAATGGTATGTTCTAGAGCCTTCTGTTGTCCTATAAGTATCTCTATTTCTTCAATGTGTTGCATTTTTACTTTTTGTTATCTTGTTGGCTTCTTCTATCTTCTTTGCCTTTTTTTGCTTCAGCCACCAAGCTTTTTCTGTAGCAACCCCTACACTTCTATAACCGGGTGATCCTTTTCTTTCTTCTTACATTGCTCTATATTGTATTTTTAAATAAATTCATAGCACTGAGGGAACAAATTAGCTCTGATATGTTCATTTATAGAATAGATGAGGAGTTATTAAGGTGGTATTGGAGGCATTTTAGTATCCCTATCGATTTCACCCTACACACTGTCGAAAGAAATTTAGAGCCCATACTCCCATGCTAGGCTTCAATAGGTTAATTGTATATTTTAACCAACTAAAGGGGGGTGTGAAGTTCCCTTTGGATTCCTTTGTAAAAAACATTCTTGAATAGGTATAACATAGCACCCAATCAGATTATCCTAATAGTTACCAGATTCTGACCGGGTTTATACAGTTAATACACGAGGAAGGTAGGAAGCCGGACGTAGGCGTCTTGCGATACTTATATAGTCTACCTAAGAAGAAAGGGGAGCTGATGTTCTCATTATCAGCCATCCCCAACCACAACCTTTTTGTGAAGCTGCCAGACCTTCATAAGAAGTGGAGGCATAAATTTTTTATTGTTGAGCACCACTCAGACTTCGTAGATGTCCGGTGAATATGGAACGACGAGTGCTATCGGATGAAGCGGCCTCCAAAATTATCTGACCATGATACCAAGATGGTCCTAAGACTTTATCTCAATGGTCTGGCTGATGCTCGGTCAGCCAAAGATGTATTAAGAAGATACCTATGGAGAGTCTGCTCAGACTGTGTATAATTAACTGGTACATTTTCATCATGGAGAGGTACCTCTTTGACTTGTGTTTTTATCTTTTTATTTTTAGATGGCTAACTTTTTTATGTTTACGGACGGGATTCAAATTATAGTTGACAAGCCACAGACGCAAGTAGAAGCTCTGATCTCATCTCCATCACCCAAACCTACAACGCCCACAGTCCTGGATGAAGTCATCGCCAGTTTGAAGAAGTCCATAGCTATTTTAAAGAAGTCCATAGCCAAGTCTTCTCAGACTGAGAAAGGCGTAAGGTAAAAAAGGCATCTCATAGATAGAGACTCTGATGCTGAAGAGCTTGATAAAGAGATATTTGTCCAGCGTCTGAGGCTCTCTAAGTGTCTGGACATAAGAACTTAGATTCTAAATAAGATGAAACCACCAAGTGTCTTGAACACCCAGGTCAGAGATTAGTATGCTAAATCGTTAAGGTTGCTAGCTGATATGCAGCTATGGATAGAGGAAGGTCGTGAGGAGCTATTTAGCTCCATGATCGGGCATTCATTAGAAGTAAGTTTGCAACATTATTTAATCTTTTATATTTTGGGCTTTAAGGTAATGACACAAGTTTTATGTTCTCAGATGACTCAAGCATTACTTCTGGCGAAGGATGAGTACTTCTTCCTGAAGAGCTAATACAGCCTAAAAGAGACGGAGGTTAGGACCATAGCAATCGACTTCGAAAAGAAGTTAGACAACACGAAGGCAGCGCTAGAACTCTACCAAACCAAATATGCAATGGCCAAATCTAAAACAGAGGCAAGCTAGAAGAAGGTGGCCTAGCTAGAGCATAGTCAAGCTCAGTTAACAAGGAGGATTGAGGTCCAAGACTCCCGAATTGCCGATCTGGAGAGGAAGTTAAGTGAGGCTGAGAAATCCTGAGAAAATGATAAAAGATCTTATCAGAATATGATGGAGGGTTTCTCAAGGCATACAAGTCTGAGTGTAAGAGAGTCCTGCTCTCCCAAGATTCGGCTCTGGACTTGTCTGACTTGGATAAGATAACACCTGCTAACCTGGCTAGGATCGCTTCTGAGGAGGATGCCCGGAACAAGGCCTCTGCCCTCCATGCAATAAATATTCCTAAATCAGTTAAAGGGTCATCCTCTGAGCCTCTCATGCCTATCAGTGCCATTAATGTTACTCCCCCTCCTGTCTCTAAGTCTGATCCATCGGATGTTCATTTGCTAGACTAAAGATTTTTTTTTTGTAATTGACTTTTGTATTATAATTTCTTTTTAATTAATGAAAATGCTTTATTGAATGGTGTTTCAAATACATCTATTGGTAATATTTTTGGAGATAGTCTGAGTTCTAGTATTAGTCTAATTCATTGCCTTGTCTATTTCTTATTCTGTATGCTCCTTTAGATGTTCATTCTAAAATCTAATAAGGCCCTTCCTAATTGGGTTTGAGTTTGCCAGTAGAGTTGCCTGAATAGTGTTTCTTTTGTGGATGATCTGGGTGCAGTCTTATAAGCCCAGCTAACATTGTTGAGCTCTTTGACCTAGCTTCCTTTCTTTTTGTCTTGCCTCTTCTTCAATCTTTGAATGATAATCCTGTTAGTGACTTCCATTTGTCCATTTGTTTGTAGGTGGGCTACTGAGGTGAAATGAAGCTTTATCCCAAGGTCAGAGCAAAACCTTCTGAACTTCTTATTATCAAACTGTTTCTTATTGTCCGTGATTAGGGTGTGTGGTATTCCAAACCTGCAAATGATTTCTCTCTAAAAGAAGTGTTGGATCTGGGCTTCTGTGATAGTCAGTACACCTTCCACTTCTACCCACTTAGTGAAATGGTCAATGGCCATAATCAATAATCTGTTTTATAATGTGAAGGTCAGGAAGGGACCTAGGATGTTTATTCCCCATACTGTGAAGGACTAGGGACCAAAAATCAGATGTTGAGGGTTGGAGGGCTTATGGTTGAGACAGGCAAATTGCTGGCACTTATAGCATTCCTGAGTTAGCTTCTTAGCATCCTTAAGTATATAGTTTCCTTCCTCTGAGGATACATATTTAGACCATGGGTGTGAGAGGGATCTTTTATAGAGTTCTCCGTGAAGTATAGAGTAGTGGGCTGCCTTCATCTTTAGTTTTCTAGATTTTAATTTATCTTCTGGGAGTGTCCTATATGTATCTCTAAGATGTCTCAATCTTCAGTACTAGGTCTTGTTAGTGCTTCGGTGAGCTCTATGTCTCTGAACGCCTAACTGTCTTCGGCTGCTGACTTGGCCAAGAGATTGGCTGCCAACTTTTCATTTTGAGGTGTCTGCATTATTTCTCACTGTCCCTCATCTTGTTCAATCTTCTTTAGGAGTTGCATGACTTTTTGAACATATTTCTTGATGCTCTGGTTCTTAATTTAGAATGTTCCTTGGACCTGGTTTACTACCAATTGAGAGTCTGAGTGTATCTTGAGTTGCTCAGCTTTAACTTTGGTAACTAACTTTAATCCTATAATGAGCACTTTATACTCCATAGCATTGTTGGTGGCATTATACTTTATCCGAAATGCATATATGATAAGAACTTTACGTGGTCCTTTGAGGATGATCCCGGCGTCAGAACCTTGAGTGGAGGATGCCCTGTCCACAAAAAGCTTCCACTCTAGTGCACTGGTGATGGTGAGATCTTATAGTGTCATCTCTTGAACAAAATATGCTAATGCTTGAGCTTTCACCTATTGACGGGACTCATAGTCGATGTTGAATTCTCTGAGTAATACCGACCATTGAACCAATCTACCCAAAGTCTCAGATCCTTATAATATTTTTTATAAAGGGAAGTTGGTTCTTACAATAATAGGATGAGTCTGGAAGTAATGCCCGAGCTTTCGGGATGCATGGATGATGGCCATGGCCAGTATATCTAGCGTTAGGTATTGAATCTCTGATCCTCAGAGTATTTTGCTGACATAAGACACCGGGCTTTGTTGTCCCTCTTTCTCCCTTACCAGTTCGGAGGCTGTCCTTTGGGCATGCCTAGTTAAGGTCAGTATAGTCCACACACATCCTATACTTGCCATTTGATTTATTTATTAGCACCACGTTGGCTACCCATTCCCGGTGGGTAACCTCTTTAATGAATCCATCTTCTAGCAACTTTTTTATTTCTTCAGCGATTATCTTCTACCTCTCGTGTGCAAATGTTCATTTCTTCTAGATCACTGGCTTCACCCCCGGTCTGATGTTTAAGCTATATGAGGCAATCTGAGGATCTACTCTAGTTATTTTCGATGCTCGAGAGGCAAAGCCTCTTGAGTGCTAGGTAAGGACTTCACTTATTCCTTGTTTGGTTCAAAGTCAAGTTCCTTGCCAATCTTTACCATCTTCCCATTAGCAATCTATACTGTCTGAGTGTCGTCGACTAGTTTATGTCTGGCTCCTTGTTTCTCTATCTCCTAAGTCTTTAGGGGAATGCTTCCGTCTGAGGTTTGATTATCATCTGGTAGCATTGTCTGGCCATATGTTGATCTCCATGGATTGTAAGAGTTCTATCCTCAATTGGAATCTTCACGGTCAGGTGTTAGATACTTATGATTGCATTAGTTTCGTAGAGTACTGGTCATCCTATGATTTCGTTATATGCCAATGAGAGATCCACTATATTGAATAAGGCTTTAATAACTTTCATTTCTTCAATGTTCCAATTTTTAAATTCTAGACTTAGCTCTATAATTCTCATCGGCTGTATGGATCCCCCGCAGAAGCTTGTAATAGGATTTTGGATAGCTTTTAGGTTAGTGACAGAACCCCCCATTGTTTTATAAGCATTCCAAGACAATGCGTTGATGGTGCTCCCATTGTTGACCAATAACCTTTTTACCAGATAATTGTTAATGTATGCACTTACCACCAGGGCATCATTGTGTGGGTGTCAAACATGCTCACCATCCTCATAATCAAACACGATGATCTCTCTCTTCTTGAGGGTTGGTCCTTCTCCTTAACTTCTCTTAAGTCTTTTCTCAGCATTTTCTCCTCTGACTTTCATGTTAATGACCTCGGCTAGTTCGGTTCGGGCCTTTTTTGGTTCTAGCCTATCTCGTCCTTGCATATTCGGATTCCTGGTTCCTCTAAATGTGTTAATGAAGTTGATGAGTCTGCTATTCTACACCATTTTTCTATGGCATTTTTTAATTCTTTGCAGGCCTCGATGTCATGCCCATCTCAATGTCATGCCTGTAGTCTCAATGATACTGGCAATAGTGTTCTCTATCTTGCGTGGCTCTCCAGTTTGGGCTTATTCTTCTAGCTGGGGTAATTCCCACCCCATTCTGTTTGACCTACATGAGGATCCTAGATCTAGAGGTATTCAAAGATGTGAATTTATCGGCTTCCTTTTCAAATTTTTTAATCGGGTTTCTAAAATAGCTTACTCTTCTAGGCCTTAACCTCTCTTCCCTAGTTGGTGCTTCTTCTTCCTCCCTTCGTATCCTTTTGTCTTCATCCATTTTTATTATTTTGACCGCCATGGCCATCACCTCTATGAAAGTGCTAGGTTCTTTTGTCATTATCTTGTCTTTGAGTTTTCCGAGTCTGGTGCCATTCTTAAGGGCTTTGATAGCAACTTCGTCTACAAGATTTTTAATTTGCATAGCCACTTTGTTGAACCAATCTAGGTAGCTTTGCAGTGATTCATCAACCTCTTATCGACATTCAGAGGTCATTGATGTTTTTGGCTGAAGGAATGTTTGTGACGAACCTAGTTTGGAACTTCTGTGCCAAGTTTTCAAATGAAGTGATGGGGTTCTCAGGAAGCCAGTGAAAATATTTTTTAGCATTCTTCATGAGCGTGTTTGGGAAAACTCTGCACATGATGTCGTCATTTATGTTTTGGAGCAACATTCTTGTTCTAAACGAGGATACATGATTGACGGGATCTCTAATTCCATCATATTGATCCAGTTGTGGCATCCTAAACTTAGTTGGGATTTCTATCTGGATTATCCTCTTGATGAAGGGCGTTATGCCTTCCATAACACACTCATCTTCCTTTCTCGATCTCATGCGGGCTTTATGTATAACCTCTTCAACCTTTCGAGTTAATTTTGAATTATTGAGAGCCGAAATTATGGAGCTAGATTATTCTTCTAGAGCTTTACTTTTCCCCTTGCTCCCTCTAGGCAATTCCGAAGGTGTGGTATTTTCTACGTTATGCCGCTTTGAATTAAAATGTTCAATTTTTGCTGCATTAAGGTTATCTGGGCTTGGATGTTTTGTATCATTGCTTCTTTGTTTGTTAGGGTGAGGTTGAGTGTTTGAGTCATGGTGTTTAAGTTGGGCATAGTTATAACTGGTGTTTATGTTAGATTTGGAAAAGATACGGAAGGTATAGGTCAGTGATGATGTTATAAGGGGGCATAATATGGGAAGTCAGTACTGAGAGTCGGCCATCCTTGGTTGTTTCTAAGGGAAATGTGCATATTACCAGATAAAGATTCGGCATACAGGAAAGTGGCTGGAGGTACCGCCATTGGGAGAGGTACTATCAAAGTGATTGGAGGAATGGGGACGAAGAGGTTGGTGTGAGTGTTAGGAGTCGAGTTTGGTGATGGGCTAAAGTCATAGCATCAATGTCTTAATTTGGCAGATGCACGAATGGCTTTTTTCCAAGGGTTCCCATAGACGGTGCCACTTGATAATTTGCTTTCTAAAACTCTTGAGTTGAAACCCTACAAGTGATCAACAAAGGGCAAAGTGAGAGGTGGGGAGGATCCCCACAAACCCTCCAATGCCTAAGTTAGGGTGTATAAAGAGAATTTAGAAAGAGAAGGAGAACAATAAGAATACAAAAGAATGGAATGAATGAGAATGAAAGATATGAGGTCCTATTTATAATGATAGATATACTTAAACTTGAAAGAAGTAGAATGCCTCTTTGGATAGGAGTTCTAAACTAATTAAGAGAATATTCCTTCTTATTTCGGGAGTGTTCTGCATAAGAAATCTTTTTTAAAATGTTTTTTTGTTACCTTTTCAAGTAACCTATATAAAAAATAAAGATTTTAATTAAATATGAATATATATATATATATATATATATATATATATAGAGAGAGAGAGAGAGAGAGAGAGAGAGGATATCAGTCCAAAAATTAAAAAAAACAAATAAAGATTCACAATTTTGGCATACTCAAGCGGCAAGCCTTGTTCATTAATTGGAGGAAAAGAAAATTACAATAGTAGCGTGAGAACAAATATCATGCAGGGATTTTGACATATCAACTCTGCAGAATTTTAATTTTATCATATGAGAAGAATTCTAGTGTAAATCCATCAATGTGCCTAAATTATTTTACCACGATATAAGAAAATTAACAACATAATTTGATGTACAATATAGTTAAATTTTATTATTTTTGTAAATATACTTTCATTTTTACTCCACCATTATCCTATTTTTCAGTTAATAGGATCTTATTTTCCCTCTTACTATGATAATTTCTCTTCTCTTTTTTCCTTTTTCAATCCCAAACATAAGTGCAAATTCCACACAATAAAAGGCTTTTAATGTACCACTTAAGATGTAAAATTCAATTTCCACTCTCCTCTTCCCTCTAACTATTAATAAACTAACAAGTACTATGACTAAAATATATATATATGTGGATAATTAATAGAAATGGATTACACACCTTGTTTCCCATGATTTAAACATTAAATTTATTAACTTGACTTCAACTTGAAATTGTAACTAACCATAATTTATTCCATTTGATATTGATACATAAAACAATTTTCACTTGATTTCTCATATTGCGAAAGAGAGTTTATTAATAGCAACGAAAAAATAGAGCGAAATCACCTAAAATACATAGATATTGGCTAATGGCATAATACTTCCGCGGCTCCAGTTTGATATCTCTAGTTATAATTTTGCTATTTTAACACTTAAACTCATTAAAAATATAATTTTTAAATTCTCTATTAGCACATATGACATTCAATAACAAATTAAAATATGTTATATCATAAGAATTTAACTTAGCAAAACTACAAAATAGAAATGTCAAACTAAGAAAAAGTGAAAAATATAGGGTATAACTGACATATTATATCATTACATTAGTGCTTTTTTGACAAATTTAATTGTTGAAATGACAAAATTATAAATTAAAATGTCAGAAGAGGTTGCAATGTATTATATCATTTGCTAAACTATAAAACATGAACAGCAAGGTAACGCTATATAACATAGTTCAATTTAACATCATATGATATGACACAATAAAAGCGCTCTCAACTTTAGTTAAAGAAAAGGGTAAACGGCTTATGTTCATTCTCTCGACCTGGGAGGTCAGTGTATTGCCAATGCATAACTATCAAACTGTACAATATCCTCCTATTCGGGCAATATGCAAACAGAATCGTATTATATTAAACTCTCAACATAATAGGCAAAAAGTACCACACCCTCCTCATGAGCAAACTTAATCCCCGTTCACCTGAACACTGGCTGCCTCCATCATACCATTTCGAATTTGCTCACTAATATCCCTAATATGGCCAGGGCCGTGGGGAATAAAGACAGTGGTGTTCTTAGATGAGTTGCCAAGGTCTTTGATTGTGTCAAAGTATTGGGTGACCATGATGAGATCCATCACCTCTTTAGCAGTGGTACCCTCCACCTTGTGAGAAAAGTTCAAGATGTTCTCTCTCAATCCATCTGTAATTGCCTGCCTTTGCCTGGCTACACCAACCCCACCAAGGTACTTGGCTTCAGCTTCAGCTTCTGCCTTTTTCACTTGGAACACCTTCTCTGCTTCCCCTTTGTATACACTAGCCAGCTGAAGCCGTTGAGCTACAATACAAAATCAATATTCAGAACTTAACCTCAGACTAAAGCCAAAGAGATAATCTCAAACACCATCAATTGCAAGTATTTAATTGGTCACTCTAATGAAAAACAAATATCCAGTAGCTCACAAAGATGAGATCAGAAAATCAAACCCATAGAACAAAATAACACTTCAAGTGTATTTGATATTTTTGTAAAGATCAAGCAAATCATAAACCAGTTACCAATATGAGAACCATTACTTAGTTTGAAGCAAAATGAGTGTGAAATAATAGCATATGAAATCCTATTACAATGTCTGAGTTGAGAATATATACAAATGATTCTCTTTTATGTTTATGAAGAATTTATTTGGGATTCATGCAGACCAAAAATGGTCAGAAAGAATTAAACTGCGGCACATTCCTCAAGCAGTAAGCAGTATTCTGGTTGCTGAGCAACAACATATCATTTGTCACTGTAAATAGATGTAAAGCAACAAACTACAAACTCAGTGACAATCCATTAATGTTCAAGCTAATATGCTATATATCAAGAAATTTATTCAGAAAATCGTAGTCATCATTTTCAATCATTAGCAATATATATTCCAAAAACTTACAATGGAAAAACTTGTCAAGGTGAAATAGTAATAAAAAAAAACCCAGAAACATAAGATTACCTGCATTAATCTCATTCATTGCCTTGCGGACAGAGGTATCAGGTATAATGTCAACCATCAGAATGTGCTCTATGCTATAACCATAAGCTCCCATCACCTAATTCATGATTTCAGCAAAACACATGAAAACTAACAAAATAAAAAATTCCATAAGAAGGAAGACTCTATGTCTCTAACTAACAAATAGAGTAAACTACTATAAGGACATCACTGTCAGACAGAAAGGAAAAATACGAACCAAACCATGCCCGAATGGTCATTAAAGAGAAAAGGTATTGAAATAGTAAGTTATTTACCTTCTCAAGTTCCTCCAAGACAGCTTTAGCAACTTCACCTTTTTGCTCGAAGAGCTCATCCAAAGTCATTCTTGGAACCAAAGCACGAACCACTTAAAAAATAAAAAACAACCAAGCAACTGCATCATAATCACGCTACAAAAAATTTTGCTTAAATAATAAAATAAAATAAAATACCATCAAAGACATAAGCCTGAATCTGCTCTTGAGGATTTGCCAATTCATAAAACGCATCATCAGCATTTGCCCTAACTACTCTGTACTGAATTGAGCATACCAATTGCACGAACACATTGTCCTATACAACGATACCAATTATATTTACAATCCAAACAATATAAAATCAATTTTCGAATTCAATATCATAAAAAATATATGTATTTGAAAGAAATTAAATAGAGAAAAAAAATTGGAACCTTAGTCTTGGTTTCGATGCGGACATCGAGGGAGCTGATCCTTGTAGAGAGGACACCGGCGAGGAACTGACCAGCGCAGGGGTTAAAGAAATGGAGGCCAGGTTCAGCCAATTTCTCGAAGCGGCCCCACCGCTCGATCACGCCTATACTCGCCTGGTCTATGCATCCACACAAAAAACAGCAAGAATTACCCATTTTCGATGATTGATCCGATTCTGACTCTCGCTCGCTCGCGCCTTTCTTCTTTGCAACGATAACGGAAATGCAAAGAAAACGAAAGTCTTCTAATTAAATTTTGAGAAGGAAGCTTAGTGAATTAATAAATAAATAAATAAGGAAAGATAACGATGATATGGCATTGATATTAGAGAAGAGAAAAGCCCTCGCTCACCCTACGTATCCAATCCCTAGTTGCCTTGTAATTTACTGGTTTTTTAAAAAATACATCTCTTAGCCAATAAATGAGCGCCACGTACAAAATGGCGAGGCTTTTCCACGGTCTTTTACTTCGTCAACTTCTTTTTTTTGGGTAGTATATAGACTGGAGTGTAGAGTTGCGAGGGAAAAAAGAGGAAGCGGACAGGCAAGGGGAAGCTTGCAATGGGCTTATTTGGTACATCTCTTTTCTTAACGGGGGCTTCTTGCAAATTGGACTGGACTGAATGCAACAAAATAATAACGAGCCTTTTTCTAAGTGAAAATTATTGGGAAATTTACAGAATTAGTTACTTTTTTAAAAAAAATAATAAAAAATATTATTTTTTAAATTATAAAAGTTTTTTTTTCTTTTATGTCCCTTTTCATATTTATATGTTAAGTATAAAACGGTTACTATATGTGTTAAATATTCAATAATTTAGTGTAACAAGCTCTTGAATGTAGCAGGAACTCCCTTTTCTAAGAAACTAGTTATTCATTTTCAGCGTGGTTTGAGTATTCAATAATATAGCTGTAGGATGTAATTTTATGGTAACTAAAGAATAAAATTCAGAAAAAAATTTAAATAAAATATATTTTTATATATTTATAAAAGAGATGTTATAACCCTTATATATATATAGGAAACATATTTTCATCCTAATTAGAAATAGAATAATATCTTAAATAAAATAAAAATTTTATTCCTAATTATATATAAATATTTACTTCCTAATATATACAATTAAAATATTTACTTCGTCAACACTTCCCCTCAAGTTGGTGAATATATGTCAATCATTATCAACTTGTCAAGCGAGTTGTAAAATGATTTTCCAAATACAGCCTTCGTAAGGATGTCAACTACTTGAATTTGCGAAGAAACAAATGGAAGATTAATTGTTCTTTGATTCAAATGATTTTTAATGAAATGTTTATCAACCTCCATATGCTTAGTTCGATCATGTTGAACCGGGTTATTTACAATGATATGGCTACCTTATTATCACAATGTAACAACATAGGTTTCGAATGTTTTAGTCCCAGATTCTAAACAATTCGCCTTATTCAGAGCAACTCATACACTCCATAAGCCATTCCTCTAAACTCATCTTCAACATTCGATCTTATTAGGACTTTCTGTCTTTTGTTTCTCTAAGTGACCAAATTCTTTCCAACAAACATAATGTACCCAGATGTTGATTTTTTATCAATCTGATCTCTGGCCCAATCAGTATTTGTATAACTAGTAATTTCATAATCCTTATTTCTCCCAAAGAATAAACCTTTTCTCGAAAAAAACTTCAGATATCTTAATACTTGGTATATTGCACCTATATGTTTTTTACTTAAAGAATGCATAAACTGACTTACAACACTTACTGCATAAGTAATGTCCTGCTGAGTATGAGATAAGTAAATCAACATTCCCACCAGCTTTTGATACTGATCTTTATCAATTAGGACTTAATCTCCTCAGATTGATAGTCCATAGTTGACTTCAATTGGAGTCTCGGCTGGCTTACAATCAAGCATATCCATTTTTGTCAGTAGATCTATTATATAATTTTGTTGGCAAAAGGAAATCCTTTGAGCTGATCTTGTAACTTCAATCCATAAAAAATATTTCAAGTTACCTAAATCCTTAAGTTCAAACTCGGTTGCTAATTATCTTTGTAAGATTGTTGTCTCACTCAGATCATTTCCAATGACCACCATATCATCAACATACGCAATTAGAGTAGTGACTTTACCTAACTTTTGTTTGATGAATAGCGTATGATCAACATCACTTTGCTTATAACCAAGCTTCTTTATAAAAGTTAAGAGTCGTCCAAACTATGCTCAAGGCTATTGCTTGAGTCCATACAATATCATTTTTAGTTTGCACACTCAATTAGTACATCTTGTTCCGGGTAATGGATCTATATACAATTCTTCATCTATGGTTCCATTTAAAAAAGCATTCCTCACATCAAATTGTCATAATAGCTAATCCACATTGGCAGCTGAGGAAATAAGAACTCAAATGGTGTTCATTTTTGCTACTGGAGTAAATGTATCTTTATAGCTAATTACATACTTATGAGTATATCTCTTTGCTACCAACTAAGTTTTATATCGAATAATGTTTCTATCTGGATTGAGTTTGATAGTAAATATCTACCTACACCCCATCATTTTCTTTCCTTTAGGGAGTGGAACAAGGTCCCATATGCAATTCTTCTGCAATGCCTCTATTTCATCATTCATGGCTTTCTTCCAATCTAGATCAACTAAAGCCTCTTACACATTACTCAAAATAAATACAGTAGATAATTTATTCATAGTATATGCATGAGATTTAAACAAATGGTCGATTGATATAAAATTATTGATAGGATATTTAGCTTTGGTATGAAGCTCTGGATCATATTATTTTTTTAGAATCCCTCTATTAATTCTAGAAGGATAACGAGACTCGATATTTGGAGGTACTAAAGGAGACAAGTTAACCTTATTGTGCACATTCAGAGTTTCTTTAGCTTTTAATGTGGATTGGGAAGACGTACTATCTTGATTTATTTTAGGTCTGAGCAAGATACTCAAATTATCGTTAATTTTTCATCCAGATGAGATGCTCAAAACATCTGAGACACTCAGAGTGTTGTCTTCAAAGATGCTCAAAATTCTCTTCCCCTGAAGAGAGCACTCGGATTAGGTGAAGAAGGGAGGATTTTTACGGAATTGAACTTCCCAAGTTACATACATCTTCTTTGCATTCAAATCATAATACCAATATTCCTTTTGTAGGTCCACATAGCCAATAAAGATACACCAGATAGCTCGAGGATCTAATTTGCAAAGTTTCTGATGAACATATATTAAACATCTAAAGATTCGAGGCTTAAGATTATTAAGAGGTGGAGATATGATAAGTTCCTGAATTTTTTGAAGAGGCATGTTAAAATCAAGTACTCTTGATGGAGTCCGGCTTATGAGATACGCAGCGGATCCAACAACCTTTCCCCAGTATTCTCGAGGAACATTCATGTCAAACAATGATGCTTAAACAACTTTCAATAACAGCCGAATCTTTCATTTGGCTATAATATTATGTTGGGGAGTGCCAGCATAGGATATTTGGAGGCGAATGCTATGCTCGTGGCAAAAATCTTTAAAAGCCGAGTTAAAATACTCCCTACCATTATTAAACTGCAAGACTCAAATTTTACTCTAGTATTGTATAGCCACCATTTTGTAAAGGTTCTAAAAAGTAGAGCACACATCTCCTTTATTTGAAAGTAATGATATCCAGGTCATCCGGGTACATTCATCAATAAACATTATAAAATATCGAGCACCATATAGAGTAGGAATCTGAGCAGGTCCCTATACATTAGAATGAATGATCATAAATAGAATTAAATTTTTATTATAACTCAGTACATATGAAATCTGGTTGCTTTTTGCCAATTCATAAATATCATACTTGAATTCAGAGTATGTGGTACTTAAAATAATTTTGGTTTTATTTGTCTAAGATAATGAAAAGAAAGATGACCAAAATGATAATGCCATAAAATAACTTGATATTTAGTCGAGCAACTTCTACTAACCCTACTCACTTGACTTAACTTTTGACTTGAATCACCATGCAAATCAAGATAGTACAACTTTCCATATTTAACACTAGAGCCAAGAATCTGGTGCGTTGCAATGTCCTGAACTACATAATAATTAGGCTAAAATTTAATAGTAAAATTCAAGGTTTTAGTGATTTAGCCAACAGATAGTAGATTACAAGAAAGAGATAGAATAACAAGAACAATATCTAGATTAAGAGAGTCAGCGTTAGATATTAATCCTTCATGAATGACTAGTGTTATGCCTTCGTTAGCAGTCTGAATATTTTATTAGGTTAATGGTTGGATGGATATAAGATAGCGAGTGGAGTTTGTCATATGATCAGTAGCACCTGCATCAATAATCCATGTATTATTTTGAGTAAGATTTTTCATATATGACGATGCATCAAGATCACCACTTGGTTTAGTACCACTAGAGGTGATAATTGTAGCTTTTTTGAGCTTCTTATGAGATTTTCTATTAAAATCCCACCATTCTAGATATCCTAAAATTTCATAGCACCATTCCTTGGAGTGTTCAACTTTACCATAATAAGTACAAGTGTATGTAATGGACTTACTCAGTACTTTCCTTTTGAACTGAGGACGAGTCTAAGTTGCTACAAGTAATGTACGGTTCCATAAAATCTTCAGCCCTTCCATCATATATAGCTAGTTGTGATCCCTTCGCACGTATGAATAACTAGACTTGAGATCAAGAGGTGGATCCTTCTATAGTACTTCACTCCGAGCATTATTAAATTTTGAATCCAACCAGACTAGGAAAATATGTGTTTGAAGTCGGGTAATATGCTTGTGGAGTGATACTACTCCATTAACATTCTCCCCTTAGGCACAAGTCTGAGCATCAATTTTCTGAAATATTTAAACTAGCTCATTATAATATGCAAGTAACAGCCTACCATTATGACAAGTAGTGAATGATTTTCGATTTAATTCGAATAACTAAGTTTCATCAGATCTATCATAGAAAATTTTTGAGATAACATCCTATATCTCCTTTGTTGTTGGAAGACGGATAAATCTCTGCATCAATGTCGAACTCATTGAATTAATCAGCTAACTTGTGACTCGATTATTATCAATAAGCAAAGTCTCCAAAACTTTATCTCCTAATGGTGGTTTTGGTGTTGTGCTAGTAAGGAAGCTAGATTTATTTTTGACTCGAATTCGCATCTCCGTGAATTGTGACCATAGAGGATAGTTCGTATTATCAAGAATAATTCTCGTAGAAAATGGAGAATTATCTTGAAGAGTTGGAATAAAATTTGGTGTTTCATGGGATACGATGAATGTATTATCAATGGTCATAATTTTGAAGATTCAAGGAATTCAAATGATAAAAAAAGAAAAAATACGATTTTAAGGATTCAATAAAAAAAATTGATTTAAATGGATATGCTATAATATCATAAAAAATAAAATTCAGATAAAAAAAAAAGAGAAAATTGAAGGGAAATATGTTTTCATATATTCATAAAAGAGAGGTTATAACTCTTATATATATATACATAGGAAACTTATTCTCATCCTAATTAGAAATCTCATCCTAATTAGAAATATAATAACATTCTAAATAAAATAATTACTCAACATGTTATATAAAGGTGTTACCAATCTGTCGTGTTCGTACCTACATTCAAAGTGCAATTTTCTTTTCTCTAATAAAATAATATTCAAATAAATGATACATGTATTAAGCATATTATATTTAATAAATGAAAAAAAAAATTATCAATACTGTAATGAAATTTAAACCAATTATCAATTGAATTCTATTCTAAAAATCATTTTGATTTGCTTTTTCAACTTTATAAATTATGTTAATTTTATTTGAAGGTTTTAATTGCTTTGGATTTAATTGTTTTTTAAATGATTTTTAGATTTTATAAAATAAATTTGACACTTCTTAAATTTTTTTATAAGAAAAAATAAAATGTAAGAAAATGATTTTAAAATGTTAGAATTTTCCAACCAATTTTTCAAGTAAGATATTTTTAGTTACAACTAGTTTATCTAGTTCCTGGAGCTAAAACAACATTTTCTCTGAGGAAACTGTTTTTGGCCTGTTCTGCAATAGCTTGATTCTTGAATACGTTTGCTTTCATTAAAGATTTAATGGTCAAGAATAATTATCTAAAGTTCTAATCCTAAATTTTGTTTTCATCAGGAATTAGGTTTGGACCATTTGCATATATGTAATTTATGCGCTTTAATGAAGTACGCGGCAGTACACACTAAGGAATATATACATGTGCAGACCGGCCAAAAACAGCTTATTTTAGAAGGGATTTAGTAGATGGTTAATTACTGCATAAATTCATATCATATCTAATAAACAAGATATAATGAAGAAGATAGACATGTGAGAAACACCTCTAGCCAACGCATATGTATCTACACATCCACACGAGCACCCCTACGCACGCACACACGCACGCAAAAAGAAATCTTCTAAACTTTTCCAGTACATACCAATCAAATGTGGCAATTTAATCATAGCAAATTAAATAAAAATTAAAGAGTGTTGACCCATACAGACATGTCTTCTACAATTAAAGGATGCGTTGCAATTTTGAAGCAGAATCTTTCTACCCACAACTTGTTTATATATATATATAGACTATAAGCTTCCCATTTCTTGTTATATATACCTTCTGACACTCATGCACGTTCCTGGTCATATATACATTATTAATTCCTTGGAATCAGATTGCATTTTCTAACAGAAGCAGAGATTGTATATTAATTTTTTATATACAAGAATAGAATCATGTTGGGTCTAAATCACAGCCACAATCGCATCATCATCCATGTAGAACCAGACAAAAATGGGACCTCTTATAATGCACATATAGAGACCAGAAGACAGAAAATTTTATGAATGTGGTTGTCTTTGTTTTTCTATGTGTTTGGGAAGGAAGCAGCTTGATGTGGATCTGGATCATTGCTACACCCTTTGGCTGGCATAGACAATGCCACTTGGTATAGCCAACAAATTTTAATTACAGATTTCTTTCTATCTTACTGCTAACAGATAAAATCAAATTGTCCTTTTGTGTTAAACAGGATATCTTGAAACTCGTTCGTTTCTTGTTTTCTTTAGCCTTATTCCATCAGAATCCACCCCTGTTCTTGGATGATACATGCATGGAAAAGAAAAATATTAAACATCCAAATTGGTTTCCAAGATGGTGTTCGAAGTACAATGCACCCATGAATTATGTGATTATGAAATTTTAGTTACTGTATAATGTCATGAAGCTTGTTAAAATTGATTCAACCAGCTCTGTTATTGTCATTGTCCCTGCTAAGTCCGGCAAGAATTATTTGTATTAATTGCACTTAGTGTATTGTCATGAAAAATTTGCCACAGGTGATTCAATAATGTTGTTGTCATCATTGTCCCCCCGCGTAATTTAGACGTGTTTGATTTGCCCCTTCACTCACTCACTCTATTAAACATCTCGTCCGTTTTGTGGTTCCTGTATCAACAATTTGCGTCCAAGTGTCTGTTTGTTCTAATATGGGACCTCAACATGAATGTACGATCATTTCATATCCTAACAATACCATATAATAAGACTAAAGCGTTTCACTCGTTAAAACCTCGTTGCAGCCATTTAATATCTGCTTCGTGTTGGCTTAATTAGTTGATTTTTCTTTAAGATTGTCATTCTGCAGAATATTTGAACATGTATTGTACCTACATACGTAACAACTATAGTAAATTTTCAACATGGTGTTCTTGATTCTTTATTAATTAGATTGCTTGGTTTGATACATAATCTATTCATTTTAGAGTCCTTAAACAGCCCGTATACAAGAGGACTATTAACTAACAACTCGCACATTGTTTTATTCCATTCTGATAATTTATAAAAGAAGCAAAGGGTGTTTGTTGGGTTGGATTCTGTCAGGACTAACATGGGTTATTGCTTGATTTGTCTTTAAGATGGATCAACTATACCTAATGAATAGCCGCAGATTTCTGTCATTTAATTGAAAAAAAATTTCTGATGTCTCTCCATCTAAGAACATTACAGCTAATCAACGTACTAATCATAGGGGATGGACTAGAAAGCCTGGAGATATAATGAGCTTAAGATTAAAATATGCCCATATGCATGTTAAAAGGTTTTAATATTTTGAAAGGCGGTGTCCTGGAAGCTCACATAGATTATTTTTTGAGGTTATAATATAACTGTAAGTTTAATAATCCATTACAGGTAAGCTTATACAATTCATTTTTTTGGTTAATGACATTGACATTAGCAACCCTGACCTACAATTTTAATTACGGCCACAGAAAAATTGCCCATGATGTTGTACTCAGAATTATTGGTACCCTTTTGTTTTGTGTCAATTTTTAAACTTGGTCACTTCACAGTAACTTGACCCCAACTACCCTTGATCTGCACTATATATAAGTCTACCACACTAGACCTGGGCATTCATCATCACAACAGAATTCACATTGAAAAACCTGTACAGCCATCCAAGAAAACAAGTCAAATAGACATAACAAAAAGATGGGTTGCTGGTCTGCTGAGAACGCTACAAATGCTTACCTCAAAACCTTGAGAATGGTAAGTGGTAACTGGATAGTTTATGCTTCAATTTCCATATTCATTAAAAAAAAAAAAAAAAAAAAAAACATTTTCTTGTTAATTTTAATGCGTAACAACAAGGGTTAAAAATAACATTTCTGTGATGATGTGCAGGGCCAAAGGGCAAAGGAGCCTGATGTAGCTGAATTCGTTTCAGCATTAGCAGCAGGCAACAATGCACAACTAATGGTCGTGTCATGTGCAAATTCCACCACGTCCACAGTGCTAGCTTTAGTGGCTGCAGCTCATCAAACTGGTGGCCGTGTGATTTGCGTCCTTCGAGATCAAGAAGAATTAGAATCATCAAAACAAGTCCTAGGCTTCGATGCATGTAACGTTGAGTTCGCTATTGGAGAAGCTCAAAATCTGCTGTTAACTCACTATAGGGAAGCAGATTTTGTGCTTATTGATTGTAACCTTGAGAACCATGAAGGCATTGTTACAGCAGTTGAAGCAAGCAATCGCAGAAAACAACACGGTGCAGTGGTTGTGGGGTATAACGCATTTGCTAAAGGATCATGGAGATCTAGCAGGGCAAAAACTCAGTTATTGCCTATTGGGGAAGGTTTATTAGTAACTAGAATAGCAGCGAGTGGCCAGATTGACAGAAGTAGTAGTAATATTTGTGGTTATGGAAAGAAGAGTAGTCACTGGGTTGTTAAGGTAGATGAATGCACTGGTGAAGAACATGTTTTCAGAGTAAGATTCCCACAAGGGAAACAGGCTGAAGCTTGAAGTTTTCTTTTATTTTGATATGTTCTCTAGCCATGGGCTGTTCGTGAGGGGAGTGAATATTCTCATCAGTGTCCTGTCAGGCCATCTAGTGGAAAGCAAGAGGCTTTTTAGCATTTTGTTAGAGGATAATATAAAAAACTTGCATGTATGCCTCCAAGAGTTTTTAAAGTGTAAGATGTATATAGCAGTAATTTATATATACCAGTAATTAATACCTGCCAGTCTTCCATTAATAGTAGAGGGCTTAATATCTTCGTAGGAATGGGAGGTTCAAATCCTCAACCCCTCTCTCTGCAATGGTAAAAAAAAAAAGTAATTAATACCTTTAATCAATGGATTTGAAAGATCAATTGGTTTGTATGTTAGATTCTATCATGGCAATGGAAGGGGTCATCATGGATTTCTTCCTCTTAGAAGATAATGGTTTAATTGATGATATAGCTTACAAGCATAGACTTCCATTGGAAAAAAAAAATTTGATATTGGACTAAACGACAGAAGTACATGAATTTTTTGCATGTGACAAAATCACAACATATATTTATATGGACTTTTCACTTTTATATATATATTATGAACTTAATGAATAATATATTACTTGTATGAGAATATTTTTCAAATATAGAAAAGAAAATTTCTATATAAATAGATTGAAATTCATTAATGAAAAAATAAATTATTTTATAAATTCTTTCAATATTATAGTTCTCCAAATTCTCTCCAAACTCTCTATAAATTCTGTTAAAATCATTCTACTATAAAATATTTTTCTTCTAATTAAATACTACTAAATTCAAGTTTAGTTCTATAACAAACTAAACAATTCAATCTTAATTATACAACACGTTATCAGCACGAAAAGCTCTCGATCAAAATAATAAGGTATATATTTTTTAATATTTAATATTTATGAATATATTATTTGATTATAGATTATCATGGATGACTATGTCTCCTATTAATTTATATATATTTATTTTTTCAATCTAACTTTATATTAATTGTTATTTTTATTTTGTTTTACTAACTACACCATTGATGTAAATTTTGCTAGAAATGGTTCTAACCTTATGGATGGTTATACCTCCTATCAATTTATATTTATGCATATTTATATTTTTTTTTTATTTATGTTAATGGAAGACTATACCTCATTTTATATTAATTGGTGGTTTTACCTCATATTTATACATATCTTTATGTTAACTCACTTACTATAAATAATCATATCAATATTATTTATTAATTTTACTTTATATAATTTATTTCTCAATATATTATATTAAAAAAAATTCTAACGACTATATTTTTATTACCAACGGTAACATAATGATAACAAATGGCTATATTTTTCATTATAAATAGACAAACTATAAATTTTATTTATTCACACATTTTCTCTTTCTCTCTTTACTCTAAATTGTAAACATAATTTGGTATATTTATATTTGTGTTTTGATCATGACTAATATAATAGTTTTTGGAATAATTCATATAGAAGATAATTTTCTATTTGATATAATTTTAAGTATTATTTTATCATTTTTTATGTCGCTATTATTTCTTGTAATATTCATTCATGATATAATTAATTAGTAAATTCTAATTATGTTTGATTTTTTTTAATAGTCATCAAATTTATGAATTCTAATTGAGTTATATTTTTTTATTAGTTATCATAATGACAAATCTAGCAAAGCTTGAGTTCGTTGCTCTTGATATCACGGGAAAAAATTATATGTCTTGGATTCTAGATGTAAAAATGCATCTTCAATCAATGGGGTTAATTGATACCATAAAAGAAAATAATAACATCTCATTGCAAGATAAGACCAAGTCTATAATTTTTCTCCGTCGTCATCTTGATGAAGGATTAAAATGTGAATATTTGATTGTCAAAGATCCAAGTGTTCTTTGGAAGGATCTAAAAGACAAATATGATCATAAAAAAGATATAATACTACCAGTAGTCACTGATGAATGGAGAGTTTTATGCTTTCAAGGTTTCAAAAAAGTGAGTAACTATAATTCTGCAATGTTCATAATAGTATCATAATTAAAATTCTGTGAATAGATAGTCACAAACGAGGATATGGTGGAGAAAACTTCATATTTCATGCATCAAATGTTACACTGCAACAACAATATAGGATGCAGAGATTTAAAAAATATTATGAACTAATTTCATGTCTACTGGTAGCTGAGAAAAATAATAAACTCTTGATGAAAAATCATCAGTCCCGTCCCACTGGCTCAGTAGCATTTCCAGAAGCAAATGCTATAAATTATTACAGACATAAAAATTACAATAGCCATGGACGTGGAAGAGGTCAATTTTTTTGTCGTAGTCGTGGAAATAAATATAATAATGCTCCACAATAAACTCAAACTCAACCTTAAAAGAAGTTAAAATCAGTCATCAGTGGTGTTCAAGAAAGGCTCCAACATAAGTCTGAAACTGTGTGTTTCAGATGTGCTAGTAAAGGACATTGGGCACGAGTTTGTCGTACACCACCACATCTTTGCCAACTTTATAAGGCATCATTGAAAGACAAAGAAAAGGAAATAAACTTCAATGAGCATCATACTCCTGTTAATGATACAACTCATCTCGATGTTTCTGATTTTACTGATAATTTTACTGACAATAGAACTTGAGGCAACTATAATTTTAAGTATGTTGTTATTACCTATTTTATTTTCAATTCTGAAGAATATGTTGTTGTTATGTATGTTATTTTCAAATTAATAAAATGTCCTACTTTACAATTATTTTATAATTTTATCTTAATTGATTAATTATGTGTTTATCTATTTTAAAGTTTAATATGGATTGTACTCAACATAAAGAAAATATTGGAGATCTCTGCATACCAGATAGTGGTACTACACATACTATCTTGAAAAATAGAGGTTATTTCTCTGAAATAAAGCCCACAAAGGCTGTTATAAAAACAATATCAGGTCTTGTAGATCTTATTGAAGGAATTGGCAAAGCTAAATTTATGTTATCAAATGGAACAAAATTTATAGTTGATGAAGCTTTGTTTTCACCAAAATTAACACGACATTTGTTGAGTTTTGATGACATATATTGAAATGGGTGTGATACCCAATCCATTACTATAAATGGTAATAAATATTTAAATATAGTTTCCTATGAATCAGGAAAAATACAAGTATTGGAAAGACTGCCAAAACTCCCTACTGGATTGCATTACACATATATACATGTAATTGAATCACATATGGCAGTAAAAGAAAAATCTTATGATCCTTCAAAAATAAATTTATGGCATGACATATTAAGTCATCTTGGATCAGTAATAATGCGAAGAATAATTGAGAATTCACATGGGCATCTATTGAAGGTGCAAAGAATTCCTCAATCAAATGAAATATCATGTACAACTTGTTCTCTCGAAAAATTAATCTTGAGGCCTTCACCATCTAAAATTTAGAATGAATCACCTATGTTTCTTGAAAGAATTCAAGGTGATATATGTGGGCCAATTCACCTACCATATGGACCATTCATATATTTTATAGTATTAATTGATGCATCTAGTAGATGGTCACATGTTTGTCTATTATCAACTCGTAATGTTGCATTTGCAAAGTTGCTAGATGAAATTATTAAATTACGAGCACAATTCCCTGATTATACAATCAATAGGGTAAGACTTGATAATGCTGGTGAATTTACATCTCAAGCATTCAATGATTATTGTATGTCTACTGGGATCATTGTTGAGCATCTTGCTACCCATGTACATACTCAAAATGGTTTAGCCGAATCATTGATTAAATGCCTTTAGCTTATTACTAGACCATTAATAATGAGAACAAAGCTTCCCATTTCAGTTTGGGGTCATGCAATCCTACATGCTGCTTCATTAATTCGCATCAGACCTAGTGCACATCATGAATACTCCCAACTGCAATTGGTATTTGGTCAAGAGCCAAATATTTCCCATCTCAGAATTTTTGGTTGTGCAAAATATGTACCCATTGCACCACCTCAGCATATAAAAATGGGTCCTAAATGAAAATTAGGAATTTATATTGGTTTTGAAACACCCTCGATTATTAGATAACTTGAACCTTTAATTGGTGATGTTTTTACAGCACATTTTGTTGATTGCCAATTTAATGAGGTTGTTTCCCCAACATTAAGAAAAAAAGAGAAAGAAGGGAAAAGGGATATTTCATGGAATGAACCTTCATTATTGAATCTGGATACTCATACAAAACAATGTGAATTAGAAGTGTAAAAGATTATGCACTTACAAGCAATTGCAAATCAATTGCCAGATGCATTTATTGATACAAAAAAGTGACTAAATCATATATACCAGCAGCCAATGCTCCTGCTCGTATTGAAATTTCAGAAATAAAACCTAAGAGTAAAGACACTCTTGAGTCTAAAACACGCCAAAAGCATGGAAGACCAATTGGTTCTAAGGATAAAAATCCTCAAAAGAGAAAGGGAGTAGATAATCATATTAATAGCAAGAAAAATATCCCTGAAGAAATAGAAAATAAAAAAATTCCCCAAATGGAAGGTATAAATGATATTAATCAAGAAATCTCGATAAATTATACTAATACAAGAAAACTGTTGAATAGAAATGAGATGAAAAGTATTGTTGAAATATTTTCATATACTGTTGCATATGAAATCATAAATAAAAAAGATGATCTTGAACCAAAATCAGTCATGGAATGTCACAATAGGCATGATTGGATAAAATGGAAAGATGTTATGCAAGCTGAATTAGACTCACTAAACAAGCGAAATATTTTTGGGCCAATTATTCCTATGCTTAAGACTGTGAAACCTGTAGGATATAAATGGGTCTTTGTATGAAAGAGAAATGAGAAAAATGAAATAATAAGGTACAAAGCTAGACTTGTAGCTCAAGATTTTTCACAAAGGTCGGGAATTGATTATGATGAAATGTATTCTCCTATTATGGATGCAATTATGTTCAAGTATCTTATTAGCCTAGTAATTTCTAAAAAATTAGAAATGCATCTTATGGATGTTGTAACTGCTTATTTGTACGGATCACTTGATAGTGACATTTATATGAAAATCCCTGAACGATTTAAAATGCCTGAAGCATTAAGTACAAAACCCAAAGAAATGTATTTGATCAAGCTCTAGAGATCTTTATATGGGTTAAAACAGTCTGGACGCATGTGGTATAATCATTTAAGCGACTATTTGAATAATAAAGGATATGTGAGTAATATTATCTGCCCATACATTTTTATTAAGAAAACAATATCCGGATTTGTGATTATAGTTGAATATGTTAATGATTTAAATATCATTGGAATAGAAAATAAGATCCATGAAGCAACAGTATACTTAAAGGAAGAATTTCAAATGAAAAATCTTGAAAAAATCAAGTATTGTCTTGGTTTACAAATTGAGCAAATGAACAATGGGATATTTGTGCATCAATCAAATTACATAGAAAAGATCTTGAAATGCTTTAAAATGGATAAAGCAAATCCTTTAAGTACTCCAATGGTCGTCAGATCACTCAATATTGAGATTGATCCATTTCGACCCTGTGAAGAAAATGAAGAAATTCTTGATTCTGAATTTCCATATCTCAATGCTATTGGAGCTCTAATGTATTTTTCTAATTGTACTAGACCTGACATTTCTTTTACAGTCAATTTATTAGCAAGTTTTAGTTCAACTCCAATAAAAAGGCATTGGAAAGGGATCAAACATATACTTCAATACCTTCAAGGAAATGTTGATTTGGGTTTATTTTATTCTAACAATTCAAAACAAGAATTGATTGGTTATGTAGATGCAGGGCATTTATCTGATCCTCATAAAATGAAATCTCAAACAGGCTATCTGTTCACAAATAACAGAACTGCAATTTCTTGGCGTTCCCAAAAACAAACGCTTGTCGCTACTTCTTCAAATCATTCTGAGATTATTGCACTAGATGAAGCAAGTAGAGAGTATGTGTGGATTAGATCAATGACACATCATATTGAAGAATCTTGTGGTTTTCCAATCAACAAAAGTCCATCAATTTTGTATGAAGATAATGTAGCATGCATTGCACAGTTAAGGGAAGGATATATCAAAAGTGATAAAACCAAACATATACATCAAAGATTCTTTTCATACACTCACGAGCTAATAAAAGACAATCATATAGATATCAAGTATATTCAGTCTAACAAGAATTCAACTAATCTTTTCACAAAGGCGCTTCCAACTACAATCTTTAGAAAACACATTCACGATATTGGAATGCGACATCTGCATACTATATAAAGGAAGATTATACATATCAACTTAAGGGAGAGAAAATCATGAACTGTATTCTTTTTCCTTAAGCTAAAGTTTTTTCCACTGGGTTTTATTTAGCAAGGTTTTAGTAAGGCAGTTGCAAAATATTATTATTCAAGGGTGAGTATTATGAATGTGAATGAACAATATATTGCTTATAAGAGAATAGTTCTCAAATAATGAAAAGAAAATCTTTATATAAAGAGATTAAAAATCATTAATGAAAAAATAGAGAAAAGATAGATTATTCTCCAAATTCTTTTAATATTATAGTTCTCCAAATTCTCTCCAAACTCTCTCTAAATTCTCTTAAAATTATTCTACTATAAAATATTTTTCTTCTAATTAAATACTACTAAATTCAAGTTTAGTTTTATAACAAACTAAACAATTCAATCTTAATTTTACAACAATATATATATATTGCATTACTAATATTTTTTTCAGTATGAAGATTTTATTCAAACTTAGCTTCTGTTTATATTAGAAAAATAATTTATTTGTAAAAAAAATCATATTTTGTAAGAAAATGAAATAATTTTTTATGTTTGGCAGTGACATTAAGAATCAGCAAGAAAATATTTTATTAGAAACACAACAACAACAACGTACTAATAATTACGAAGAAGAAGAAATAGTTAATCTTTTTTAATTATGTAAAATTTTTAAATTATCTGAAAATATTATAATAAACATTAATATAAGGTTATATAATTAAAAAATTATGAACAATGGCAAATTTGATATATTGAAACATCCATTAATTATTTTTTTATAAACAAGTATTAAAATAAAAGGGAATTCTTGTCTATACACTTAATAAGTTACAATTAAAATCAATAAATATTGTTGAAATCGGTTGGTAGAAAATTATTTTTGCTTAAATCACATTTTGAGTTCAAGTGTAAACATATATAGTTATGTTAAATTAGTTGTTGAGAGGCTTTTATCATTTTTTTTATTCTATCCAAACTGAATAAAATTAATAAGAGTTTAGTGAATTTTTAATACTAATTGTCTAAAAAATTACAATTAAAAAAATTTCAAGAGTTAGTATTACGTGGAAATGAAATTTTCTCATATGGATGCACAAATTTTTATTGACGGGCAAAATTTTTCCTTTTAAAGCAAAAATTTTCTCTTCATCTTATTTTCTTTTCGCTCACCAAACAACAGAAAATTTGAAGAACATTTCCCAATAAAATATTCCAGAAACAAATGGAGCCTCAATAATCCAACATAATGCACCGCGGCTAGTGCTCATGTAACAATGAAAACAATATCAACCAATGAGAACACCCACAGTGTAGCTATGAGCCTCTTTCCGTGGATTGAAGTGGTATGTGGGAGAAGAGCGTGTAGGCCTAACTTAAATGCCCAATTTTTTCAGGGTCCAGCAGTGGTTGATGGAAATTAAATGTAGAATCCCAGGCCCGAGCCGGACATGAATGGCATAACTCACATATACATCGCATATCTCTATTAGGAAGTAACAGGACTCCATCTGCTTTCGTACGTCTATGGTTTTGTCACTGATTTTGGCTAGAGTTCACGTGCAACAAACTCAATGTGTCCCCGATCAAATGGGACCTGAAAGCCTCAATTAACAAAATCAAGAAAAATATAAACCTCCCCATCCACCATATATTTCTTCTTTTCTGGTTCGTACTATAAATCAAACTACTTGACAGCCTACCACATGAAATGGAAAGCATCGAAATGGCCAGCGTCTGTTAAGGATGGTGAAGTTTTTGGATTCATCCTCAACCTCTTCCGTGGTTTGAATCTTGATATCACGAGTGAAATAGTAAAAGCACAGATAAGGCCAATACTGCCTGTTGAGGTTTTTGTTCAAGACAACTTCCTTTTGATGATATTTCGATGCAAAGAGTCAAACTACTTGACAAAGCTTAGCAACCCAAGTTCACTTGGGAGGACTATAGGTTAATGCAGGGTTTACTTGTATAAGCTTGTTAGTGATGAGAATGAGAGAAGAGTAAGAACTCTCGTTAATGGCGAATATTCCGCTCCTTTACATTAAAAGATTTTCAATAATTAATTTGATTACAAGTGAAAATTACCCCGACATGGTTCGAAGAAAACAATGTTCAATGGCTTAACAGTAAAGCTTAGTCCTCAGCAAGAGGAGCATAAACATAACCATGAATCCTAAATGCTCAGTTAGTACTAAGTGCCACCTTCATTCCCAGCTTACCATCAACCAATTGAAAATTCCCCAGGCAGGAGTTGTTGATAGCATTCATGGAAATTAGAGACAGCTACTAAAGGTACCCAGTTCTTGAACAACTACTTCCATAGACGGTCTTTCGATGGGAGACTCATGAGTGCAAAGCCAAGCAATACTTGCAAGCTTAGCTGCTTCATACTCGAAGAACCTCCCACGCAAATTGGGGTCAATGTAATCTTGGAATCTGCAAGCCTCAGCTCCTAGACGTACCAAATTAGTAACTTTTCGCATACCTGAAAGAACTTGGAAGACAATCACCCCAAATGCATATACATCACTTTTGTCTGTGAATCGGCCAGTTGTTGCATATTCAGGAGCCAGGTAACCCATGGCAGCACTGGCCTTGACTGCTGAGAATACCACATCATTTGTAAGAAGGTTCTGTAAGCCAGAATCTGCAAGCAACGGATTGCAGCGCTGGTCGACAAGCACCTTTTCAGCCGAAAGGTTTTGGTGAATCAAAGCAGGTTTGTTCACTTTATGCCCATGCAAATATGCTATACCTGCATAGAAAATGAAACAAATCTTGGTAAAAGCAAACAAAAAATATGTTCGATATTGCCCACAAATTAATCATCTAGATTCATGGAAAAAACAAAATGTCAAAGAATGAAACAGAATTGGCTTAAACCATGTTTGTAAGCATCTATAATAATCAAGCTTCATTGTGCCACATTGAAATTTGGTTTTGTTGGACACAATTAACAATAGTGAGTGCATAAGGAGCCAAAATTTACATTTTAGTTCTTTCCACCAGATTTCCTCTTAATCTGATTAACAGAGTATAATGATATCGTTACTTTAGTATTGCACGTATAAAATATCTTGCTAATAGCCTTCAGAATAACAAGGTAAAACTGACCTTTGGCAATGCCCTTGACAACAGAAACTCGGGTGGACCATTCAAGCACATGCCTATCGCCATCCTTCACATCAAGATACAGCAGCAAATTACCATTGGGAACAAAATCATAAATGAGAAAGCACTCCCCTCGGCCCCTTGAACAACAAAATCCTCTCAACCTCACTAAATTCTCATGCCTCAGTGAGGTCAGAACATTCAATCCCTTCAAGAATTCAGCGTCCTCTGACTTGCAGCTGGTTTTATTGACGCTCTTTATTGCAACAACAGAGCCATCTCGCAGAATTCCTTTGTATGTTGCAGAAAAGTTACTTTTACCCAACAAATTTACCTCCGAGAAGTACTGCGTGGCCGTCTCCACCTCATCCAAGTTAAACCTGAAGCTCTGGAAGACATCTTGCTCATTCCCACTAAAATTCCTACCATCAGCTAAAGGATCCCATCCATTAGAGTACTCAAGACTGATTAAAGGAGAGCCATTCTTTCTGTAAACCCCTTTGGCTTGGTCAGTACTTACACGACTATCTGAAACCTCAAATGAGCTACCAAGCTTCTGTTTCCGGCGACGATACTGAGTAAATGTAAGAATCCCTATTACTGACAATGCAATAGTTAAGACAACTGTGCCGACAACAACTGAAGCCTGATGTGATTTTGATGAGCTTGAACAGTGAGTTTGGTTGCAAGCCAATCGCAAATTTGCAGTTTCAGGGATCTCTCTTGTTGGCAGACCAGTAGAACCTGGTCCAAAGGGTTCAGGTCTGCTTGGATTAAGACGATCTGAAGCATTGCAGGCATTCAAATTTATGAACCCAGATCCACATAATCCCAGGTTGTTTCCAAACAAGAATCCGTCATTCAGTCTCTTAAGCGCTAAATCAACCAAACAAAACAGAGCATCAAGTTAGAAGAGTAATGTCCAAAAAAAAATGGTGGTGAATTTCAAATAAGACAAAAAATTGAACGCTATGATCCTTCAAGCATTATTACCAAGTGGTACATTGCCAGACAGAGAGTTGTTGCGAACATCCAGTACTTCAAGCACAGGAGCATCGGCTACTTTGGTGGGAATTGAGCCAAAGAAGTGATTGAAGCTTAAGTCAAGCCTCATTAACATGCTTAAATCCCCTAAACTTGCAGGGATTGCACCAGTAAGTTGATTTGATTGGAGAGCAAGAACACTTAACTTCTTCAAAGACCCGAGTTGGGTGGGTATGCTTCCTGTCAACCGATTATAACAAAGCTGCAGAACTGTAAAACAAATATAAAATATAGATTAGCAAACTCACTAACCCAAAAAGGATTTCACAAGAAAATGAATGTTCAGCAAGTTCTGAGCTTTTTTATGTGAAAACCGAAATGGAGATAATTGCAAAGGTCAAGGGGTAGCAGAACAAATGGTTTTACAGATTTGGTAAAACTCATATAAAGCAGCAAAAGAACATTTTATCAAAGTTTCAAGCTTTTTGGTTTTAAATCAGTCCTCCATCGAACCACACGTCAACTACATTTTTGTTTCGGTCTCAACAGCAACATCAAAATATCTGTTTCAAAATATGACGCAGCATAGCAAAACTACATATTCATTTCTATTGCATGGAACAAAACCACATAGCTATGAACGTTTCAAGCAAAGGGAAAGGTCCTGTCCACACAATGAAAACAGGCGGCACAGAATTTAACATAACATACAACAGCCAATAAACCAAGCTTCAATTTTTTTTAGAAAAATAACAACTAACCTTGCAAATTTTCCATATTTCCAACTTCAGGAGGTATCTCACCAGAGAGATTATTCATATTCAAATACAAGTCACTAAGCTCAGTCAAGTTAGCTAGTTCGTTAGGTATCTCCCCGTAAAGAGAGTTATAATGCAAGTAGAGACCTGTCAAGTTCTTCAACCCAGAAACAGAAGGAGATAGCTTCCCATAAAGCCCTTTTCCTTGCAACGAAATATTAGCTACTTGACCCATCTCGTTACAGGCTATACCTTCAAATGAACCATCACAAGGGTCACCATTGATAGTCCAAGAAGAGATGTATTTGTCTTCAGGGTCCAAGGCAGCTTTCACGTCCATGAGCACTCTTAGCTCAGAGTTAGCAAAAACTCTTATTTCTTTTACCATGAAAAAAAGAAAGCAAGTAAAGAGAAAAATAGAAAGACCCATTTCTGATCTTTAGCTCAAAACGATAGAGATAAGCTTGGTTTTGAACTCTCTCCGCAGTCTCTAGATTCTTGGTCACAGTTTTTCTTTTCTTGTTTGACCAGCGTGGGTGATCTCTCCTCTGTTTTTGCCCTTGCAGAGAAGCAAAAGTTTCTTCTGTACCTGTTGCAAGCAAGCAAAGTGGCCTGCGTTTGCGTCTAATGAGCACAGAGAGGAGATGATAGCAAGGAAGAGACAAGGTTGGCAGAAATCTCCATATACTTATTTTTAGTGGAAAGGGTGCACTTCATGGAAAAACTCACAAACGTGGAACCAAAATAAGAAAACATACGATTTTAATTGTAGACCGTCGGATTAAGTTTGACTAAAGTTGGCAGTGGTAGGAGATCTTACGTAGGCTCAGCTGCATTATATTTTTTTAGTAGACATTTGATGCATAGATAGATGGAGTGGAAGATCTTTGATTTGACAACTGATGAGCTGTTCATTGTTCCTCCTACAAATGAAATAGGTGCATGAAGGGGCAATACAGTCTTTTAGCTGTTATTTGGCCTTTTTGGTCGTAGAATGGAATGGGGAAATGACTACGGAAAGAAAGTTGATTATTTTGCTTTGAAGGAAAAGTTGGTGTGATTTAGAAATTAGAATGATGTTTGCTTAGGAAATGAGGGTAAAATTTGTAGTAGACAATGATGATTAATCAATGTTAATATCAGGCTTGTCAAAAGCTAAATAATGGGTTCTAAAACATTAAAAAAATATATTAATATGCTTAAACAATTAAGGTTTTTGCAATTGATATTTGATCATTTTTTTTCTTTTAATGTAAAATTTTAAACAAATATTTGATGTTCTTGTACTTGAAAATGATGATATTTCAAGAATATTTTGCATATTGATCAAAATATATCTTTAGAGATGATTTAATACTTTATTTTACCATAAATTTATTTTATTTTAGCACTTATAGTATAAATATCACATAAATGAAATTATAAAAATCATAAACTGGTATTTTTCATAATTATAAAAAAATTAAATGATTGAATTTTTTTAAAAATAATACTAATTCAATTTAATATAAAAGAATATACATTTTTTCTAAAAAATTTTAAGGGAAAATTAAAATTACACTGGGAATAATTTTTTTAATATTTTTGAAATAAAACCATATTCAAAAGGCATCTTAGTTTATAACTTATATTTGTGTATCTTGTTTTAAAAAATATAATTGGAAAAAAAAAAACCTCTGTAATTTCAGACTATTTATTAACATGTTTGGAATTCTATAAAATTTGAGTAGCGATTGCATGTGGACGGGGCTTGTGACAATAACAAAAGTCTCCTTTAATCTGCGTTGGAAGTAGGAAATCTACCGCTCAAATTCACCAGCATTAATAATTTGGGGCCTACTATAAAGTAAGGAGCGTTTACCTGGCCACGTGGTGACTAATAGGCTGTCAGTTTATGTGGTAAAGAGGCGCATAGTACCAAGGCTAAAACCGCAAAATCAACCGAAGTTCAAATTCAAAAAAAAGAAAAAGGCAGAATCATGTGCGGATGAACACACAATAAGCCCTGCCAAACAAGAGTTTAAACACATTGATGAGGCCTTAAGTCTGCTAATGATTGGCTGAGATGAATGTGGTGGGAGTAGACCATAATGCAGGGGATTCTGAAAAAAATTCAAAAGAAATAGAAAAATAATGTAATAAAATGATTCAGTGTAGTATGGCGTAGGATGCCTTTCACTTTCTGCTGTGTCAGAAGTCTGACACCACTTCCTTCATGCTCTTGTCCCTGTCTTCCGCGAGTCCTTTTCATGTTGCCGCTTTTTTTTTTTTTTTTTTTTTTTCTTATTTTGATGTATGGAATGCTACCATTTTACTGTTGTTTAAAATTCAGACGGTAATTCAGCATTATATATACATATATTGAGCATTTTAAACTTACAATTACGTTTTATTTATCATAACAGCTTACAGTTATATTATATTCAGAATCCATTAAAATTCTCTAAAAATTATGAAAGCGGCAACATTTTTTTAACACAATTGCATCATCTAATCTAGTAGTTATTGAATAAACTCACAATTGTTAACAAAGCAAATTATATTTTTCTCTCCCATATTTAACTTCATTAACATTTATCTCATTTTTATTTAAAAATCAAACTTTATCTTCTCAACTTTTAGAGGGTTATACCATTTTTTTCAGTTAAATGCTATATAAAATGAATAAAATACTCTTTTAAATAGTAATAAACTATAATTAATTAAAAAACACTAATAACATGGTTAATTTTTTTATGAACCATATTATCAGTAAGTGAAAAAGGTATATATTTAATGTTATTAAAATATTATTTGTGGTTTATAATTGATAGTAATTTTTTTGTATTTGAAATGACATTTTGATCTTATTATATAGCATTTAACGAAAAATGGTCTAATTATAATATAAATTTTTAAATGTTAACAAAATATAAATTAATAAATGTAAAAATTAATTTTAAAATGAGATGAATGCATGTATAAATTAGTTTAAATCTTAAAAATAATAATAATCTGCTCCTGTTAATATCATTAGAGTGAGGTCTATTTTCTTATTAGCATGAGACACTATAATTATAGCGCTGCATTGTTTGTTTTACCTGGTGTGTTACGTGATTTCTTAACAAATTATTCTTGTTGCTAATACTACTGGCGTTGCCATTATAATGTTATACCATTATCGATGGCCAACAATATTATTATTACTTATTGTATCACCATTAATTTTAATTCTCATTATGCTGTCCGGCTTCCTTCTTGATAACAGATTTCCCATATTGAACCATCTAAAAAAAAACTATAATATTATGTTTTATAAAATTCATCGATTCAAAAATAAGATTTCATTCAAAAAAATCTCTCAAATAAGATATACATTATTATAGGATATTGAAAATATTAAATAATAGAGAATTTACGTAATGACCCAATATAATTAATCACTTTATAAGCTGATGGAGTCAAAGAAAACCGTACCAAATTAAGGAACCAAAAATTATAGTTGAAGTAATAATCATTCGATAATCTATATTCTCTAATGGAATCATTGGCTAGGAAGAAGATGGTGATCCTAGAGAATTGAAAAGAAGCCACTCATCCCTTTTGTTTTCTGGTCAGCTAGCCAGTTCAACAATGACCTTGAGATGCCATGGAATTGATTCTGCTTCCACAAGTCAAGCTAAAGAAACAAAACAAAAAGAAAGAAATCAATTCTTACCATTGTATTTCGAAAAAGCCTGTTCAAAAAATTACTTTGTGCTCTAAAGCAACAAGGAACCGGAGGACCACGCACAATTTTTTTTTTTTTTTTTTTTAAAGTTTGGGGGCAACATTTTAGATGCAGATAATGCGCCCTGTGAGTGTGATGGAATCTATTGGCAATTTTTCTTTTTGGCACTAACGAAATGATAAAATTGTATGCATTGATTTCTGAATGGCTGGTGGCTTGGTGCTCTCTAGCTACCGAACCAACAAGACTATGATCATTTTTTTCAAAAAAAAAAATGCTTGTTTGAGCCTACTGTACCAATAGTCTGACGTAGTATGATAGCATGTAATTTGTATCTTATTTTTGTAACTTTATAATTATAACAGTAACAATGGAATCGTATGTGTCTATCTGGACCACTGCACCATCTTCAATTCTAATTTTATTACCTACTAAAGCAGCTACTGCTCCTTAATATTACTTGATGGCATTAAATCATATGTAAATGGTTGATTATAATTAACTTAATTATTGACCAAATAATTTTTAATTTCGACCTTGTTAAAAGGCTAGCATAATGGATTCCTCTCTATGCTCTAACCAGTAAGAGTTTTCTATAGTGGAATATCTGGGGCGGCACAATCTTGCTAGTTGTAATCCATGAATGTGTTAATCTCTCTCTTTTCCATCTTCCAACCATGTTTGATTAACTAATCACATTTGCCCATAAAAGGGTTTTTATTTATGCTTACAATATTCTAATTTGTTGCTTTTTAGGCATGGTTAGATCTAGGTATCTTGGATTAATCCCCATTATATATATATTCATATTAGACCAACAATCCTGCGTTGGCTACTGTGTTGGGGCTACGCACAACTCTGTTGGCAACAAAATGCATGCTATGTTTTAATTAATTGTTGTAAGCTATGATATTATATCTGTAATCTGCTTCACTCCCAACAAAACTTTCTCATTTTCTTTTGGCCAAATACCCTTTTTCACCCCTAAACTTTACCTTTTTTTTTTTTTTTTACCTATTTCACACATCAACTTTTTTTAGAACCAATAGCGTATATGAACTTTTATTTTATTTTTTTATTCTATTTCACACATCATTTGACAACGTGGATAAGTGCATGAGCCCATTGAATGTGAGGCGCGTGATTGGTGAAAAAAGAGCTGACATATCCATGGGTGAAATCGGTGTAAAATAAAAGTTCATATATTCAATTGGTTAATTTTTGAACTTGATACGTAAAATGAACTAAATGGGTGAAAAGAGGTATTCGACTTTTTTTTTTAATAGGAAGATTATATAATTGGACATTAAAAATTCAAATAAATTATTTACTAAATATGGACACTGTCAGATTGATCAGCCTGCTATAAAAGCCCAATGATGAGAAAGTTTGAGTTTTGAATACAAGGAGAGTCCAAAACTTCTATAAAATCGACTCTGAAAGCCCAAACACTAAGTCAAGCCCACAAAAACCATATCCAAGCCTAAAATAGAAGTCAAAGCCCAAGCCCATCGCCTCTTGGCCCAAAGGCTCTAACCTGGCCTAGGTGAAGAGGCAATCGCCTCAATGAAGAGGCGTCGCCTCTTCACCCCAGGTGTTGATGAGGTGATGCCTCATCGAAGAGGCGACGCCTCATTACACCCGCTCTTTGCAACATTAAATGTCATTAATGGCAATGGTTAGACGTCTACCTGTAAGGATTTGATCATTTTTGTACGTAAAGAAAAGAAGAAAAAGGAGGAAAGAGCCTAGGGAATGAAAAAAGGCAATGGGAGAGGGTGAGAATGGATTTTTGGAAAATTAAAAAAGGAAAAAAAGGGGTGAGAGGCTTTAAAAGAGAATGTGAGAGCATGAGAGAGGAGGTTGGCTAGTTGTTAGAAAGAAGGGTCTGGAAAAAAAACAAAAAGAAAGAGGGAAAGAAAAAAAAAAGGAAGAAAGGAGGAAGAAAAAGGGAGGAGACTTAGAAGCTTAAAGTACGTTATTCTTGAGAAGAAGAGGGACCCTTCCTTGCATTCTAGGCCACTCCTCTATCAACCAAGCTCTGAGGGCTTAGTTAGGAGCATCAAACACGTCCAAGTCAGTGAGTTTCTTTATTTTTAAGGTTTGAGTTTTTATCTTCATTAAAAGCTTTGATTTGTTGTTATTTTATGAGTTTTTTAGTTATATTACTTATTTTAAGCTTATAGAGGAGCATGATTGCATGAGACACTAAGTATTGATTGTTAATATTTATATATTTGTGTCTATTTCTTCTTTGTCTGCATGATCGTTGAGTTTCTTAAGATCTAAGAAATATAGTCTGTCTTTGTCTCTATTGAAGAGGTGACATCTCTTTATAGAGGCGTCACTCCTTCATGAAGAGGCAACAAAGGCATCGCCTCCTAATCAGGAGGCAAAAGAGGCATTGCCCCTTGACTAGCATCCTACCTGTTTTCTATCTTGATTTTTAGCTATTTTCAATCTTTATCTCGAATATTTGGCATAATTTTCATGTTTAATTTGTTATATTTCATAATTTCATGCATGATTCTTGTGTTATTTGGTATTATTTTAATGATATATTATAGACTATTTTGTGAATTTATTTCCATTTATTTTGTGAATATTATTTGTAAATGATTTATAGATATTGTTGTTGTTTATGGAATGAAACTAACTCATATTTGTTATAGGAATTATGTTATGATTCCTAAGTATTAGAGGATTGCTTTATTAATTAATTCTTAAGAGTTTTGATTTGTAATTAATTAGCTTATTTTCAGTTTATTTTTTATTTATGTATGGTTTATTTTTAATATTTTTATGCTTATTTACAATAAAAAGTTGTAATCCTTAATCCTTTTCCCCTTTTTATTTGGAATGCATGGTTGTAAATTATTTTTATTTGTTTATTTATTTATTTGTGATTGAATGTCGGGGATATAAGCTTGAAATGGGACTAATGTGCAAACTTGGAATAAAATATAAAATTAGAAACCAATCGCAATTTGCATGTCCATAAGGAAATAAATTAATAATCAAAGTTAATAAAATACAAAACACACACAGAGACCAATTGCAAGGTTAGGTGGGCATTCTAAAAGCCCATACCCAATTTTTGAACCCGATCTCTGGTGATGACTTATGGGAACCTCCATGGAATCCAGTTGTTGTATAGTGTGTCCTGGCTTTCATTCGGGTGGCGAATCCATCTCCATTTTGGACCCCAAGCCCACTATATATTTCCTAGTGAGCCCTAAGCTCACACAATGTTGTAGTTACCAACACTTGGGCGTGCGACCAAACTCCGCTGCTTATAATGGCGACTCCACTAAGGATAGAGAAATTGATTCTAAATATTTTGTAATTTATCATCTTTGATTATTTCTTTATTTCCTTCACAAATTTTGCATTCACTGCACGTTTTCACATAATGCACTCCAAATCTCAAATAAACCGACAATAATCTTTGCTTTGCTGCCTGTGTTTCATTTAAACCTAGTGGTGAGGTATTTAATTATTGTCACTCACAATATGTACCTATTTACATCGCACGAACCCTAGAGTGGGGAGACATAATGGATGTATATAGCTGTGGGAGTCAAAGCTTATTACCCAAGACTAAGCTCATATAAATGACCTAGCAATTTCCATTAAGATTTTTTTCAAATGCATGTGTTTTATGTCATATGGTAATCCTTTAAATAAGGCCTAAGCCCATTAAAAAATAAGTCTTGACAAGACAGGCCTTTCATGCCTATTATTAGCCCATTTCAAGCGGATCTTGACAAAGTGGGCCTTTGGTATCATTCCTGGCTCATTTAAAATGGACTTTAAAATTATTTGGAGGAATTACTACTTATTTGTATCATCTTGAGAGTTATCTTGTGTCCATGGATTTTATTATCCCCCGTTGATAATGAAAACCCAAAATAAAAGTTTTAGGACAAGGAACTCGCCTTTGAACACTTGTGTGGGAGAACGGTGGAGATATCGTTAGAGATCTTTTTATTTTATCCTCTTACATGTGCATATATGTTTTATTTTCTTTTTTACCAGTAGGCTTGCATTTCATGCATATACGTCATGCATGTTTCTGATCCTCAATGGTTGCAGATATAGATCTACAACAATTTGCCAGTTGGAAGCGATCTGACACAGGTTGTTTAGTTAGAATTTGTAGAGGGATCAAGATAGCAAAATTTGATGCTGAAGCCTTTAAGGAACAATTGAAAGCTAAAATGGCCAAACAAAGCAGGGCAATTATGAGAGAAATTATAAGGGAAATGATGGGTCCAGCTAGAGGAGAATTGCTAGCACTATAGCCGCCAGTGCCCTAACCACCAACACCTTAACCTCGACCTTTTGATCTGGATGTTGAGGTTCCTGAAAGGCAAAAGGGAGAAGATGATCAGCAGATAGTATTGGCAAAACCTATTATTCGTTAGAAAGAAGATGCCCAGGGAAATATGGAGCAGTTAAATTGGGCTAAAGACTTTACCAAGTCTATGGCTTAAATGCAACCGATGATAAAGGAAAAAGGGATCAATGACCCAATAAACTATTCCGAGCTGAGCCTAGATAAGGATGATGATCCCCTACCACGGAAGTTCAAGTTTCCTGATATAAAGAAGTTCACTGGCACAAAAGATCCCCACCTCCATTTAAAGTAATACGTGACCCACATGAAGACAACTAAATTAACTAAAGAGCAGATTGTGAAACAATTCCCACTGTCTTTGGAAGGAGACCCATCAGATGGTATTATGCACTAGAATCCCATATTCAAATTGATTGGGAGGAACTATGCTCTGCATTCATCAAGTAGTATAGTTTTAACATTCAAATGGAGGCTTCCCTGAGAGACTTACAGAACCTAAAATAGAAATTCAATAAATCTTTTACGAATTACTTGATCAGGTGGAGAGCCAAGTTAGCACAGATGAAGTAATAACCAACGGAATCTAATTATCTGGTAATAGCTATTGAAGGGTGTGTACTCCCTCTCTCCAAAAAATTGAGGGATTTAGGGATTTGAAACTTTGAGGAGTTGTACAAGTTTGGAGTATAGAAAGAATCAGACATCGCACAAGAAAAGAAGTTATTCAATGGAAGATCTGCGAACAGAGAAGGGTTTGGGTCTAGTGGTGGAGTTAGGCCAAACGGTAATATACAAATCAATATAGTCAGGCAATCCTAAAGGTTTTCTAATTTGGGAAGACTTCTCTCTAAAGTCATAGAAAAGCTGATTAAGAATAACCTTCTACAACCCTTACCTAAATGACCTCCTTTCCCAAATGTCGACCCAAAACTATACTACAAGTACCACCAAAACATTAGGCTAACCCTTTACCCAACTACTGAAATGCACTATAACCAAATCCCTGTATCTTAATTATCAACACGGGCCTAATGGAGGAACAAGTTATTAATTCCTTTGTTGATATCACACCTACCCCACTAAAACTATAACCAAAAAACCTGAATCTGAGGTAGCCGGACATTAAATCTCATGTAAATGTGTTGGATATTTGGAGTTTTGATGATGAAGAGGGAGAAGGAGTTGATATATGAAAGAACAATAAGAGGAGAACAACGTAGTCTACTGAGAAATTGAAGGAAAGGGAGGAAGAAGTGAAGAAGGCTGAGGCAGAGAAAGGAGAAAGTAGTTCAGAAATGGGATCAAAGAAAAATGAGAAAGCTGAGGAGATTATTTAAGGCCAAAAGTGACGATAAAACTCTTGCCAGTATTTGAGAGCTGCTTATTAACTCTCGGGCTTATCGGGAAGCACTAGTTTTTGCCCTCAATCATAAGAGGATACCTTTGACACACACTCCAGAGAAAATGGTGAACTCACTAACTGAAAGTCCTCATAGGGCAATTTTTTTCATAGATGATGACTTACCTTTAGAAGGAAGGGATCACAATAAAGCCCTATTCATTAAAGCCAAAGTGAAAGGCAAATTGACATGTTATGTCATGGTCGATAATAGGTCAGCCATCAATGTATGTCCTCTGAAGATCCTACCAAAGTTAGGCTTAACGATAGCTAATTTGAAACCCTCTGATGTAGTCATAAAGGCTTATGAAGATACATAGAGATCAGTTGAGGGAACTTTTTGGGCTTTAGTCAAAACTAGACCTATTGAAGTTTGGGTCAACCTTTATGTAATAAACATCCCAATCACCTTTGCTATTCTTCTGAGAAGACCATGGTTCCATCCTTTGGGGGGAGTGCCATCCACCATTCATCAAAATATCAAATTTCCACATGAGGGGAGGGTGGTTACTATAATGGCTAAAACAAAAGCTGCAGTCGCTGCATTGAAACTAGCTCCTATTGAGATCTCGAACAACCCGAGCTTCAAAGTTTGCATGATTTATGAAGATGAGCTGAACCCAAACATTGTTAGTATGATAAAGCACATGCAGTTTGTGCCTAGGATGGGACTCGAAAAGAATCAGCGGGGCCTATCAGGATTTATTGAATACAAGGTACCGATTTTGAAGCACGGGTTAGGATATTCAGGGGAAAATGAGTCTGATGAAAGGGAAGAAACTAAGGTCAATTATGGGAAAGGTAGAATTATGGTTGATTTGAAGAAAAAGATGCTCTGGGAAACATTTGTGGAAGAAGGTGCCAATTACCCCTTCCAAGGAGCCCCTGAGCCCCTGATGATCGCTGAGAAATTAGTCCCTGGATTTGAAATCTTTGCTGAATATGTGGACGGGAACCAAAATCCAGTTGTTAAAGAGTCTATAGTAGAAGAGCTAGTATTGGCTTCAGAATTAGAAAGGGACATTCCTGCAATGGAACTGAAGGATGCTGCTGACCAGGAAGAGGAATTCAACTTCAAAGCTTTTATTCTTAATTCTATTATAGATGTTTTTTATGATGACATTGACCTTTCTATTTCTAATTTTGTTTGAAATTGATGACATTTTTCTTTTTAAAGTTAATGTAATAAAGTCTAATTATGCTTATTTGTGCGATGCGCTTGTTAATGGTTAGGCTATGTGTGATTATCATTTTATGCATATGTTTAACATTAATTTAGTGCAAACTGAATTATTTAATCTAAGCATAAGCAATAACCCTAAAAATATACTTATTGCTTTTGACTTAACTCGTGATGAGACAAAACTCTTAAAAGAAGATAGCAAGTATTTACTTAGGGCTATAAGGATATGCCTGGGATTGATAAAAAGATTACAGAGCACAAGATTCCCATGTATTCTTACATCGCTCTGATAAAGCAGAATAAGAGAAGATTAAGGCTAGAATGGGCGCTCCTAGTCAAAGAAGAAGTAGAAAAGCAACTGAAAACAAAGTTGGTAGATAACACCTAGCAGCTGGCTAATATAGTCCCTGTTCCCAAGAAAGATGGTAAGGTCAGGATGTGTGTGGACTATATAGACTTGAACAAGGCTTGTCCTAAGAATGATTTTCCCTTATTGCACATTGACACCTTGATCGATAGTGAAGCTTCCAGCGCCATGTACTCCTTCATGGATGACTTCTCAGGATACAATTAGATTATAATGGCAGTGATTGACAAGTTAAAAACTTCTTTTATTACTGAGTGGGGTGTTTACTATTACACAGTTATGTCGTTCGGATTAAAAAATATTGGGGCTACTTACCAAAGAATAACTACTACACTGTTACATGGCCTAATCCATAAAGAGATAGAAGTGTATGTAGATGACATGATGGTGAAGTCTTTTAACAGAGAAGGGCATTTTGAAGCCTTAGACAAGTTCCTGGTAAGAGTTGAAAAATATAACCTCAGACTGAATCCAAAGAAATATATTTTTAAGGTGATGTCTGGGAAACTATTGGGACACATTATCAATCAAAAAGATATAGAGGTGGATCCAGACAAAGTCAAAGCAATCAGAGAAATGCTTGTACCAAAGAATGAGAAAGAAGTCAGAGGGTTTATAGGAAGGCTACAAGAAATCAACAGGTTCATAGCCAAACTGACTACCATATATGAGCTGATATTCAAGCTCTTAAAGAAGAATTAGTCGATTATCTAGGATGATAAGTGTTAGTAAGGCTTTGAAACTATTAAGTAGTATTTGATGAATCCTCCAGTTTTACAGCCACTAAAACTAGGGAAACCCTTAATTCTCTACTTGGTTATAGAGAAGGATGCAATTGGTGCAATACTAGCTTAAGAAGGTGAGGGGAGAGTTGAACATGCCGTATATTATCTGAGTAATAAACTTCTACCCTATAAAACCAATTATAGTTTAGTAGAAAGAACTTGTATGGTAATGATTTGGGCAACAAATAAGCTACAATAGTACTTTCAGTCCCATAGGATTCAAATGGTCTCTAAGCATGATCCCCTTAGATATCTCCAGTAGACTCCGTCACTGATAGGGAAATTAGTTAGATGGTTAGTTCTACTCACTGAATTCGACATAAACTATGTTACTAAAAAGGTGATAAAAGGAAGAGTTATGGTAGACTTCTTGGCCCAAAATCCGGTAGATGATGGACAAGAATAGGAGTTAGAATTTTCAGATGAACACCTAGGGGCAATAAAAATCCAGACCTTAAAGATGTACTTTGATGGGGAAATGAACAGTAGAGGGGCAGACACTAGTGTGATTTTGGTCTCACCGAAAGGAGAAGTAATCCTGATGGCAAAGAGGTTGGAATTTGAGGTTATTAATAACCAAGATGAATATGAAACCTGTATTTTTAGTCTAGAAGCACTCAAGAACATAAGGGCAGAAGAGTTGACAGTGCATAGGGATTCAATGCTAGTAGTGAAGTAAATTGCCAAGGAATGGGAAGTGAGGGAAGATAAGCTAAAGCCGTATTAGGATTATTCAGCCATGATCCTATTGTCCTTTGCACAATATAGATTTATACACTTGCCCGGGAGGAGAATCAGATGGAAAATGCATTGGTAACCCTGGCTTCAATATGGGAAGGAGGCAGACGAGCATAAATGAAGCCTCTTATCTTAGTACGGGCCTGAATTCCTTGTTATGAGGAAATCAAAATAATGTCGATCAACCTAGTGGAAAAGCCTTGGTTTTATGATCTATAATGATATCTTGAGACAGGATAATTCCTTGAGGAAGCCAATAGAAAAGAAAGGATGTCGTTAAGGATGCTATCACGGCAGTTCATTAGCCACAATGGGTTATTATATAAGAAGATGTCCGCTAGAGTACACCTAAGGTGCATCGATAAGGGTAAGGCACAAAAGATCATGGAAGCAGTTTATGAGGGTGTATATGGGCCACATATGAACGGAATAGTCCTCGCTAAAAAGATAACTCATCAAGGGTACTTTTGGTTAACCATGAAAGCAGATTGGGTGAAGTATGTAAAGAAATGCAACAACTGCCAAGTATATGGCGATATGAACCACCTACCTTTTATGGAACTTCAGGGATTAACCTCTCCTTGGCCATTTGCAGTCTAGGGAATTAACATTATAAAAAGATAAGGCTGAAAGCATCCAACGGTCATCGTTACATTATTGTGGCCATCGACTATTTCTTTAAATAGGTAGAAGCGGAATCATTCATCACTGTAAAAGCAAAACAGATGGCTTGCCTCATCAGGTCATCACTGATAATGGTATTCAGTTTAGGGCAGAAATGACGACTCTATTGGAAGAATATAAGATTGAGCATTATAGATCATCCCTTTATAGACTACAGGCTAATGGAGTCGTAGAAGTAGCAAACAAGAATGTGAAGAGAATCTTGGCCAAGATACTGGAATATTATAAAGACTGGACAAGTTATCTACAGTTTGCATTATGGGGATACAGAACCACTGCTAGAATGTCAACAGGAGCCACCCCGTACTCCCTAGTCTCTAGATGTGAAGTTGTATTACCAGTTGAGGTTGAAGTTCAGTCACTAAAGGTTCTCCTAGAGTCTAAAATCCTTAAGTATCAGTGGGTAGAGAGCCAATTTGCACAGCTAATTTTATTGGATGAAAAGAGAATGAAAGCTATGTATCACTCTCAATTGTACTAGAAAAGGATAGTCCAGGCTTATAACAAGAAGATTAAGCAGGCAAGATCAAAGAGGGTGACTTGGTCTTAAAGCTCACTAGGCTAATCATGACTGATCCACGGGGGAAGTTCAAGCTGAATTAGGAAGGTCCCTACTAAGTGAAGAAATTATTTTCAAAAGGGGTCGTTATTTGGTCTGACTTGGAGGGAAATGAATTCAGAGAGCCCATCAATATGGACAAACTCAAGAAATAATTTTTATAAAGTCTCACTAGGGAGAAAACCTCAAAAGAGGTTGCCTAAGCAAAAGTTAGAGATAGAAAAAAAGGAAAAAAAAGTGAAAAGTCCTGCTGGGTTGAAAACCTGAAAAAGCGATTCAAGCAAAAGTAAAGGACATGCAAAAGGAGAAAGAAAGAAAATAAAAAATAGTTAGTTAAAAAACTTGTAAGGGCAAGCCAATTAACGATAAGAGATATATAAAAAGCAAAATTTTATACTCACATTGTGCTTAAATTAAATGGAGTGGATTGCATTTATTATTGTAAACATTGTATTAAATGCTTATTACATATAAGTCTAACTTAAAAGGAAATCTCATTCGACAAAGAAAGTACATAAAAAGACTAAGTTTCATAAACTGATTTAATATTATTTGCTTCTCTTGTGACTTCCCTGGGCGCTCGATACCTGTAATGTCATTGTCCTTCTATTTCTTATAAATCCATCCTTTTCTACTTGTTGTAGTTGAACCCACGCTTTATACTGGTCATTGGTAGATTGATCTCCATTGTAGTTAATGAGCCTCTGAATGATCCTTCGAGGCCAAGTAACAACCAGGTTGTCCAAAAAATTTTAAGAAAGAGGCCCTAGTTCAAACTCATGTATAAGCTCCAAAATCTACTATTTCTATCCATATTGTCTGCAAAGTCGAGTTGCATTGTAGAAAGTGGCAAAATGGAGGTCGGCTAAGAGAACACAGTAGGTATAGGATTGGAGCGTGCTGCAGTCTCTACCATGGGCACATCTACTAAATCAAAGTGTTAGAGAATGTAGATAACCAGTTGTGGATATCCTCCAGGATAAGATGGAATCTCCGAGTGCGACAGTGTTTAGTATTATAGTAAGCAATGTCCCTGAATGGTTCGAGCAACTTTAGCTTTTCCTATAACCAAACCTGCAAGAGTGAAGAATGGATAAGAATGATGAAAAGCAGAAAATGGAAAAAGAAAGTAGAGACCCATTTCCAGTAGAAATGGACTCCTAAAGAATCCTCTAGTCTTAAAAAAGTTATCAAGTCTATTAATGGTCTCAGCCAGAATAAAGGGGAAAGGGTTCAGTCCACTCTCTATTTAGTCCAGGACATGCAGGATTTTTAGGTCACAGTTACTAGAAGTGGAAACCAATAAGAATTGAGCATACAGGCAAAGTGCTATCATTCGAGGCTAGGGAACTTCACTGCTATCTACAGTCACTACAGTTTCTATAAAAGGACAACAGTGTAAAGTATTAAATGTTTCTACACAAAACACCCCTATGCTAACAAAAATCTCAAGAGGGTCCTCTCTACTCATCGCTCTTAGACTCATCGGCCTCCTCATCAGCTGGATTCATTAGTAGGCTCATCATCTGGTTCATTTGTAGAAGCATCGATAAGGTTAGTCTTATCATCATCGCTGCTATCCTCAGACTCTTCATTGGCTGCCCCCTCCTCCTCATCACCCTCGACTTGAAAAGTAGTGAGTTGACACTCAAGGGCAGTGATCCTAGCCTAACTTGCTCATCTCAATCCTGTCAAAGCACGATAAAAGATAAAAAATCATGAAAGTATGCATACATGTAGAAATAAAGAATATTTTATGTTTACCTTCCATTGCTGCATCATCTATATCAGGAAGTCCCTATGGGCATTGAGCTAAGGGAGTAAAATAGGGAGAAAAATTAAGGAAATTGGGAACTAACCTTTTCGATGGCCAAGCAATAGATGTGGGATCGCACGTTTGCAAACAGAGGGATCTCATCTCTGATACTAAGCCTGAAATTTTGAGAAGGGTGCACTATAGGTGTCATTAGGTCCCACATTGGCAAATCTAGGGTTCGTGTGGCGTCCATGTTAAAAAATATAGAGAACAAGAAAGAAAGAGAAAATGGAGGAAAAGAGATAAAAGGAACGATTGAAAAGGTGAAAGTGTTGGAAAAGAAAAGTGAGAATTTATATGGTTAGGGTGAGGGAGGAAAATTAAGAGAAAGGAAGATGAGGAGAAGAGGGTGAGGCCCACTTGATGAAATAAAACACCGAATGGCCCAGGGCCCATAAAAAAAAAGGGAAAATTTTTGCATCACTATTCGGGTTTACCCTAAAATTGACCTTTGGACAAGAATGATCTGATTAAAGCATCAGAAGAGGAAGTGTCTGGTCGGGTTTGAATCCCTGAAGTGCTTAAAAGAACAAGCATCTGGTCGGATGTGAATCCCCGAGAAACACGGTTACATTTTATCTCTTTTTACTAAGTGGAGGTTAGGCCATGCTCAAGATTCATGCCAAACTATAATGAGTAATTGATCGGGCCAGGAAAACCTGAGGAACATGATTACATTTCATCTCTTTTTACTAAGTGAAGGTTGGACCATGCTCAAGATTCATGCCAAACTATAATGAGTAACTGATCAGGCCAAGAAAACCTAAGGAACACAGTTACGTTTTATCTCTTTTTACTGAGTGGAGGTTGGGCCATGCTCAATATTCACACCAAACTATAATGAGTAACTGATTAGGCCAGGAAAATCTGAGGAACATGGTTACATTTTATCTCTTTTTACTGAATAGAGGTTGGGCCATGCTTAAGATTCACGCCAAACTATAATGAGTAATTGATAAGCTAGGAAACCTAAGGAACACAGTTACACTTCATTTCTTCTACTAAGTGACTTCTTGAGCTAGAAAAACTTGGGAATCATACTAAATTTATAATGAGTAGCTGATTGAGTTAGCTTAACTTGAGGATCACGACTACGTTTTCTTTCTGTCTCTACTAAGTGAAGACTGAGCCATGCTTGAGATTCACGATAAATTTACTAATGAGTGACTGATCGGGCCAGAAAAACTCAAGGAACATGGTCACATTTCAGAGAAGAGCTCGACCTCTTGGGTTTGAATTCCCAAGACTAATGGCCCGAGTAAAGCTCGCAGGTCAGGTATGTCGTTCTTACTCTTTATTTGATGTACATGTTACTTTTTCAAAAAATTATTTTCAAAAATTTAATTTTTTAAAAAACTAAGGGGGCAAACTGTGGACACTGTTAATTTGATCAGCTCGCAACGAAAGTCCGATAATAAAAAAGTTCGAGTTTTGAATGCAAGGGGAGCTCGAGACATCTTTAAAATCGACTTTGAAATCCCAAACACTAAGCCAAGCCCACAAAAACCATATCCAAACCCAAAATAGAAGGCAAAACTCAAGCCTATCACCTCTTGACCCAAGGGCCCTGACTTGGCATAGGTGAAAAGGCGATCACCTTAACGAAGAGGCTTTACCTCTTCACCTCAAGTGTTAAAGAGGCGGTGCCTCATCATAACTACTCTCTACAACATTAAATTCCATTAATGGCAATGTTTGGAAGTCTACCTGCAGGGATTTGGTCATTTTTGGACATAAAAGAAAGAAGAAAAAGGAGGAAAGAGCCTAGGGAATAAAAAAAAGGCAATGAGAGAGGGTGAGAATAGATTTTTAGAAAATTAAAAAAGGAAAAAAAGGGTGAGAGGCTTTAAAAGGGAATGTGAGAGCATGAGAAAGGAGGTTGGCTAGTTATTAGAAAGAAGGGTATGGAAAAAAAAAGAAAGAAAGAGGGAAAGAAAGAAAAAAAAAAGAAAGGAAGAAAGGAAGAAAGGAGGAAGAAGAAGGGAGGAGGCTTGGAAGCTTAAAGTACTTGATTCTTAAGAAAAAGAGGAAACCTTCCTTGCATTCAAGGCCACTCCTCCATCAACCAAGCTTTGAGGGCTTAGTTAAGAGCATTAAGCACGTCCAAGTCAATGAGTTTCTTTATTTTTAAGCTTTGAGTTTTTATCTTCATTAATAGCTTTGATTTATTATTATTTTGTATGTTTTTTAGTTATATTACTTATTTTAAGCTTATAGAGGAGCATGATTGCATGAGACACTAAGTATTAATTGTTAATATTTGTATATTTGTGTCTATTTCTTCTTTGTCTGCATGATCGTTGAGTTTCTTAAGATCTAAGAAATGTAATCTGTTTCTATCCCGATTGAAGAGGTGACATCTCTTCATAGAGGTGTCGCCCCTTCATGAAGAGGCGATAGAGGCATCGCTTCCTGGTCAGGAGGCAAAAGAGGCATCGCCCCTTGATTAGCATCCTACCTGTTTTCTGTCTTGATTTTCAGCTATTTTCAATCCTTATCTCAAATATTTGGCATAATTTTCATGTTTAATTTATTATATTTTCTAATTTCATGCATGATTCTTGTGTTATTTGGTATTATTTTAATGATATATTATTATGCTATCTTATAGACTATTTTGTGAATATTATTTGTAAATGATTTATAGATATTGTTGTTGTTTATGGGATGGAACTAAATCATATTTGTTGTTGGAATTATGTTGTGATTCCTAAGTATTAGAGGATTGCTTTATTAATTAATTCTTAAGAGTTTTTATTTGTAATTAATTAGTTTATTTTTAGCTTATTTTTAATATTTGTATGCTTATTTACATCAAAAAGTTGTAATCCTTAATCACTTCTCCTTTTTATTTGGAATGCATGGTTGTAAATTATTTTTATTTATTTATGATTGAATGTCGGAGATATAAGACTGAAATGAGACTAATGTGCAAACTTGGAATAAAATATAAAATTGAAAACCAATCGCAATTTGCATGTCCATAAGGAAATAAATTAATAATCAAAGGTAATAAAATACAAAACACACACAGAGGCCAACTGCAAGGTTTGGTGGACATTCCAAAAGCCCATACTCAGTTTTTGAACTCGATCTCTAATGAAGGATTCTGGGAACTTCTATGGAATCCAATTGTTGTATAGTGTGTCCCAGCTTTCATGTGGGTGGTGACTCCATCTACATTTTGAGCCCCAAGCCCATTATGTATTTCCTAGAGAGCCCCGAACTCACACAGTGCCGTGATCGCCAACACTTGAGCGCACGACCAAACCTCACTGCATACACTAAATAAATTATAATATATTTAATAAAAATTATAATTTTATTCTAATAATATAATTTTAAAATACAATAAGAATTTAAATATTATATATCTAAAATTAAATTATTAAACATAAAATTTACAAGTTAACTCCCAAGTTTATATTCAAACTTATTTGCGAGTTTTATGGCTCATTTAAATTTTTTTAGTTTAGTTAATATTCAATAATTTTAGCCAATCTTAATATAAAAATTCTAATAAATTATTTTAATTAAGCCAAGTTAATCAGTTTTAATAAAAATGTTTATCTATTTAATGAAAATTATTAACATAACAATAAACAAGTTAATTTCATCATTGAAATTTTATTAAATTTATAATAAAAGTTCATATGTGCAATTGGTTAATTTTGAAAGTTTATAGATAAAATGGACTAAAAGTATAAAGTTCAGGGGTGAAATGTTGGATATGAATATCCACCTGTGTCATGTCAGTGCGTGACCTTCACACGTATTTGATTATGTCTAACTATGAGTGAAATTGGTTCAAAATATGTGCTATGGATTAAAAAAAAGTTGATGTAAAAAAGGGGCGAAAAGAGTAAAATTAAGGGGTAAAAAAGGGTATTCAGCGTTTTCTTTTAAGAGGCACAAAGCTTTTCTTATTTCAAAAATGCTATGACTTACTTTTCAAACTCAACTTTATATTATTATGTTGTGGTGGACACACTAGAGTAGCTACATAATATTGCACAAGTAATCTTGATCTTTGTGGTCCACTTAGTTCCACTAGTTTTTTTCTCAAGTCAAATGTAGTTAAAATAATTATTAAATGTATAATTTATGTTAATTTTTATTAAAAAAAAGATTAATATAACAAATTGTTAATAATAAATAATATAAATTATTAATAATAATTCATATAAAATGTATATTACATTAGAGGAGTTATTATAAAAAAGAATACTAAAATAAAAATAATTATTTAAAAATATTCACATAATAATAGTTTTAAATATTATGCATAAAAAATAAAAAATATAATATAATTATAGAGTATAACGGAAGATTAATATTGTTTTTACCTATAATATAATTAAAATAAATATGAAAATTATACTAATTTAATAATTTTTACATTTATTTAAATTTGATAATAAATAAAATATAATTATTCTATTTTTATTTAAATCTATACCATTTTTAAATATAAAATTTGAAATTTTAAAATACAAACTAAAACTATATTTATCAATTCTAAATATTCTTAAAAATCAAATTAAGACTATTTTTATAAATATATAAAAAATATATATCGATTTTTGTCCAATTTTTTTTCCTCTATTCATTGTATAGATATATTTATTTTTTTTTACCATTTTATTGGTTTCATTTTCCGTAAATTTTTTTTTAAACCACTGCTATTTAGAGTTAATTTTAAAATGTGTTATATAAGAGTTTTTTTAACTGATATGACTTTGCTAATACTCTGTAAAATTACAACGTGTTAATTATTAATTTAGCTTACTAAATATAGGCATGGAACACCATCTAAGTAAATTCCACCAATTTTTTATAGATATAATTAAAGATTAAATTACGTTGGGGATATATCTTAAACCTAAATTAAGGTTAAATTATATTTTGGCTGTTACATGAGAGTTCAAGACAAAGAAAATGTTTTTTTTTTTAATAACAGTAGCATTTCATAGATTAAAAAAGAGATACGGTATTTTACACTTTGAAAGATTAGAAAAGTTATTTGAGAGAGTCCAATTTAAAGAAAATGTAGTACACGTACTTTTGCATCAATGTCTTTTTCGGAATTTATAGATATACTGCAACTTGAATTCAGATGAATATTTCGCTTAATTCCCTTTTGTTATATGGAGTTTTGAATCATTTTAAGGATTCACGTATTGTACTGTCAACATGGAACATAATTCGGGCATCTCTTGTTGACAAGAAAAGGAAATTAAAAGAGACATGGAGGAGAACTTGAAAAAGCAAAAACATCAAATTAGTGATCCATGCCATGCACAAAACGAGGTGCTGAGCCCACACATTTCAGGGTGACTACCAGAAGACCACCCTCCTTAGCAAAACTTCAGGAAATTGCAATTATTGCACCGTCTAGACTAGACATCACCCAGTTGTGTCATAGATTATTCCCCCTCCAAAAGAAGAAGAGGGGCCTTGAAGATTAAGCCATTTTAATATCAAAATCATGAGATTTTCTATAACTTGTGTAGAAAGTTCTAAGAGCATATTTAAGAGAATTTGGACGTTTTTAATCAGTGCATTTAGCTTAAGCTTCATTCTTTTGAGAAATAAAGAAATTGGCATCTTTGTTCATACCCCACTTACTATAATGCTGTGAGAAGTACTTTTTTTTAAAGCAGTTTGAACATTTTGTATCAGTGAAGAAAAGACTGAGAAGCATATTTAGATATCATGTTTTGAAGAGTGGCAGCCAGACATTGATATTGCTATTAATTAACAGTTGGACCCAGTTGATAGAAATCAATGTCAAACAGCTCACTCAATCCATCCAGTTTATCATTATCTTTTTCCAACTTTACGATTTTTCAAAAATTCTATTACACTAATAATATTTCGAATTTATTAGATTTTAATAAATTCATTGAACATATCACTATTAGAATTATAAATATAATTTAAGTGATAATAATTCTCTATTAATTAATTTTAATGACTGGTTGGAAAATATTTTGAATAGTATGATTAAATTGAATAAAAATATATATGAACAGTATAATTAATTTGATTTGAAAGAAATTAATGCGCTCAAAGTTTTTTTTTTTCTTTTTTTGATCAAAGTTTTTTTTTTTTCTAAAACAAGAACTTATATGTTGGGTATGATTAATCAAACGACAAACTCATGTTTAACACCAACCATCTAACCAACAATTTGAAACTTAAAACAGTAAAAGCACTCATTTTAGCAAACTGGGAGGGACTGGGGCACCTGGCCACCTGCAACCTAGTGAAACACAGTAGTGCTCAAGGGCGGCTCAGAAAAGGAAGTTGTTCTTTACTTCTTTTGAATTTACATTACATATTATTACAGTAAATGCTCCGTGGTCCGTTAAATTCATTCAATAATTGTAAGTTCGAGCATCTTTCTCCTCGCATTTTGCTTTATGAGAGGGGTCCAAGCATTTAGTTGGATGGCTGCCTCAATAGTGAACTGAAAGATAACTGACCTCATCAAGTTAGAGAAAACACAGATGCAAAGGATTTCTATTTCTCACATCTACTGCCTATAAAATATTAAAAATTATTGAAAAAACTATTCTTAATTAAGTAATATTTTAAATTTAGATAGTAAATATTAAATAAGTTGTTTAAAATATTTTACCATTCTTCTAATTTTTAGGTAGATGGAGATAGCAAAAAATTAAGATACAGACACGGAGAAATAATTTTTAATTGAAGTGACATAATAAAATTCTATTTGGATAAAATTGAATTAATTAAAACTTACTGTACGATAATTTGATAATTTAAAAATAAAAATTTAGGGATGAAAATTCAATTTCCCTTAAAAGAACACTTTGTTAATTGGCACATAATATTTTAAAAAAATTTTATTTACATGGTCAAGCGTCAAATATTTAAAATATATATTATAGATGTAGCTGTGGGATGTAATATATGTAAAAGTTTTCCAATTATTTTTAGGATTTTTGTAGGTTGAGAGGTGGATAGATAACCATAGGTCCGAATATATATAGTGGGCTTAGAGAAGTAAGGCTTTTACTCTCCAAACACATACGTTTTAAGGGCTCTTCATCATGAATTTGGTGGGCTTTATCTGGGGTATCAAAATCTAATTTTGGGCTGGAGTGGCTGGCGCACGACCAAAACTAATTTTTAGGTTTTTCCAATTAGGCCCATTCGAGTACTTGAGAAGTATATTAAAACCCTAGAAATGCTAACGCAGCGCTGAATCTAGGGTTTGCCGCTGGTTGCAGAGGGAGCTAAGCCGATACAGCAAGGAGCAGCACAACCTACATCCCTGTCACCATGGGTCGTATGCACAGTCACGGGTAATTTCCTCTATCGGTTTATCTACCTCTTACTTTCTTATGTATGTTTCTCACTTTCCTTGTCTCTGTTTTTACTCCTTATTGATTGATTGCTGGCCTGCTTGCAGTAAGGGTATTTCAGCTTCAGCTCTGCCCTACAAGAGAACTCCACCAAGTTGGCTCAAGATCTCTTCTCAAGATGTGAGTGTTATTACAAGCCATTAATCTGCCCATTATTTTTAACAAGATTGGTTTGATATCAGCTGTATCTAGCTCATAGTAGATGGGTCTGTTTATATGTTTTGCGTTGGATTGTGAATTCGAAACAATGATATCTGGTTGATTTCAGGTCGAAGAGAACATCTGCAAATTTGCAAAGAAGGGGCTTACTCCTTCTCAGATTGGTGTGATTCTTCGTGATTCTCATGGTATTGCTCAGGTTAAGAGTGTTACTGGTAGCAAGATCTTGCGTATTCTCAAGGCACATGGTATGACTCGTTTCGTTTTTAATATATTTGTACTACAAGAATGTTATAAAGTATAGTTATCTATTAGTAAAATGTGGTTTCTTGAATGGTTACTTGGGCTTCATTTTAATGTCAATTAACAAAATGTTTCATATGATATGTCTAAAATTAAACAGTTTTCAAGTAAGTTCAATTCAAAATGAACAATATTCTTTCTTTGTGTTATTGTGGGTATGAAATTTACTTGTGAAACATTAGTAATCTGAATGCAATGCTTTGTAATTTTCATTTTTATAGTAATCTCTAATATTGTGTTGTATTTGTTGTTTTTTCAATATTTGTTTGGTTAGGTCTTGCACCTGAAATTCCTGAGGATTTATATCATCTCATTAAGAAGGCTGTTGCAATTAGGAAGCATTTGGAAAGGAACAGGAAGGATAAGGATTCCAAGTTCAGATTGATTCTCGTTGAGAGCAGGATTCACAGGCTTGCACGCTACTACAAGAAAACAAAGAAGCTTCCTCCTGTCTGGAAATAGTAAGCCTGTCTTCTTCATTGTAGTTTTGGTTATGACTTTCAATAAAAATTTTAGCATCAATGAGTAATGTCTCTATATATGATCTAATGATGCTGGCAGCTCTTTTGGTATTTATTTTGGAAACATTCTTTTCCTGACCTCCGGATAAAGTTGTCTTTGTTTCTGTTTTGCTCGAAGTTCATAGTTTAGATGCAAACTGCTGATAGGTTATATTACTTGATACTATCTTGAAATAAACTAGAGTTTCTTAAGAGGATACCTTTGGAACAAGTGATGATTTATTTCCCATTTACAAGCTTTTCTAGTCAATTGTGCAATGATAATACAATTTACAAAATGGTGTGGTTTTAGCTTGGTGGCGTTCCCCTGGGTGATGTGGCTTTGATTTTCGTCAAGTTTTTTGTGTAGTTTCAAAGCCTTTATTTATTGTTCATTTAGCTTCCCAGCTTTTACCCAGTTTGGAGATTCCTTCTATCAAAATAATATTAGGCATTGCATCTATTTGATACAATGTTGATTATTGATCATTAACTCATATTTTATTATTGTCTTGCAGCGAATCAACCACTGCCAGCACTCTGGTGGCTTAGGCTAGTTTTGTTGCGCAGCAAAGTTTTGGGATTTCCTGAGTAGATGTGTTATACTCTTATGAGTCTTATAATAGTTCATAAGGTTTAGAAAATTTCTTGTGGTCAAGAACTTTTATGTACGAAACATTTGCTTGGTTCTGAGATTCTGTATTTTCTTTTAACGTTTGGAGCTTTATTTTGTTTGACTTTGCTATAACATTTGCAATTATTATTAGTATTATTTTATATTGCTAAGCGGGCAAGCATCCAATGTTATACTCTTTCCCGACTCGCAGTGTAACTAAACGATACTCTCTCTGAGCATTGCGTCGAACAGGTTTTGGAAGCTCAAACAAACATTATACTTCAGCTTGTATTAAGATTGAGGTAATCAATAATCATATGATATAACAGAAATGGTATTTTCTCGCAACATCCAGAGAGTGAGAAAATGAATATCCCAATCGTGCTAAAAAAGTATCTGATTGATTTGACGAGAACTTATTTAATCTACCTCTTTACCCTGAGCTTGTTTAACATGTTAGCTGCACCCAAGGTCCTAATGAGTTGAAAGCACCTGAAGCTGAAAGGTTGAAAATGAACATAAATAGATGAAAATTCATCCAAATAATTGATATTCCGGCGGAGCATGGGCGTTATCTGCGATCACCATATTCCAATTTGCTTTCTCGCCGATGCCATCGCCTATTCACCCCACTGTGTTTGCGCGTTTTAACTTGTAAGTGCGGGTTATTTATCAAATTATGCTATAAATTCAAACAAATTCTCATTTTATGGTAAATGTAAAAATAATTATTATTTTATGGTGCTTTTTTTTTTTTATTTGAAAAAATATTAACACTATTAGTAATGACGGTAAAGCTACATGACAGATTTGACTAGGGTCTAAATGTCATTACGAATGGCAGTACTGAACTGTTCACGCCTGCAATTGCAGCTTTGACTCAGTCTGCTTGGCGCAATGGCAATATGTGTTCGCTCCTTTCCAACGCCAGAATGTAGTACACATATTGTCATTGTCAGTGGCAATATGCTACTGTTACTGCACTTCCCTACGTATGCATGGCAGAGGCATGCAAGTCTCGTCTCTTTGAGACAGATACTCTTCCATACCGCCACTAACAGTAGCGGTATGGGTGAAAAATTTTGCTTTAAAGAATTCCAAGATCTGAAGAACTCACTCGCTTCTCCTCTCTTAAACCTCCGCCTCTGCTTTCTTTCCTCTCCATAGCTTTCATCCGTTTGCAGTGTTTGAGCAATTTTTTTTTTTTTTGTTGTTCATCTTCTCATTTCTAAAAATCCTCAAGCTTTTATTTAAAAAGAAAAAGGTAATTTGTAATTGATATTTTACTATATGTATGTTATTTATTTTTTGTATTAAGTGAAAAGAATATAAATTTTTTTGCTTCAGATATATGAAATTTTTTTTAACAAACTTTTAAAAATATATTAGAGAGTTCGTTAAAAAAATTAAGTCACTTATTTAGTGTTGCAAAATTTATAATTTTTTACAGAATTTTGTTTAGTTAAAAAATTATGTTTAATATATTAGAAAGTTTGTTAAAAACATTAAGTTATTTAGGGTTGTAAAAATTTATAATTTTGTACAGAATTTTGTTGACTTTTTTACATAATTTTGTTTATATAATTAGTCAATATTTTATAATTATTAGTTTATGTGGTTTTTTTTTTTTTTTTATTAGGTGTGATTGAGGAGGTGAAAATTTATATATACAAAAGGTATGTATTTTTATTAATTAATATGTTGTTGCATGAAATATAATTGTTGTTATGAATATTGTTAGATATAATTGTTGTTATGAATATAGTTATATATAATTGTTGTTAAAAATTTTTTTTTGTTGATTTTTTATTTATTGGTTAATTTAAATCATTTTTTTATATTTTATTTTATATAATTGTTGTTGTGAATATAGTTATAATAATTTATATCATTTTATTTATATAAGTTTAGGTTATGTAGTAAAAAAAATTTATATTTTGATAGCATATTGTTAACATTTTTACATGTAGTTTTATTTTGTTCTTTTTTTAAAAAAAATTATATATTTTGTTAATTAATTATATTGTAAGTTAAATATGACTACATATCTAGTTAATATTTTTATATATTGTCTTATATATGTTGGATTTACTTAAAATACAAAAATTGTTTTTATATTTAATTTAATAATTATTTTATACATATTAATTTAAAAATTGTTTTTATATTAATTTATTAATGTGTAGGTAATTAGTAAGAAAATTATGTTATTAGTTATAAAATTTCAAAATTTACTAAAAATATATAATTAGTTATTCGTAAAAATATATGTATTTAGGTAGTTAGTACAAATATGTAATTTTTTTATTTAATTATATAATATGTAAATTTATATCATCTCTACATATATAAGTGTTGTTATGTAGACAATCAAATTTATATTCTTATAGCATGTAGTCTAAAAAAAAATTTTAGTTATAAAAAATTATTTTAGTGAAAATATTTTTTACGTTATAAATTTAGATAATGTCTTATATATTAGTTGCATTTTATGTTGTGTATACAACCATTTCATTTTACCAAGTTCAATGTTAGTCAAATTAGTCAACATTTATATGTTTCGATGCAACAACAAGATGGCAATCATCACCACTTTCTCCCGAGGGTATGACTTTGTTCTTGGTGTTGTTTAATAGATGTTGAGTGCCGCTTTTCCCCGTTCAAGAATCTCCATCTGCTTTAAGGCTTTTAATATGTTGATTATTTATAATATGTCTTATTTACATGATGAGAAGTGATGTAGTTAAAAAATTATTTTTATAATGACATGGTTGTGACACATTTATTGTAAGAAAGAGTAATTAGTTAATTGTTAAAGTTAGTATTTAGTAAAAAAATGTAATTTGTTGTGAAACATTTTAGTAAGAAAATTGTGTATTTTTCTTGGCTTATATTAGTTTTTTAATATAAATTGTGAGAAAAATAAAACGATTAGATACTTAGTGTTGCAAAAATAATGTAATTTGTATGGGTTTAAAATTTGTATGTAAAACGTTATCTAATATCTTTGTTATTATTTCCTTAATGTGTTTAAGGAAAATGTCGTACATTGAGCGAATTCAACGAATCAGTGACTATAGACAATTATGCAGAAATAGACCTCGTCGTTTCGGGGCTCGCATAATAACTACTCTTAATGTTCCTAGAACTCGAGAACAATGAGAAAGAATTACACAATTAACAAATGAACTCGATGCATATAAAATGAAGTCTGAGCATACGTCATGCGAACATATCTAAATAGTGAACCACAAGATTGAAAAACTTATTTGTAGAGGCAAAAGGATGATTGAAATAAATAAGTGGTTTGCATTAAGTCATACATTGCCTGATGTATATAGTGATCGTTTTACAAAAATTTGGAATGAAAGTAATATGACTCTATTCTACGATGATTGTGTATATTTATTGTTGGAGGATGACGTTTGACACAAGTTAAAAAGGACTTACAAACTTGCTAATAGTCCAAATATTCATCTTGCAAAAGGTCCTAGGCATAATTTTCCTTGGTTGAAAAAAATGGCAATCAGTATTATGGATAGAGAAAAAATTGAAGAGTCAATGCTGAGGGCAATTAGGTTTAGGTAATATATATAGTAATGTCAAAATGTAAGGATGTTTTGTACATATTGTATTTAATGTTAATAAAATTATCTTTCTTTATTTAATGTATGATCAAATGAAATATATACATAAATATCATATGGATACCTATTTAAGCAATATTTTATTGTATTTTGTTACATATAATTGAACAATAACAACTATATTGTTGGTAAATTTTTTTTTTATCTCTTTTATTAATAATTATTCAGTTTTAAATTATATTGTTGGTAATAAAAATGCATATTTTATTATTTTTTAATGTTGTAGTTAAACACTTTTTTATGTATTTATTTATGGAATATCTCTTATTTATGTTCTTATACATTATTTTATTTTATTTTATAGATAGTGATATCAATGATGTAACTTCTCAAGCTATATAGGTATGTTAAAGTAAATTATATTTGCTGAACATATTCATTATTGGAAAAAATTTACTATTGTTTTTTATATATCAATAATAGGTAAAATATTAATAGAAATTAAAATATTTGTTGGTTGATATTTAATTATGAAGATATGCTATTTTTTTTGTTGATATAATTATGATGTATTCAAATTTGATATCATGTTTTATTTATATTCCATATCAATTTCATTTGTTATGATAATTTTTATTTCATTCCATATATTGAAAAATTTAATGACGTAGTTAGATGAAAAAAAAATATTTATTGTTGTTTGAAAATTGATAACTTAAAAAAAATATTTACTTGTTTTTTTAGCTATAAAAAATTATATTCATTACATATAATCCAAAATGTATTCCGATCATTATTTATATTATGCCAAAATGTCGAATGCAAGAGCAGTTATAATATATTGGGATGGTCAAATTATTGAAACTGAGTGCGGACCAAACGTAGTTAATGCATCTTCGAGAAAGATCAATTTTAGTGATGATTTTGATCTTTCAGGGTTACATACTATAGTTACAAATGCATTGGGAATAAGTGATGCTGCGAATATTAAGAGAATTTTATTTAGAAAGCCAATTATGAAATTTGGTCAAAATATGGTGTTTGGTTTTTCACAAATAGTTTTCGATTTGGATATTAAGAATATGTTTGAAATGGTTAGGCAATTCACGGGGTGGCTAACCATTGAACTGTATATTGAATTGAGTGGAGGTAGAGGTGAAACTATACCATGTGTCAAGGCTAGTTCATCAGGATATAATCATGATGAAGTTGAAGTTAAAGAGGAAGAAGATGAACGTTTTGTTGAGGAGGAGGAGGATGAAGTTGAAGTCAACGATGAAGATGTTGACGAGGATGATGAGGAGGATGATGAGGAGCATTATTTTGATGAATATGATGATCATGATCATGATGATTGTAATATGGATGGTGGTATTGAAGTTGACAATGATAATTCTTTGGTCGCATTAGTTGATGGTTTAAATAGAGAAATTCCTTTGCAAGTTGATTGTGTCAATCTCGAAGATATGTATGTAAATAGAAATCCCTCTGATGTAGATGATATATTATGGGATCCCTTAAAAGAACTGGTGCAGGGTATGTTATTCCAATCTCGAAATGCAATTAAAACAGCTTGCAAATTGTATTCTATGAAAGTTGCGTGACAATTCTAAAGTTTTAAAACTAGGTTTAATACTATAACCTTAGTTTGCAAGTTAGGCTACGAATGGAGACTAAAAGCCAATGAGTTAAAGAAGAGTGGGTTTTGGAAAATAACAAGGTATAATGGTCCCCACAGTTATATTGCACCTGGATAGAGTCAAGATAATAGGAATTTTAACTCCAATCTGATAGCTGCATATGTATAAGCAATACTACAAGAGCAACCTGACATTAAAGTGTAATAATTTCTTGCTGGGTTATAAGAACAATTTGGTATCACCCCAAGCTATAAAAAGGTGTGGAAAGGAAAATAAAAGGCAATTGCAAATTTATGGGGGGATTGGGACGAGCCATATAAATTGCTTTGTCAGTTGATGATTGTTGCTGTCACACTTAATCCTAGTTCTTATTAGCATCACAAAGGGGAGGCACATTTTATAAATCACATTCTTATACCCAATGTTTGACAATTCAAACGTATTTTTTTTGCATTCAAGCCATGTATTGATGGCTTTAAACATTGTAAACCTGTCATATATGTGGATGGCACCTTTCTATATGGTAAATCTAGAAGTGTACAATTGACTGCTGACGTAGTTGATGGGAATAACGCTATAATACCATTAGCATTTACTTTAGTTGAAAAGGAGTCTAAACATAACTGGGACTAATTTATGCAGAGGTTATAATTTTGTTTATGTGATGGGAGAGATGATATTTATATCATTTTAGATCGGCATGTTGGAATTAAGCATGCGATAAGGCAAAAACTGTGGTCTATTAATGCACATTGATACTATTTGCGTTATGTGCTTAGCAATTACAACACTAAGTTTAAAAATGGTGCCATTAAGAACTTACTTGATAAAGGAGGTAGAGAGTTCCAAAAAAGAAAGTTCAAGAGATGGATGGACAAAGTTAAGCTCCTACATCTAGATTCAAAAAAATGGATTGATAAAATACCGAAGGAGAAATGGACTTTATTGTATGATGGTAGTCATCGTTATGATGTGATGACTACAAACTATGCTGAATCGGTTAATGCCATATTAAAGACAATTAGATCGATACATGTGACTACATTGATGTAACAAATTTTTCTTAAGTTGGTTGATATGTTTAATTAACATCAAACTGAATACACAAAATTGTTAAATAATGGCTTGTTATGAACACCAAAATGTGTGGAAATACTAAAGCATTGGATTGATAAGGAAAACGAGCATATCGTGCAAAGATATGATTAAGATAATATGATTTTTCAAATTATGATTAGTTTTAACAATGCCCGGAAAAAAGGGGTCACAAACAAGTTGTCTATATGAAACAATAAATTTGCACATGCGATAAGTTCCAAGAAAGCAAAATTCCCTGTTCTCATGTCATTATCGGTTGTTTGACATATGGGCTTGATTATAAAGAATTTATTGCTCCATTCCACTCCGTTAGTGAAAATTTAAAATTTTGGGCAATTAGTTTCGTTCCATTGGGTAATCATGATTGTTGGCCTAAGGCATATGAACTGCCATTCATTCCAAATCCCTCATGGAGAAAGAAAAAAAGAAGACCAAAATCAACACACATTAGAAATGAAATGGACGAACGCAATTCTAATGCTACAATAAACTTCTGCATGAAATATGGTTTGACTGGCCACAACGCTAAGACTTGTGGACGAAATTAATATAATAATGTCTTGTATTATTTTTAATGTATATTTCTTTACTTATTTACTTTTTATGGTCCTTGTAATACTTCTACTGTGTTTTAAAAAAATATTTCATAAATTTGATGTTTAACAGGAATGAATAAAAGTGATAAAAAAAAAGTAAGCTTGTCATCTTCTTCAAATAAAGCATGGGGTAAAATGAAAATGATAATTTTTGATAAATATGAAGACCCAAATGGTATAACTTGGTATAAAACTAAAAGGGCATTCGAAAATCATCCAACTTATTCATGTCTTGAATGAGGATCTACAAATCATATATTTGTTGGGTATCATACAACAAATATTTCTGATTTTGGACAATCATGTAATGTTATAGTTAGAGCATATCCAAAATAGAGTCGTTTATGAGAAATAAGATGTGAATTGGAAGCTCATTTTGGGTACCATGAGTTATCAATACCAAAAGCAATTTTAGCAACACTACCTAAACACAACAACGAAGAAGTAAATACTGTACTTAAGAAATTACAAAAGGAGATTATTGTGATGGATATGCTTTTGGAGAAATATCATTCATGCAATGGCACATTAAGATAACATTCTTTTGGAGGAACCATAAATTACTTTAGGTGACATATATGCCTAGAGCATGAAATATTATAGTGATATTAATACTAAATTTGTAAAATACCTTCCATTATGTTTACCAAAATGTTGTTAAATAGAAATAATATAAGATATTATTTATGAAATAAATTGCATGTTTGGTAAATAGTTTGAAATGTAGACATATGAATATATGTTGTAGGAACAATGTCTAGAGTATATTCTCCAGGAGATATTTTCAAGGCCACAGGGCGTCATTGGGCTCTAGATGATGAGTTTTCATATCCAATGGACCCAAGGCAATATAATTGTCATGTTGTGATGATGAAAATGATTGAAGAATGGTAATATCAGCAACGACAATTTGAAGCACTTCGTGAAGAAGCCATTGAAATTAATATACATGTACCTAAAGCACGGGCAATTTGAATGACATGATGTAATATGGATGAAATACAAAATGCATTATATCATATTAGAGAGGAGAATAATCATATCAGAATACATTTAAATAGAGAATTCTTTAAACGCTATACACAAGAGTTATTAGAAGCTAGAGATGTAGGACAAGTTAGATTGTATTATTCAATAATGCACTTAATTAAATGTTCATCTGATAGTGAAATATCAAATGAAGTAACATAATATAAGCAATAACATTAATAAATTATTCTTCATCGGACATTTCATTATTAGAAATGTATGTAGGATTATTAAGAACATTATTAACCTCTGTCTCAGAAAGTGTCCTACCCATTGCAGTAGCTTGATTGTTAACTAGCTTTAACATATAGTATCTTGATCTTTTTATTAACATCCGATTATTCTCCTCTCTAATTCTTCTAATAGAAACTTCATATTCTGATTGGTTTCTTCATTGCATTGACAAAGACAAACGCCTGACAGAAGGTGCTCCCAATTCATGTAGTTGCTCAACTATAATCTCAGCTTCAGTAACTTGAAATGCCCATTCCTGTCATAGTCCTGCATAATATTCTTTTAGATCCAACACTCTCAAATTGCAATACCCATCATTTAATTATGGTAGTAGCTATATTTTGCCTCTACCACCATATGAAGAACCCCCGGCCATATAAAAATAATTAATTACGGCTATATGAATGTGTATGTGAATACGATAAGAATTATACAGAGAAACTATATGTTTTTATACTACTAAAATGCAAATGAATGACAATAAATAAAGTTGATCACATTTGTGACCACATATGATCCATATTCAGATGTTTGACACGCGTGTTGTCAAATCAAAAGTATTTATGTCCTCACCTGACAAGGGGTTCCTATATTGTGGATGTCTATTTATATCACATGTGATTACATTATTAGTGGTTATAGTTGACACTCATGTTTTCCATTCAATATACGTTATGATTCCATGATATGTGGTAGATTAATTATTTCTGTCATTTTGAATTGAATGTTCATTGGGTTATGGTTGTATTATTAATTGTCAAATTAATTCATACAATTGTCAATATCAATTAATTTATGTAAATGAATATAAAAGGATCAATATATATATATACACATTGCACATGAGCTTATATCAATAGTTAAACGTTATGATGTGATATAATTTCTCATTTATTTTTTTAGATATGGATCAAAATTTCGTGCCACGTGATTACATTCAACCTGGGCCTTATGATGCATCATTACTATACCTACAAAATGAGCATAGATCACATGCTATATGGAATGGCCAGGTAATTATCAATATTTAAAATAAGTGTTATCAATATCTTCAATATTAATTAGAATTATTAGGAATAATGCATATATAAACCAAATTTTTTTATTTGTATTTTCAAGAATGTGAAATGGATTAGACTATTAGTGAAAGTTAAATGGATTATATTGTTATCAAAATAGAGTGTCATTATTAATTATTAAAATTATCTATTCAGGTGGAAGAACCCATCTTAAGATGTCAATGAATGGCTCAGACTAATGATTTATATGCAAACTTAACTCTTGAAATGGAGGGTTTATTAAGAGACGCGGGCTTTCATGGAGTTGCATGCCTTCCCCAGTGTCATTATAATTGGCACCTAATTTCTGCTCTTATGGAGCATTAGAGACCAGAGACATATACTTTCCATTTGGCAGATAGAGAGTGCACAATCACACTCCAGGATATTGCTATTTTGACAGGACTGCTAATTGATGTGCATCCTATTACTGAATGAGTTCGACGTGATTACCTAAATTTATGCCAATTGCTTTTAAGGATTTCACCTGAACCAAGGGACATTCACTATTCTTTAGTTTGAAGTTCTTGGTTTACCCAACACTTCTCAGAATTGCTTGAATAAGTTAACCATACGACATTGCATAGGCATACATGTGCCTACATATTACAGCTTTGTTGTCAGTATTGGTCCTTAAATATGATACTGGCAAAGTCAGTTTGCTTTTCCTGCAATACTTGGATAATATTGATGTAATAGGCCAATATAGTTGGGGCTCTTTGCATGTGTGGCTACCCTATATAGGGAGCTGTGTCATGCATTGAGCCTTCCGACAGTGTCACAGATGGTCAACCCACTCTTTCTCCTTCAACTTTGGGCTTGGGAGTGATTTCCTTTTCTCACCCCTATGCTGCGTGACCGGTTGATTCCTTCACATGCACCTTTGGTCATAGGTATAACATTTATTTTATTATAAATTTAAGTTATATTTTTATTTTATATTTTTAAATTTTATCAATAATTTTATTTTACAATTGAATATTTATATTAGATGAAGTCGACCACATGGGATTACAACTATCATCACTGACATCCGATTGAAACTGGATAATGCACGTCAGGATGAGGTAAAACATCAAAAAATTTGTCTGTAATTATTCAACATTTCACAATTTTACTTATAATCATCATCATCATATACTATACTCATTATAAAGGAATTCTTATATATATATATATATATATATATATATATATATATATATATATATATATATATATATATATATATATATATATATATATATATATATATATATATATATATATATATATAATGTCATAATTACATTTATTATTATTATTATTAGTAATAGTATTATTATTAAAATTATGAATATTATGAATCTTATGAATAAAATTTATATTATTATTGTTATTATTTTTTATAGATTAACTGGGAGCCATACATCGAGGATGTCATTCAACAGTTGTCTGCTTATTATTTACAAGGGCAAGACATATATGGCTGTTGATAGTACCCCTCATATGCATCAATATTGTGGAATGGCATTACCTTAATAGGGTACTGCGGTAATTTGGATGTGTACAACCCATTCCTCATCCTCCATTTCACTTTGATGTGTTGTATCATAATAATTTACAGGATTATGACACAGATTGGGTAGAAAGACATGCTCAATGGGGTCGAGCTTTGGCGCCGTCGTGTTCATAATACTACCACTGCGAAACCTTCAAATGGATCTATACATTACCATTCACAATATTTAGAGTGGTACACATCGATGGATCTCACACGATAGTGCTCACTTGGGATTAGCTGTATGTACTTAAATTTATTTTGTCATTTTAAATCTTTTGGTAAAATTATTTGTACATTTTTTTATAAAGCTATTTCATTACAATGCATAGGCGGATGCATTGGAGCATACTGCATTGACTAAAGATTTGCAATAAGCTAATCAAATTGCCAACAATTGTGAAAATTGCAATTAATGAGTATAGATGACGAGTTATCGATGATATGCCATGCCCCAATCCTACACAATAACTTGCATCGCTCCTATAATAGTTGAGTAATGTTGGGCTTGTTGATGAGGTCACACTAAGACATCATTAGTGTCATGCACGTTGAAGAGCGATTGCTCCACTACCCTCACCTGCCAGTGCTGCATGTATTCCTGTTCCTCGGCCATACTCTGTTCATTCTGAGTTCCACACAGGACCTTCCACCTAAGTCGTCATCACCTCCTCATTGACATCATTTTCAGAAGCTGATCCTTCAGGCACTTCATTCATTTCTCCCCCTCATTTTTCTTTTACTTATCCATCTGGTCCTTTTTTTTAAGCTTTAGCTCTCACTCCTCCAATCCAATTACCTTTTTATTCTCTATCTATTCACTCTTCATCACACTATACTCCATATCTCTCTATCCTATCATAATTCACAGACTTCCATCTCATTCAACTTCCATTTACTTCTGTTTTGAATTTATCACAAATGGCTCCGACTATGCAAACTCCTCCTCATTTTCCATCATTTCCTTATTCAACCCAAAATTTTCTATCTGCATTTACCACCCTTGAACCTCAACAAGTGCCTATTCTATCACATCACACACCTCCTCCTGATCTAAATATGTACATGCCTTGTGACACTAATGTTGATGATGATGACGCCGAAGACGATGATGATGATAAGGATAATGATGATGGTGATGATTCTGATAGTGGTGGATCTCAGTTCATTGATATGAGCTCTGTACGTGTTCATCACCATCAGAATATAGGATTACGTTCTAGAGTTCGCAGACATAAACCCTGTGATACCTAATTTTTTTCTTAGTACAAATATGAAAAATAACACTTTTTCATTTGTTGCTTTCCAGCTTTAAGGTTTTTTTGTTCTAATAGTAACTATTACATATTAATCATTGTTATTTTCTTTTAACCATTTACCCTCTCTTTTATTACCAACAACACATATATTATAAATTTTTATTATTATGAATTAACAACAACAACAACAACAATACATATAGTATAAATAAAATTTTAAAACTAAATAAACAAATCTTTTTCGCTAAATCAAGAAATATATTTTCATATTGACTAAATAATTTATTCTTCATTAATTAAATACTACTTATATATTTACTAAAACATATACCTACAAATTTATCAACTATTAAATATCCATACATATATTACTAACAAATATATCTAACAAAATATAACATTTTTTTATTTAATAAGCTACATATTAAATCATTTTATTTTTAAAATAAAATATAGCCAATTTTACCAAATTTCAACATATTCAATCGTTTTATTTTTAAACAACATATCTTTTTATATACAAGTCACCTCTTCATCATGAACTTTTAATTAACTCTTTTTAATAAATAATTACTAATAAAAAAATATATTTTATTAATTACACTTCCTTCAATATTATGCACTCTTGTTATTATTCACAAATAAATAATAATAACTTTTATTATTAGTTCAAATTACCTATTTTATATTTAAAATTTTACTTAAAAATTTTATTTTACAATAATTAAAAAATAATTTATTAATAATTATAATAATTATTTTTATTTAACATATACATAAAAATAACCTACAAAATTTATTTGATATATACTTAAAATAAAACCTAAATAATTTATTTAACATATACTTAAAAAATAACCTAAATAATTTATTAATAAGTATGTAATGATTGTTATTTTTAACAATCATTACATAATTATTATTGATTAACTAATTATTAATAATAACATAATCATAACTAAATAATTATTTGTATAATTACTATAATCAGTTACCAATAATGATACTTATTGGTGTGAGGGGAAGACATAAAAAAAAACATATTCTTCACTTGTACTACTACTATTACTGTAGATGATAGTATGACCATAAAGCCACTAACAGTGGTGGTATAACTTGCAAAAAAAAAAAATTTCTCTCCCTTCCATCTCAGTCGAAAGATCATAAAATGATAAATTTTTTTTTCATATTTTACCATATAAAGAGAAAAATAAATTGAAATTGCCATAAAATAAAAATTTGTTTAAGTTTGTAGCATAATTTGGTAAATAACCCTGCAAGCGCTTACCTGTATTGGGCTGGGCTTGTGTTATGCTATGCGTCCTCATTTTATTAGCTAGAAAATAACACTGAACAAAATCCAGAACCCTGAAAAAACCCTACAAACACTAAAATTTTCGAATCAGAGAAATCAAACAGAAAAAGAAAATAAAATGGTCCTAGGGCTCATACAATTCACCAACAGAAGAGGAGACGGTGCTGGAGAACCGGTTCTGGACACCGACAATGGGGAGGAGCTGATGCACGTGCAGCCCGGCGTTGCTATCGTGATAGGCAATCGCTCACCAGAATCACCGGGCACTCTTTTTATATCAACCAGGTAAAATTATTTTTCTTTGAACTGGTTTTAGTTTTTCGAAAGCACTTTGGTTATGGCAATAACATTGTAGAAAGTCATAAAAATTTTCAGGAGAGTTGTGTGGCTGAGCGATGTGGATAGAGTAAAAGGATATGCAATTGATTTCTTGTCTATTTCGCTGCACGCAGTATCAAGGGATCCTGAAGCTTATTCCTCTCCTTGCATTTACACTCAGGTAATTTCTTTAACTCTTTCTTATCAATTTTAATTTTAATCAACCGATCTTTTTGTTCAAAATTAAAAAGCTGTAATTTGTTTCAAGATTTATGCTCTGTTACCTTCTTCCCATTTTTGATGTTGCTTTTTATTATTACTTTTTTCTATTGAAGATTGAGACAGAAGCTGATGAAGATGAATCTGACATTTCAGATTCAGAAAGTAACGAGATTGTGGACTTGTCAAAAGTCACTGAGATGAGACTTGTTCCTTCAGATCCTATCCAATGTATTTTTGCATCCTTCTTTTTAACTCTTTTATGGAATGATTTTTTTTTCTTTGCTTGTAATCGGCTTCTTTGCTACTCACTTGACTGTTACAGATAACTATTTAATTTCTTTTGGATGACAGTGGACACTTTGTTTCAGATATTCTGTCAGTGTGCTGAGCTAAATCCTGAACCTGTTGATGGTGAGTCGACCTTCTTTTACGGAATGGATTTTGTGCACTGTGACCCTGATTTTATTTTCAGTTTTCTCTCTGATAATTCAAAAATTCTGTTTTTGCTCTCTGTAGAGGATGATGGAGGAGGAAGCAATTGGATTTTTAGCGCTGATCAGATGGCAGGTGATGCTGCAGGTAAGTGATTTGCCTACTAACTGAGCCACTTTTGAAAATTATTTCACATATTTTCTCTATTATTTTGTAATATATTGATAACTCCAGAGGATGATGATGATGCTGAATGGCACTTCTCTGAAAATCCAACAAGTTCCATTGGATATTCAAATGGGGATCATGATGTAGCTCGTGGAGTGCTTGAGGTAGGCCTGTTTATCTTTGTAGCATTTGCAATTAATTAGCAGAGATGGGAATTTGTTGACTATTACCGTTACTCATTCCGGTGTTGATTTCTCGTTGTCAGTACCTATTTGTTTGCACTTTTTTCTGGAAATGCCATTATAAAATTTATGATCCATGCTTCACTGTTGAACTTGTTTGTCTTTCTTTTCGAGGCCAGTAGCATATTTTTTCCTTTCCTTAAAATGTCTTAGTAGCCGATTTGGTGTTGATATGTGCAGCTTCAAATAAATGATCAGCGGTTTGAAGATCCAGAAGAGATGGACCAGGAGGGTCAGAGCAGTCATCATTGAGCCTCCTTTCTTGCGGCTTTTAATTGTTCTTTCAATTTCTGTGCTATCGATTCAACAGGCTTGTGTAAATTAGTTTGTTTTCTGTAAGCATTTGCCATAGCAAAATTTTTGCCTTGTTCTGTAACATGTCCTCTTTAACACTTTGTAAGTCAGCGTTGTCAAACTTGCACCGCAGAACAAAACAAGTTAGTTGAAGAAATACACCAACTTTCATTGATCTTCGGAAGAGGTGTGAATTCTTTAAACCGTGCTTTTAAAGAACATAATAAACAGGTAATTAGGGCTTGTTTGTTATTATTTAATTAGTCTCAATTTTTCTATGGGTTTAATACTTGAACTTGATGTATTTTGCAATTTTACTTTTTCAACTTACAAATTTACCATTTTAATACTAACTTTCTAATTGCATCACTTATAAATATTTGTTATACGGTGGAGCTTTAACTTATAAATTTACCATTTTGTACCTATTAGCCACTTTGCTTTAAGATAGGTGTTTACAACTCAGAAAAGTTAAAAAAAAAAAATCTTAACAAAGTGGCTAACAGGAGCCCATAAAATTCATTTGCTCCTAAGTAGAAAAGAGCATCATCATCTTATGCACATTGATGGTCTCCTTTGTGCTCTTTAAGCAGCTCGTAATTTTTAACGCCTGGATATGATTGGCAATGCCATGATATGTCCATTATCAATAATTGCACACAAGGACAGGAGTTTTAGTCTAGGAATCTCCGCAATCATGCGGATGTTTTTAGTTTTCAATGCTCATAACCACGAAAGTCCTTACCAGTTTGCACTTGCAGTTAATCTCGAACAGTGTTTTCCTACAAAAATGTGAAGTCAGTTCAATGCTCATAAACCACACGACTCTGCGCAATAGTTCAATGCTCATAAACAACAAAAGTCCATATCAGTTTTTTTTGGACTATATATAATAAAATAGAAATGTGATTGAATCGATTTGCATTTAAACTATATATATTTTTTCTTATCATTTATTTCTACAATTTTTTTTTATATATATGTATATACTTTTTAGTTTCTTTGATGATATTTTTTTCAAAAAAAATCAGACATTACTCAAACGAGGTCCTTAAATAAGTTGCTTGCACTTGTAGTTCTTCTCAAACTGCATTTTCCTACAAAAATGAAATCAGAGTTCTGAGCAAGTACGCCAACTTAGTTTATGAAGTTTGGTCATGGTGGTGGGATGGATTCACAGAGGATATGATAACTAGAGTGGAAGGGACCCTCGTCACTGCATCACTCATCGTTCTTTGGAACTCCAAGTTGATCAAGAAATCAATGACAAATTTTCCACCATTGCTTCCTGGCCCGCGAGGTTGGAAACCTTCCTTCTCTTGAACCTGATCTCCATCGTTGCTTTGCTAAATTGTCTAAGACTTATGGACCAATCTTTAAGCTTCAATTGGGTAGGAAAACTTGTATTGTGATAGCCTCCGACTTGTTGGCTGAACAAATCCTCAAAGACCAGGCTGCGTCATATGGCGTTCTTGACGTAGCCTGGAGGTCTAATAGCGATGGATGGCGAAAGCTTCGCAAGGTTTTTGTTCGAGAATTGATGAACAACACCAGCCTTGACGCTTGTTGCATGCTCCGCAGAGAAGAGATTCGCAAAATGGTGAAGGAAATACACAGAAAGGGTCACCTATTGACACGGGAGAGCAAATGTTCCTTACGGTACTAAATGTTATTCTTAGCATGCTATAGGGTGAAGCCCTCAATGGTGAGGGTGGAAACGGAACTGGGGTTGAGTTCAGGGAAGTGGTTGCAGAGATTGTTGACTTGATTGGAAAACCAAATATTTCTGACTTTTTCCCTGCCCTTGCGATGTTAGACTTACAAGGGATTGTATCAAAAGTGAAGAAGCTCAGGCAACTCTTTGATAGGATTTTTGATTCTGTGATAGCAGACCGAAATAAAAATGATCAAGCTCAAAGCAAGGAGAGCAAGGACTTTTTGCAGTTTCTGTTGGACCGTATGAAGCAAGGAGATGATAAGTTCATCTCCGTCACAGACCTCAAAGCTCTTTTCCTGGTACTTTAAATTCTATGACAAATACAAGTGCATCATTCCAAATATTATATTAACATTTGAACATGATTTCTTCACAGAATATTATTTTTTTCCGCAACAGACACAACATCAACAACCGTAGAGTGGGCAATGTCAGAAATCATACAACATCCAGAAGTATTGGCAAGGGTACACGAATAGCTGGAAAGAGTGGTAGGACATGACAGCATCGTAGAAGAATCTCACTTACCACACCTGCACTACTTGGAAGCAGTAATTAAAGAACTTTTCGACTACACCCAGTTGTTCCCTTGCTAATCCCACATAGCCCCAGCGTAACTTGCACGGTTGGCGGGTACACAATCCCCAAGGGTTCAAGAGTGTTTCTCAATGTATGGGAGATGCAGAGGGACTCCAAAACATGGAGCGATCCATTGGAGTTTAAACCTGAGAGATTCCTTGAAGAAGCTGGAAAAAGCGATTACCAAGGAAACAACTTCAATTTTCTTCTATTTGGATCCGGCAGAAGGATCTGCGCAGGCATTCCTCTGGCAGAAAGGATGGTAACTTATGCACTAGCTACCCTCTTACATTCTTTTGATTGGAAGGTGCAAAACTTGATTTTGCTGAGAAGTTTGGTGTTGTTTTGAAGAAAAAGACGCCACTAGTTTGCATTCCGACTGCTTGGTTGTCTACTGCATAGCAATATTCTTGATTCTGATTCAGATATATATATATATTTGCCTAAAAGTAAAGTATAAAAGTTGGTTTTCTGTCAAAAATGTTTAACCGTTTGTTCCTTAATTAGCTTGGAGTTTATCAAAATTAATATATTGAAGACATTCAAAATATAACACAATGAATAAGGATGAAGAAACAATTGAAGATGGAATGCACAACGAGCAACCTTCTCTTTTAAATTAGATCAAGTGAAGATTAATTCTACAAAGTAATGAGGAAGGATTCCAATTTATTTCGGCATTTTCAGAGAAGTGCCCTCTAGAATATGGTTGTGATTGTAGGAAGCTTTAGGGTTTTTTTTTTTTTTTTTTTTACAATGGGGTTGGGGGATGGAACTTGCACTTGAGTTCTTAAGTACCTACGGGAGTCACTTTGGTCACTAGCGAAGGATTCACCGGCTGTAGGTACTTTTTGTGGTTGTGGGAGGACCGCTTTATTATGCAACATTCATATATTTACTATTGAGTTCCCGATATGCGAATCTTTGTTCCACTTGTAAGGAAGCTAAAATACTGTATATTTTAGTTAAAATACTGTGTTCCACTTATCGGATTAGTTAGTCGGGTCTTTCGGGATACCGGATACAAGATAGAGTTGTACAAAAAAAAATACTGTATATTTTAGTTTACAAAATAGCAGGTTCAATATAATAGAGGATTGCTCTCCTAAATCCTAACTTATAGAAATTGTTTTATCAGTTTATTCAAACTCTTTTGTATTTCAAAACATATTTTGCTCTGCTGTATATCTCATCTAACTATTAGAATAGGAAGATTAGTTGGAAATCAGTTACATTCTACTGTTGTATAAATTACTATTTATGCAAATGGAAATGATCATCATTATCTTCAGAGTTTGTACTCTGTTGTGGTATCTGACCATTAAAACTTTTTTTCCTTCTCTCTCTTCACCCTTCTACAATGACAACCAAGGGTTCAAACTCAAGCACAACCATCCGAAACACAAATGATCCAAATAATACTTTTATAATAATTAATGTAGCTGCTCAAACCCCCCTTAAATTAACCACTACAAACTATTTATCCTGGAATCCAAACACTCTTTGTTGGGTATGATCTTTTAGGCTATGTTGATGGTTCAAAGTCTTGTCCTTCACCCACCAGTACAACCAATAACACAACATCTGCGAATCCTACTCACTCTTTTTGGGTTCGTCAAGATGAATTAATTTTCATTGCTATCATTGGCTCCATTACTCCCACTATAATCCTGATACCATCTAGTATGTTCCCGCCTAGTTAGGGGCTCCTTACCCTCTAAATAAGGACACTTGGATTAGCAAGAAAGCAGATCCGTCCAGAATGGGGACCACCCTAAAGTGGAGTCCTGAGCATAGAAGGAACACTCTCCTACCAAGATTATGATTCACTATCCCATATGGAATCTGACTTCTCCCAGGTTTGAGTATTGCTATATATAGAGCCCTACACCCCTCACAAAGGAACATCTTATTCTCACATATTCAAGCTATCTTGAATTCTCCCTACTTCTATTCTCTAATTTAGGCATCAGAGTGTTTGTGGGGACTCTCCCCACTTCTCACCTTGCCTTCTGTTCGTGGATTGTAGGATACCAAGAATTCTGGAAACCAATTATCAAGTGGCGCTGTCTGTGGGAACTCCTTGGGAAAAGCCATTCATTTACTTGCTAAGCTAAATGCATCTTCACTATGACTTCTAGCCACCACCAGCCCTAACTTCTGAAGCCGGTACCAACCTTTCCGCACCTATCCTTTCAACCGACCTCTCCGACCCTCTCCCAGCAATAGTGCTTCCACCCACCTTACAGCATGCTGGAGCCTCATTGGGACATATAACTTCACTCCCTAACAACACTCCGAGATACCCATCCTTGGGCACAGACTTCCCGTATTACGCTCTGCTATAACACCATCGATCAATACCTTCTATACCTTTTCCAAGTCTACCAGAAACACCAGCAATAACCACTCTAAATTTAAACACTGTAAACCAAACACTCAACTTCAATCAAACTAGCAGGGAAGCCATGATAAAAAATGTTCAGGCGTAGATAGCTTTAATGCAACAACAACTAAATGCTATAATACAAAGTGGGCGCTTTGAGCCAGCTCAAAACAATGATAACACAACACCTCGGCAGGCCCTGGGGATGAGCATGGGGAAGGGTAAAGCGCTAGAAGGGGAGTGCAGTTCAACCATTCCGGATCTTGATGATTCAAAAATAGCTCAGAAGGTTAAAGAAGCAATATGCAAAGCCCGGAGCAAACCTAAAAAGGAAAAAGAATGTGTTACGGACAGCAAAACTCCGTTTATCAGTAGAATAATTCAGACAGAGATCCCCACTAAGTTCAAAATCCCGCCGCTTGATCAGTACGATGGGATAGGAGACCCCATCAGTCATATATCAACATTTTGAACAAAAATGTTGCCCCAAAATGTAAATGATGGAATCATGTGCAGAGTCTTTCCAAGCACGCTCATAAAAAATACTCAAAAGTGGTTTTATCGACTCCCGAAGAATTTCGTCACTTCTTTTGAGGATCTGGCATAATAGTTTCGTATCAGATTCATCACCAATATTTCCCTAGCTAAAAGCATAAATGATCTTTGGATGTGCCGACAAGGAGTTGACGAATCTTTATGAAGTCACCTTAACCATTTCAATAAAATAGCCATGCAAATGGAGTATCTTATTAATGAAGTTGCCATAGAAGCTTTGAAAAATGGCACTAGACTCGGCAAACTTAAAGACAAAATGATGACTAAAGAATCGAGTACCTTTGCAAAAGCAATGGCGATGGCAGTCTGAATGATAAAAATGGACGAAGATAGAAGGATGCGACGGGAGGAAGATAGACCATCGATCGAGGATAAACGACTAAAACATAGATGAGTAAGCTTCCTAAAAATGAATTTCAGAAATTCGACAAAGAGATTTGATAGGGAAGCATACATATATACACCTTTGAACACCTCTCAATCCAAAATCCTCATGTGGGTCAGGCAAAATGGAGTTAGGATCACCCCAACCAAGAGAATCAGCCTAAGCCGGAGATTTACCTGTGACAGGGGATAATACTGTGAGTACCACCGGGAATACGGGCATGACATGGAGGGCTGTAGAGAGCTAAAGAATGCCATACAAAGACTGGTGCAGAGGGGAAAGCTCAATAATTTCACAGACATACTAAGGAGAAGTGAAATCTTTGAAAACCAGGAGCAGGACAGGCCGGAAGCAAAGAAAACCCAGAGGGAGCCGATTGGAACGATCAACATGATCATAGGGGGAGAAAACACTAAGAAGAGATTAAAGCGTAGTAGAGGAGAAAAATTAGTACTCAGGAGAAGCGATGTTGTGTTCAATTCGGAAGATGATTCGTATGTACACCACCCCCATTGTGATGCTCTGGTAATAACTACGTGCATAAATAAGTATTGGGTAAAAAGGCTACTGGTGGATAATGGAAGTGCTATCAACGTATTATCCTGGAATGCATACAAAGCAATGGGAGGCTCTGTCACTAACCTGAAAGCCATCTAGAACCCCATCATGAGTTTTTATGGTGGAGCCATGCAATCGATGGGGATTGTCGAACTGAACCTAGAATTTAGAAACCAAGATGATGAGGAGACAAAAGTTGTCCGGGCTGTATTTAACGTGGTGGATATATCGCTGGCCTATAATGGGATTATAGGACGATCGACACTTTATGAGGCAGATGCAGTCACCAGCATCTGGCACTTAACTATGAAAGTTTCAGTTAAGAATGGAACCCTTACCATTCGGGGAGATCAACATATGGCCAGACAGTGTTACCAGATGGCCATGAAGCCTCATGCGGAGGCTTTTCCCTTAGAGGCATAGGAAGTTGAGAAGCAAGGTGTCGATCCACAACTAGTAGAAGACACAAAGACCTTACAAATCACGAAAGGAAAGACCATGAAAATTGGCAATGCACTCAACCGGAATATCAGAGAAGAAATAAGGGAAGTCCTTACTAGACACTCGGAGGATTTCGCTTCACAGGCATCCGAGATCGTCGGCGTGGACCCATAAGTTGCCTATCACTGCCTAAACATCAAACAGGGAGCCAAGCCAGTAGCATAAAAAAAAAGAACCTTTGCCTATGAAAGGCAGAGAATAATTATTGAAGAAACACTAAAGCTGTTAGCAGTTGGGTTTATTAAAGAAGTTACTCACCCAAAATGGGTAACCAGGGTGGTACTCGTCAGAAAAGAAAATGGGAAGTATAGAATGTATATAGACTACACTGACCTCAATTGAGCATGCCCTAAGGACAACTACCCGTTGCCCAAGATTGACTAGCTTATCGACTCCATCGCTGGTCATGGATTATATAGCTTCGTCGATGCAGCACAAGGTTATCACCAAATTCTGATGAAGGAAGAGGATTAAGAGAAAATGTCCTTTATCACCCATGAAGGATTGTACTGACAAGGTGATGCCTTTCAGATTAAAAAATGTTGAGGCCATGTATCAAAGAATGATGAACCAAGTCCTCTAAGACCAGATTGGAACAAGTGTAGAGGTATACGTCGATGACATCATCATCAAAATAAAACATCCAAAACAGCACCCAACAAATGTAGATAGGTTCTCCAGCTACTGAGCAAATCCAGGATCAAGTTGAATCCTGAAAAATGCGTCTTTGGAGTCCAAGCAGGCAAATTCCTGGGATTCATGATATCTCATTGGGACATTGAGGCCAATCCAAAAAATATAGAAGCCATACTTAACATGGAAGCACCGAAGAACATCCATGAAGTACAAAAGTTAAACGGCAGAATCATTGCGTTAGGGCGTTTCATTTCTTGCTCGGCTAGGCGGTGTCTACCATTGTTCTGAGCTCTGAAAAATTCTAGGAAGTTTCATTGGTCCACTGACTACCAGACAGTATTTGAAGACATTAAAAGATTCTTATCCTCACCACCCCTACTCAGCCGGCCCGTCCCAGATGAGACCTTGTATATGTACCTTTCTATTAGACGAGAATGCACCGCTTCAGTATTGGTAAAAGAAGAAGGAAGCCAACAAAGCCCTATTTATTATGTCAGTAAGATGCTTCGAGGACCTAAAAATCATGTATCCCATGTTGGACAAGTTAGCCATGGCTGTGGTCCATGCCTCTCGAAAGCTTCGGCATTACTTTTAGGCTCACTATATCATTGTCCGATCCCATTATCCACTGCGAAAAATCTTACAAAGACAGTGGTTGGTATTACTCGGTGAATTCAATATCGACTATGAGCCCCGACAATAGATGAAATCCTAGACATTAGCGGATTTTGTGCAAGAAATGGCTTCAGAAGACATAGCCTTGACCAAAGCACCGGAATGGAAGATCTATGTTGATGGAGCATCCTCAGATCAAGGTTTTGGTGCTAGAATAATCCTTAGAGGACTACACAAGGTTCACATCCGATACGCGGTCCGTATAGAGTACAATGACACCAACAATGCAGCCGAGTATGAAGCACTCTTTACGGGTTTGAAGTTGGCCATCGAAGTCAGGGCTGAACACCTCATTATATACTCAGACTCCCAACTGGTAGTCAACCAAGTCAGTGGAACCTTCTAAGTCAAAGACACTTACATTTCCAAGTACGTAGACAAAGCCAGGCAGCTCTTGCAACACATTGAACGGGACGGAGGCTGATGGGAGATCATCCAGATTCCTAGGGAAGAAAATAGTGAGTCGACTTCCTGGCCAAATCCACAGTTGAAAATAGTCAAGCATTCTGGGATATGAATTTTATCGAGTCGCTAACCAGTCCCAGCACAGAAGACCCCAAAGTTTTGGAGACACAAGTAGTCTCAGAATGGATGCGATTGATAATCCAATATCTGGAGCACGGAACACTCCCAGAAGACAAATTGCAGGCTCGACAGCTCAGGACCAAGGCAGCCCACTATTCCATCCATCAAGGGGAGCTCTACCGAAAATCCTTTCACACCCATGGTCCAAGTGCATTTCACCAGAGCAAGGGAATTACATACTCTGAGAAATCCATGAAGGAATTTGTAGAGCGCATGAATCCCACTATTCGCTCACTCGAAAGGCACTACTCCAAGGGTATTACTGGCCCACCATGTCCAAAGATGCCCAACAGCTAATGCAAGCATGTCCCCAGTGCCAGCACTATGCTCGATTCAATCACTAGTCTTCTCAGCCCCTGCATCCCATCGGCAGCCCTTGGCCATTCGCTATGTGGGGGATGGACATCCTTGGTCCTTTCCCTCCCTCTACCTCATAGAAAAAGTTTTTAATTATGGCTATTGACCATTTCACTAAGTGGGTAGAAGTAAAAGCAGTCCCAACCATTACAGAAGCCCGGATATAGCACTTCTTCTAGAAGGAGATCATTTGCAGGTTCGACATCCCCCACACTTTAATTATGGGCAATGACAAACAGTTTGATAATAATAAATTTAGGGGTTTCTGCTCAGACCTCAGTGTAAAGCTACGCTTCACCTCAGTAGCCCACCCACAGGCAAATGGATAAACGAAAGTCACCAACAGAATTCTCATGCAAGGATTAAAGAAGAGACTTGACGAGAAAAAGGGAAATTGGGTCGAAGAACTCAATAACATCATCTGGGCCTATAGAACCACACCTCAATCATCCATCAGTGAGACACCATTCAGGTTGACTTATGGCATGGACGCGGTAATACCAGTGGAAATTGGTTCACCAAGTTACCGGGTAAGCCAGAATCTCGATCACACCATCAACAATGCTGACGCTCGGATATGCCTAGATCTACTAGAGGAACAAAGAGAAAAAGTTGTAGCCACAGTTGAAGCACATCGACAAAAGGTGACATGGCACCATCATCAATGACATCATCCAAAATAATTCAAGTTGGGAGACTGGGTACTCCGAAGAGCAAATGTCAGAAAAGGCAGTTCAGGAACTGGCAAGTTAGGTCTAAATTAGGAAGGTCCATACCAAATCTCGGCAAGCACAACCAAGGGAGCATACAAACTAAGAGAAAGAGGAGGCAAAGAACTACCACGATTTTGGAACTTTTACTCTCTCAGAAAATACTATCAGTAAGATTGTATTTAACAGATGATTTAATAAAGTCTCTTTTCATTAATAAAATGCCCTTACATGTAATCAGTTACAAAAAAAAAACATATACATATCTACTCTATTATATATACACCCGGACCCCCAAGCCTGGAAATAGAGGGGGAAACCTCATCAACAGTCTCTGGATGCGCTACAGACCTAGTACCAATAGCAGCCTCTATAATCTCCCTCACAGGGTCAACACTAGCCTTTCGTCGGGCATCTTCCTTCGCAGTAAGTCTGGCAAGGTTTATTGGCGTTATTCGATTCAACGCCCCCAGATCTAGTCCCGAGTCTTGAGAGAGCAGGATCTTCTTACATTCAGCCTGATAAGATTTGAGAAACCCTTCTACCATGCCTTAGTATGACTTTTTATCATTCGCTTGGGATTTCTCAAGCTCCACAAGCCTTCCTTGGAGCTCAGCAATTTGAAGATCCTGCTCTTCGATCCTCCTCGTCAACTGGGCTTGGCTATGTTCCAACTTAGAAACTTTCTTCTGATTCGCCTCAGCATCGGACTTGGCCTCGACATATTTTGTCTAGCAGTGCTCCAGGGCTACCTTTGCACCATCTAACTTCTTCTTAAAATCGATGGCTATGGTTCCCACCTCCGTTTCCTTTAGGTTGTATTGGCTCTTCAGGTAGAAGTATTGATCCTTTGCCAACAGTAAGGCCTGAGTCATCTGCTAAAAACAAAAAGTTAGCTTCAATAAGAAACACATACGATAACAACATCAGTGGCAGAAGCTAGCTTACCTCTAATGACTGGCCAATCATAGAGTCAAGCAACCCCTCCGGGCCCTCATCGGACCAATGTTGCATATCACCGGGCAGCCTCAGCGATTCGGCGTACTGATCCCGCACTTGGCTGTTGGAGATACTCGGGGGCTTCATCCGCTTCAATATCCAGCCCCTCATATCTGGACACCCAAATAACCGTGGGCACTGAACATAAATCTCCTTATCTAGCCCCTCCGCATCAGACTTCGAATCAATCAACCGCCTCTTTCTTCGGCCAACCCACTCCAGTTGTGCAATTTCCAGCACCGCTTTGCCCTTGGGGTCGGCAAGAATCACTTCAGGTGCCACAGGAACTTCAGGTTTTAGGGAAGGAGAGGCCCGAACCTCCTCCAGAGCAGTCAGCTCATCAACTAATGAAATCCCACCCATAAAATCAAAAAAGTTAGCCATCTACAGTCGTAAAAATAGATCAAGTCAGAAATATAGCTCAAAGTAAAATAGACGTACCAGGGGAGTGAACGTGACTTAGATAGACTCTCTATAGATACCTCCGGGACACATCCTCTGCCGATCGAGCTTCGGCAAGCCCATCGAGATGTAGCCGTAAAACTATCTCCGTATCATGGTCAAAAAGTTTCACAGGATGGGTCACCTTATGACACTCATCAGACCACATCCTCCGGACATCCAAGAAGTCTGACCGATGCTCTACAATAAAAAAATGGTGTCTCCACTTCTTGTGGAGATCCGGAAGCTTTACGAAAAGGGTATGGTTAGGTACAACAGACAGGGAGAACATCAGCTCTCCCTTCTTTCTAGTCAGCCTGTATAGATATCGAAAAACATCTAAATCGGGTTCTTTCCCCTCTTCATACATTAGTTGGATGAACCTGGTTAGTATCCTATAGCTATTCAGGTGAAGCTGACCGGGTGCTATGTTATTTCTATTCAGAAATTCCTTCACAAAGGGATCTAGAGGAAATTTCAAACCCCCCTCTAGCTGGTCAAAATACACTACTAATTTACTTAGCCCTAACAAGGGGGTATGGGCCTTAAACCTCCTATCTACGGTGTGAAGGGTGTAATCAGCGGGGATACAGAACCGCCTCTGATACCACCCTCGTAACTCACTATCTACATTTGAAACAAAAAGGGCAGAACTAACTTCTTCCCTTGGGGCCATAGTGAAGAAGGGAAATACACAATAGCAGAAATAAGGAAAAAGTAGGAGGAAAACAAAAAGATCATTTGATTGCCACAAGTAAGAATTACGACAGGTAGAAATGAAAACAGCAGAGGCAATATCAATGCAGCGAAGGCAAGAACAATGGAAAAATAAAGAAGCAAAATATGCCAGTTGACAAGCGCAACAGTTTTTATAAAGACACGAAAGGATTTAGAAGCACGCCATTAACTGCCCTCATTATTGTTGCGTTCCTCCCTAGGCCATTAGGGGCCTTTTGGGGATAAAAAAGCCCATTAGACGAGGAGTCATGACAATGGCAGCAGAAACACTTTGTTTACTAACATACGAAATGATGCATCACTCAAGCAATTTCAACTATGAATCCCTAGGAGTTGAAGCGACGCCACTATGTGTCGGCCCACCCATATTTCAACTGGGCCGCTTCATCAAGCTACTCGGAATGCATCCGAGCAATGTTTTTAGCCCATTCCGGGCATCTGAGCATCTAAGTCTCTAGCATCTAAGTCCAATGACTGAAGCTGACACCCTCAGGTCACTTTTATAGTACTGAGGTTCCAAGCATGTAAGCCTCGCGTCCATGAATCGAGCATCTAAGTCTCGCACATCTAAGTCCAGTGACTGAAGCTGGCACCCTCAGGTCACTTCTATAATACTGAGGTTTCGAGCATGTAAGCCTCGCATCCATAAATCGAGCATCTAAGTCTAGTGATTGAAGCTAGCACCCTCAGGTTGCTTCTATAGTATTGAGGTTTCGAGCATGTAAGCCTCGCGTCCATGAACTGAGCATCTAAGTCTCGCGCATCTAAGTCCAATGACTGAAGATGTCACCCTTAGGTTGCTTCTATAGTATTGAGTTTTTGAGCTAGTAAAGCCTTATGTTAATGCACCGAGCATCAAAAATCTAGCGATGACTAGTTTCGTTATATTGTTTCCAAATGGATGGGTTAATTTATTGTTGTGCTCATATGCACTTGGTGGATATCTAAGCTCTACAGATTGCAATTCAGCAACGACCATCCCGAGACTCGGTATTGAGCTCTACTCTCTTTGTGACTAAGGCTGGCCACCTCAGCTCACTCGCCTTTATTACCGTATTATACCCCTTATGAGAAAGCATTAGCATCCTACCTGGACACGACGGACATAAATAACCGAATACCCTGGGGGGGGACTCTTGATACCATCTAGTATGTTCCTGCCTAGTTAGGGGCTCCTTACCCCCTAAATAGGGACACTTGGATTAGCAAGAAGGCAGATCCGTTCGGAATGGGGACTACCCCAAAGTGGAGTCCTAAGCATAGAAGGAACACTCTCCTACTAAGATTATGATTAACTATCCCACACGGAATCTGACTCCTCTCAGGTTTGAGTATTGCTATATATAGAGCCTTACACCCCTCACAAAGGGACATCTCATTCTCATTTATTCAAGCTATCTTGAATTCTCCCTACTTTTGTTCTCTAACTTAGGCATCGGAGTGTTCGTGGAGACTCTCCCCACCTCTCATTTTGCCTTATGTTCGTGAATTGTAGGATACCAAGCCCAAGAGTTCCGGAAACCAATTATCAAATCCTATTTATTGCAACTACCAAAACTTCAAAAGAAGCTTGGTCCACACTTGCCAACACTTATGCTAAACCCTATAGAGGTCGCATTAAACAATTAAAGAATCAATTAAAGAAAATGACCAAAGGGGCTGAGTCTATACCTGAATTTCTTTAGAATGTCAAAGGTAGAGCTGATGAATTAGCTCTACTTGGAGTATCGTTTGATGATGATGATCTCACTAAAAAAATTCTTGATGCTCTTGGTGATGAGTATAAGGAACTTTTATGTGCATTCAAGCAAGGGACAACCCGATCACTTTTAAAGAGCTACATGAAAAATTGCTTAATTTTAAGGCATCTTTAAACATCAACAAACCTGAATAACTGTTTCCAATCACTGCCAACGTGTCCACTTGTACAAAACCATATTGGCATCCCAAGAACAACTCCAACACCAAATCATTCACTTGCAATTCTGGATCAGCTTAAAACAATAATTTCAATTGAAGTGATTGGCAATCTAGACCATACTTTGGTTACTATTACTTATGCAAAATTCAAAGACACACTGTAAAATGGTGCCCATCCTACAAACTTCAACCAATTCAGTTAAGCAATTCAAATCCAACATGGCAACTGAAGGCTCATTATGCTGCCAATACATCCAAAAGTACACTATGGCTCTTAGACAGTAAAGCCTTACACCATATTACTTTTAACTTGGAGAATCTTTCTCTTCACACTCCATACAGTGGCATTGATAATATGATGATTGGTGATGACACTAAGTTACCAATTGTTAACAAGTTCATAGGACTCGAGAGTGTTGCCCTACACATACAAATGTGAACTTATAAATGGGGTTGAACTTATATAACACAAAACCAATTAGCTTATATTAAGGTTCAATCTACACCACTTATAAGCCCTTTATTGCTTTACACATTTTCAATGTGAGATTCTAACACTTCCCCTCAAGTGTAATTGGGCCTGAACTAGTTACACTTGCGAGAAACACAGATGGTCCACCCAGTGACTCTTGACAATTCAAATGGGGTCACAGATGGGTCGCACCTAATGACTCCCAACAACTCAAATGGGGTCACAAACGGGCCGTACCCAATGATCCAAATGTGTCACACCCGACTCTAGGTCTTAAATACGAACCTGGGATCACTATTTTGATACTATGTTAACAAGTTCATGGGCCTTGAGAGTGTTGGCTTACACATACACATATGGACTTATAAATGAGGTTGAGCCTATGTAACATAAAACTAATTAACTTATGTTAAGGTTCAATCTACACCACTTATAAGCCCTTTATTGCTTTGCACATGTTCAATATGGGATTCCAACATCAATCAGTCATATTGGTTCAATACTACTTCCCACTTCTCATAAAAATTTTAATTTACATGATGTTCTTTGTGTTCCTATTATAAAAAGGAATTTGATTTCCATTTACCAGTTTTTTAATTCAAATAATGCCTCCATTGAATTCTTACCCAATTCTTTTCTTATGAAGGAACTCAACACTTAGGAAATAATGTTGAGAGGTGAAACTAAATATGGTGTATATGAGTGGCTAGCCTCCAATCCAAATCTTGCTTTCTTTAGCATTAAGACCTCTTCTTTTGACTGGCATCGTAGTTAGGCCATCCATTATTTTCCATTCTTAAACATATTTTGTTAAAAAAATAATATAAGTTTATCCTCTCCATTAGCATATGATGTTTCATGTAATGCATGTCTCTGTAATAAAATCCACAAGTTATCTTTTTTGAACTCGACAATCACTTCTTCTCATCTTTATAAGTTATCTTTTCAGATGTTTGGACCTCTCCTATAGTCTCTATAGATGATTTTAAATATTATATCATTTTTGTTGATCACTTCAAGAAATATATATGGTTTTACCCACTCAAAAATAACTTAGAAGTTAAAGAGGTCTTCATTCGATTTAAAGCCATAGTTGAAAAACATTTTGATCAAACTATTAAAACCTTGTACTTTGATAATGGTGGTGAATATTTTTCACTTTAAAATTTTCTTTCAACTAATGGAATCTCACATCTCACCACACCACCATATACACTTGAGCATAATGGCTTGTCTGAATGTCGTCATCTCTATATTATGGAAAAAAGTTTTGCTCTTTTATCTCATGCCTATATTCCTTTATTATATTGGACATATTCATTTGCCACAACAGTGTATCTTATTAATCGAATGCCCACACTAACATTATAACTTTCATCTCTGTAGGAAAAAATATTTGACATGACACTAAATTTTTCTAAATTAAAAATTTTTGGGTGTTTATGTTACCCGTGGTTACATCCTTACACTACTAAAAAACTTAAATCAATTCAAAACCATGTGTCTTTCTTAGGTGCTCATTGACTTAAAGTGCATATTATTGTCTTAATCCAAAGTCATCCAAAATATATGTTTCTAGACATGTATGTTTTATAGAGTCTGTTTTTCTTTTTTGAATATCAAACATCTCAGAAGTCCTAGTCTCATCCCAATATCATTACAACTTGGTTTCCCATACCTTTACAAATATCGTCCATAGTGGAAGCTAATTAGCAGTCTCGTAGTGCAATCTCAAACACTACTATTCCACCAATTATTGAACCACTAGCAAACCCATTAACCCATACCATGGTTATTAGAGCTAAAAATAACATCCACAAACCACTTCAAAAAATGAACCTACATGCCTAACTTACATAGCCTCATGACATTGAACTAGTCATGGTAACTCAAGCTTTCAAGGAACCAAAATGGCGATAAAGCCATGTCTCCCCCTTTTTGATTTTGAAAAATTTATTTTGAGTTTGATAAAAATAATACAAGGTAAAGTGTGTGATAGATAACAATTGTAATAATAATGATGATATCAAATAAAATCAAATATATTTCTTTATTTCTCCTCTTGTGAATATGGACAAGATAAAAAATATAAATTTATAATTTATTCTTTATGATAAAAATATAAAATATATTATGGGAGAATTATGGCCTATTATAACAAACGTGTTAAAAACATAAAAAGAATATTGGACAATATGAAGTAAATAATTTAAAAGATATATGCATATAATGCATCACAAAAATAGTACATATAACACAACCTCACATGATCATATAGAACTTAGTTAGCTAATAATCATATGACACTTAGTATATTATAAGCATAAACACTAAGTACAAATATCACACAACTTCTTCTCTCCCTATATTGAAGACTTAAAAAAATAGAGGAAATAAAAGAACATGAACCAAAATAATGAAGAACAAAGATACATAAAATCTTTATGAAATTATATGACATGTATAAAAATAATTTTCAAATAGTTTTCTCTTCCCCTATAATAATAAAATAAAATAAGAATAAAAGAAAAAATTTTGATATTAAGGACACGCTTTTATATATGTGTTTAAAAAATATTTTTCTTTATCCCTAATTAAAAAAATGCAAACTCAAATATTTTCTCTCCCTTTGTCAAAAAAAAAAAAGAATACTAAGGAGATTGATATTTAAAAGAAAAGGAAATTTCATTAATAAGAAAAATTCATACATTACAAAGAGAAAATACTAAAAATAAACAACCATAAAATGAGCCTAAAAATAAACTAACAGCTAGAGGCTCATATACGAAAAATAAACCAAAGAGATACTGAAAATAAAATAAACAAAAAGTACATAAAATATCTATTCTAGAGGAGGGGATGAAGGAGGAGGAGGATAGGTGCAATTGTAACATTGATGCTCATAAATATGATGAACATCATGTTGAAGGTGAGCAATGTTGTCATCGATTTAAGGGAAACACACATTAAAATTATATTCAACTTCATCAAAGCATAATTGAAGTTAGATTACATTAAGGACAAGTGTTTAAAGATTTGTCCCACCTAAAGAGGTTCATTATCTTGAGCTTGAGCACCTTGAGTCAATATACCTTCACTTCTTGTTCTTTTTCTTAGAGGAGCAACATAAGGTTAAGGTTCTAGTTCTTCTTCCCCAAGGTTATAACCTTCTTGTTCTTCTAATTCTTGAAACATAGCTTCAATATTTTTACTTGCTCTAAGATCATGTTTCCAAATCCAAACTCCATGAATAGAGGTGAATTGTTTAGAATTTCTAATGAAGGGCTCATAAAGAAGTATGAGTTTGGTAGAGGGTAGAGAGTTAAAATTAATATTGTAGAATTTAGCTAGCTTTGTGATAATGCCACCAATACAAATTGCATCAGTGTTACTATCACTAATTAGCTAAATTCTCCATTATAAAAATCTTCCAAAAGTAATCTTTTCATTATGATGAAGACAATAAAAAATAAAAAGATCATTAAGAGAGATAACTTCGTTAGAAAGAGCTCTATTATTAATAGAGTAGGTAATGAATCAATGAACATACTTAAGTGCTTTGGATTTGATGTGTGAGGCTTTAATATGTTTGGCATAGAATTAAGGAGCATTTGGAGCTTTAATTGCATTCTAAAATGATGAAGTAAGCTAATAAGGGTTAACTTGAATGTGTCCTTCTTGAGAAAAGCCAAAAAGAGTATAAAACTCTTGATAAGTCATGAAACAATCTCTTCCTCCTAATTTGAATCTTATGGAGAAGTAGGGATTAACATTATAAAATTTAATGGAAAGAAGAGTGTATGAAGAAAGAAATTCAATGATAAAAGAAGGATAAGATGAAAAAGAATGAGAAAGCAAAATCATATATTCCACCTTTGAGAATAAGATCTTTGACTTCATCATAGCAACCAATTGTTTTGAAAGTAGGTTCATCCATGAATCTTGAGGGAATAAAAGATCCTTTTTAAAATTGAGACATTCTTTTCTTAATTTCTTGAGTAGAATAGGAGAATGAAAAGTGTGTTTTCTTGGGTTTATTCTTTTTACAAGAAGGATCTTGAGAAGATGAAGGAACCTTACTTAGTTTTTTAGGAGCCATGAGTAGAGAATGGAGGAATATATAAAGAATTTATAGAGAAAGGAAAAGTTTGATTGAGATAAAAAATCTAGTAGGAATAAAATGATATTTATAGGCCAGAGATTAGGGTTGAAAATAGTTTAAAATTTGCTAGAATACAAGATCATGCTAAGTGAATCTCAAAATATATCTTCACTTAGTTCTTTGACAGTAGTGATTATCCTTGTTGGAAGTTCAAAATGGAACTATATCTAGATTGCGATTCTATTAGAATTTGGGAAGTTATTCTCAAAGGTTGGTAACCACCAAAAACTATCATTGATGGTATACAAACTACTCTTTTAAGAAGTGATTAGAGTAATGATAAAAAAGAAGAAAACTACATAAACAAGAAAGCTATGATCACTCTACTTTCTTTTATGACAAGAGAAGAAGGAGGCAAGCTTCAAAGTTGCATTTTGGCCAAGAAAATATGGGAGACCTTGGAGAACCATTATAAAAGCAATGTACAAGTAAAAAATAAAAAGGTTTAACTTCATCTGTATAAATATAAACTCTTCAAAATGAAATCTCAAGAATCAATCATGGAGATGACAAATCATCTCAATCTCTCCTCATAACCTTAAAAAAATTGTAAAATATTTCTCTAAGGAAGAGGTGAACAATAAAATTCTAAGAATTCTACATAAGAAGGATTGAAAATCTCGAGTCACTTCAATTGAAGAAGTTTAAGATCTCTCTATCCTCTTAACTGATGTGCTTATTGGTAAGCTCTTGATACATGAGCTCACAATTAAACAAAGAGGTGAAGAGCAAAAAGAGAAAGAATAAAAGAAAAAAAGAAAAAAAGCATAGCATTGAAGGTCTCACAAGAAGAAAGTGAAGATAAAAATGTTGAAGATTTTAGTAATAAAGATAGTGATATTGCCCCGCTCACTAGGAACTTAAAGAAGTTTTTAAGAAAGAAAAATTTCTCAAGAAAAAGGGATTTTAACAAAAAAATTGAAGGAAATAGCAAAAAGCAAAATTAAAGAAGTTACTTACTATGAATGTAAAAAATTGAGACACATCCGAAGTGAGTGCCCCAAACTTAAATTTTAGAATAAGAGAGCAAAGGATAGGAAGAAGGCCTTCAAAGCTACTTGGGATGACTCCTCTGAATCTGAAGAGTAAAAGGAACAACAAAAAGTGACCACTTTTTACTTTATGACTTTTAAAGATAAAAAAGTGGTATCATTTACTTTCAACTCCTTTTATGATGATTATTGTGATTATGATGAATATGATGATGATAATATTGAGAGCGCTATTATGAGCAAACTCTTACTTAAATGCAAAAGCTTATTATTTAAAAAGAAGCATTATAAGCATCAGTTAGCTAGCTTGACCAAAGAATTTGAAAGTTTATAAAATAATTGTACTAAACTTGTTGAATCAAATGAAAAACTTATTAGTAATGCAAAATCTTCTAATTCCTTGGAAGATTAACTTAAGAAAGCAAGTGATGAAAATCATAAGCTTTCTAAGGAGGTCTTAGAATTAAAGAATTCCATTGCTAAATTCAAGAAAGGAAAAGAAAATTTGGATAGTCTTCTTCATTCTCAAAAATTTCATGGAGATACCTATGGAATTGGATATAAAAATGGCATGCCTTCATCATCATCATCATCATACATTAATTTTGTTAAAGCCTCACATGGCTCCACTCCTTCTATCTCTAAACCAAATGAGACTTAAGCTTTTAAAGCTAAAAAGTCTTATATGTCAAATAACAAAGGAAAGTCTCTTAAGACTCAATCCTATATGACATAAAGAGGTAAGACTCAAAATAGAGCACCTCAACCCAAACATCCTTACATGTACACTTATAAGCTTATTGCACAACACAATGCACCTAAGATTTTACACAAACCTATTAAAATACAGATTTCCATTATTAATGTATGTCTCACACTTAAAATAATAGGAGATATACACCATCACAACACAAAAGACATGTTTCACACACTAGGAAAGCATATCATCCTAGGAGAAACAAATTTAAAAATGTTATATGTTCATATTACATGATTAAAGGACATACCAACAATGTGTGCTTCTGTAGAAGACTACGCATGAATTTTCTTCCTATGAATTATCTTGAGACTAACCAACCTAGATCAAGAAAGGTTTGGATTCAAAAGAACACTTAAATTATTTTGTGTAGGTGTGCTTAAAATCCATAAGAATAAAAAATCAGTGGTATTTTGACAGTGGATAGTCAAGTCATATGACAGGAGACAAAGAGCAATTCAATAAGCTTGATGCTAAGGATGGAGGACATGTTTCATTCGGAGACAATGCAAAAGGAAAGATTATGGGCATTGGAGAAATAGGTAACTCTGAATCCTTATCTATACATCATGTGTTACTTGTTGATAGTCTTAAACATAATTTTCTTAGTATAAGTTAATTATGTGATATGGGAAATAAGATGACTTTCTATCTTAGAAATTGTTTTGTTAGTAGTCTTGATAAAGACAAAGTAATTTTTAATGGTGAAAGAATAGACAATGTTTATGTTATTGATTTTAACAAAATTGATAATAAAGATATCAAATGCTTAATGTCTATTTTCCATGACACATGGACAAGGTATAGAAGGTTAGGACATGCAAATTTTGAGCTTTTGAATGATCTTTGTAAATATGAACTTGTGATTGATTTATGTAAGCTTGGATTCACTAAAGTTAAACCTTATAATGCTTGTTAAAAGGAAAAACAATCTTAATCCTCATTTAAGCTAAAAAATGTAGTCTTTACTTCTAGACCACTTGAACTTATATATATGAATTTATTTGGATTAATTAGAATTGCTAGTACACTATGCATATATATTGGTTGATGATTACTCTAAATTTATTTGGGTATATTTTCTTGCTCATAAGAATGATGCATTTAAAGCTTTTGAAAATTTTACGAAAAGAGTTCAAAAAGAAAAAGATTTTTGTATTTCTTCTATTACAAGTGATCATGGAACCGAATATTAAAATAAATTTTTTAAAAACTATTGTAATGAAAATGGCATTTCACATATGTTTTCTTCTCCTAGAACTCCTTAACAAAAAGGGGTAATTGAAAGGAAAAATAGAACTCTTGTAGAAATGAATAGAACAATGCTTCATGAGTCTAACTTGTCTCTATACTTTTAGGCAGAAGCTGTTAACATATCTTGTTATATTTCAAACTGAGTTTTGAAAAGATCAATTTTAAACAAAACATTTTATGAGCTATGGAACAATAAAAAACTAAAAATCTCATATCTAAGAGTATTTGGATATAAGTGCTTTATATTAAACACCAAGGAAAATCTTGGGAAATTTGATTCCAAAGCCGATAAAGGAATTTTTCTAGGCTATTCTATTTCTAGTAAAGTATATAAAGTTTTTAATAAGGGAACTCTAATAGTTGAAGAGTTAATGCATGTTATACTCGATGAATCAAACTCACTTAATCCTAAAAAGGATGTTTGTAGTGTTGATGATCTTGTAGGTGATAATGAGATTGTGAAAACTTAAGAAGAAAATGCTAGTAAGCCTTTGAAACTTGAAGGTCCAAGCAAGGAGGATAATGAGGAAACATCTCAACCTACCTTGAAGGATGAACTTCCAAAGGATTGGCAATTTAAGAAAGCTTATCCTCAAGACCTCATTATAGGAGACATTATAAAAAGGGTAATGACTAGATCTAAATTAAAGTACATTGTTAATTTAGCCTTCATTTCTCAAATCGAGTTAAAAAATGTTGATGATGCATTAAGTGATGAATTTTGGGTCCTAGCTATGCAAGAAGAATTAAATCAATTTGAGAGAAACAAAGTTTGGGCCTTGGTTTCTAGACCAAACATCATCCTATTATAGGCAACAAATGAGTGTTTAGAAATAAGATAAATGAACAAGGTGTCATAACTAGAAACAAAGTTAGATTAGTAGCTAAAAGTTATAATCAAGAGGAAGACATTAATTATGATGAAACCTTTATCCCTATTGTAGAGTTAAAAGCTATTAGAATGCTACTTACATTTGCATCATTCATGGATTTTAAACTTTATCAAATGGATGTTAAAAGTGCATTTGTAGATGTTAAAAGTGCATTTATAAATGGTTTCATTGAAGAGGAGGTATATGTTGAACAAACCTTTGGGTTTTGAAAAATTTGATTGTCCAAATCATGTTTTTAAATTTTCAAAAGCATTATATTGATTGAAATAAGCTCCAAGAGCATAGTATGAAAGATTGAGCAACTTCTTACTAGAGAAAGGGTTCTCTAAAGGAAAAGTTGACATAGCTCTTTTTATAAAGAAATCTAAGTATAATTTATTAATTATTTAAATATATATTGATAATATTATTTTCGGTGCTACTAACCATTATTTATATGAGGAATTTTCTAAGCTAATGCAAGGAGAATTCGAGATGAGTATGATGGCAGAACTAAAATTCTTTCTTGTATTACAAATCAAGTAATGTAAAGATGAGATTTTCATTAATCAAACCAAATATGCAAGAGATGTTCTCAAGAAGTTTAGCATGGATGAAGTTAAGACAAGCAAAACTCCAATTAGTACCATAACCAAACTCAACAAGGATAAGAATGGTAAACTGGTTGATGAAAAGTAATATAGAGGTATGATCAGATCCCTTCTTTATTTAACTACTAGTAGATCCAATATTATTTTTCTACTTGCCTATGTGCTAGATTTCAATCAAGTCCTAAAAAGTCTCATTTGAATGCTATCAAAAGAATTTTCAAATATCTTTGTGGTACAATGCATTTAGGACTTTGGTATCCTAGGAGTTAATCCTTTAAATTCATTAGTTATTCTAATGTAGACTTGTTGGTAGTTTACTAGATAGATATCACATCTAGAACTTGTCAATTTTTAGGACAGTGTTTAGATTCTTGGTTTAGCAAGAAACAAGTTTCGATTGCTTTATCCATTGTTGAAGCTAAATATATTAGAGTAAGTCTTTGTTGTTCACAGATCTTAAGGCAAAAACAACAATTGATGAAATATGGTAAAAATTGATCACATTCCTATCAAATGTGACAATACAAGTGCTATGAACCTTAGCAAGAATCCTATTTAACACTCTAGAACTAAACATATATACATTCAACATGATTTTTTACGTGATCATGTTTAAGTTAGTGATATCTCTCTTGATTTTGTTGATACAATAGTCAACTTGCTGATATTTTCACCAAACCTCTCAATGAAGAGAGATTGAATTTCATTAGACATGAACTTGGCATGATTGATAGTTCTAGTCTGTCTTGATTTTGATGGTCCTTTAAGTTTTCTTTATGTTTATTTTTAGTATATAATACTTGATCACTAGATTTTTTTTTTGGCGTTTGTTTCTAAAAATCTTAGTTTTTTTTTTGTCTTGTAAAAACATATGGTGTTTATTTTAATTCTTTGATCTTCTTAAATTTGATTTTTCTTGAATTTTTTTTTGTAATTTTTTTTAAATTCTTCCTATTTTTGCAAAATTAATAATTAATTAATGAAACCTTCATTATTTTAATTTTAGCAAAATATATCCTTCCTTAAATGTGTTCATCTTAGATACTCATTTAATGTCTCTAAAAATCCTCAATTAATTCAAAATAAATGCAATTAAATTCGCAAGGACTGAATTGTAAGATATTTTGGACTTAAGCAAATATTTTACAAAATTATTTTACTAGGACCTTAGTCCCGCTTAAGATCAGATCATGTCCCGATCGGGACATCATCTGTCAATTTTGTGTTTTTACATAGAATTGATCCTGAACGAATATCTCGATCGGGATATCACTCGGGACATCATGCCTCGACCAGGATGCGAGCATGTCCCGATCGAGACATTGATCCTAACGACATTAGGATTTCCATTGGTATCAGAGTTTAATTGAATGCTTAAAAGTATAGAATGAATAAACATGTTTCTTAACATCATAATAATCTTAAGAGGTCATATTTATACTTAAGCAATTCAATTATAGCTGTTGGAAGCAATAATTTTGTTCCCAACAAAAATAAAGTCCATTTGAATGAAATTTGGACTTTTGAGCTGCATTTTGTCAGGTCTCGGTTGGGACAAGCATTGAGTAGCCGTTACAAGTCGTTGTATTTGAATTTTTGCTTTGTCTTGGTCAGAACTACCATGTCTCAATCAAGACAGTGTTTTGATCGGGACATTGGATTGGGATCAGTTCTGCCAAAAATTGAGTTTTATGCAAAAATTGGTCTTCCTTGGTCCCGGTCGGGACTTTGACAAGATTGCACTTTTTTGTACAATTTAATCCCTGTGATGAGTCTGATCGAGATAGTATTTTGATGTCATTCTAAAATGATTTTTCTTTAATAGTTCATTATTATTTTGACTTCCAAAATACTCCTAACTTATACACACTTGAAGCAAATAGATTAGTTGCTCAAAATTAAGTTTGTTAAAATCAAAATCAAGATTGATAACTTACTAAGGTCAACACCATGTCTGAAGAGTTCAATGCCTTAGTCAAGAATGGAAATTGGGAACTCATTCCACTTAACATAAATTACAATCTTGTTTGATGTAAATGGATTTTTCGGTTGATAAAAATTTGATGGTTCTATTGATAGGTACAAAGCATGATTGGTTGTGAAAGGATTTAATCAATGTCTAGGAGTGGACTATCATTGCACATTCAGTCCTATAGTGAAACCAACTACAATGAGACTTGTTCTTAGCATTGCAGTCATTAATGGGTGGAAACTAAGGCAACTTGATGTGAATAATGCCTTTTTACAAGGCCATTTATATGAAGATGTTTACATGGTACAACCATTAGGATTCATTGATGATGATCAACCAACTCATTTATGCAAGCTTATAAAAGCAATCCATGGTCTTAAGCAAGCTTCAAGGGCATGGTATCAAGAACTTCGCACTTTTCTTCTTTAACTTGGTTAAAAAACTCTCATGTTGACACTTTTTTGTTTGTTTTTCATATTGGCATTATATCATCTATCTTCTTGTTCATGTTGATGACTTAATTATTATTGGAAGCAATATCTCCATGATTAAAGATTTTATTGACACCCTAGCTAAGAAATTTTCTTTCAAGGATCTTGGGCCTCTATCCTATTTCTTGGGGATTAAAGTTGTTCCAAATTCAACTAGATTCATTATTTCTTAATGGAGGTACATCTTGGAGTTGCTTTCCAGGAGAAAAATGCTTGATGCCAAACCAGTACTAACCTTGCTACCCACAACTTCTTCATTGCAACTTCACACCGGTATAAGTCTCTTGGATGCAACTAAATACAAAGCTGTGGTCGGTAGTCTTCAATATTTATTAATTACTAGACTAGACATTGCCTTTGTAGTTAATCATCTATCACAATTTATGCACTGGCGAACCACAGATCATTGGGCTTATGTCAAAAGATTGTTATGTTACTTATGTGGAACCACAAATGATGGCATCCAATTGCATCGTCATTCTACTTTGGTTGATGTGGATTAAGTAGGAAATAAAGATGATTTTACGTCTATAAATGCTTACAATATTTATTTTGGAAGCAATCCTATTTCTTGGAGCTCCAAGAAGCAACGCATTGTTGCTCACTCCTCCACAGAGGTGGAGTACCGCTCTGTTGCTAACACAATTGCTAAAATAGCTTGGGTCTGCTTTATATTAATTGATTTGCACATTAAGTTGCCAAGTTGTCTAGTCATTTATTGTGATAATATAGGTGCAACTCAGTTATGTTCTAATCCCGTTTTTCATTCAAGAATGAAGCATGTGGCTATTGATTTTTATTTTATACGCGATCAGGTTCAACATAGTGCTCTCCGAGTTGCTCATGTTTCATCTTTAGATTAGCTGGTTGATGCTTTGACAAAACCTGCTCCTTGGTCTTGATTCTTAGCTCTGAAAGCCACAATTGGACTACTCACTCGTTGTCCATCTTAAGGGGGCATAATGGAGGATTACTCTCTTAACTTGTAGGAATTGTTTTATCAGTTTACTCAAACTCTTTTGTATTTCAAAACATATTTTGCTCTGCTGTATATCTCATCTAACCATTATAATAGGAACATTAGTTGGCAATCGGTTACATTTTGTTGCTGTATAAATTACTATTTATGTAAATGGAAATTATCATCATTCTCTTCAAAGTTTGTACTCTATTACAATATGCTTAAAAAATAAAAAATAACATGTCCATTATTCTTAAAACTTTGTGATTCTATCTGAATTGAATTGAATTAATCAGAATTCAGTTAATTTTGAATGGTATAATTTAGACAAGTCCAACATTTTTAAAACCTTAGAAAAAAAATATAAGATTTCCTGATTTTCTATGTGTTCGCAAATAGGAACTTGCTTTAATTTAGAAGTCCAATAAATTATCGAAGAACAGAATGCCATTTTCCATTTGAACCAATAATTTGAATTTTAAATAACATTTTAACTACAATGTATATAATATATTAAAAATATTTAAGATATAAACACTACATGTGACTGTGGAAAAATATAAAATTTCTCCTCGATATATATATTCAGAAATTCAATTAATTTCTTTAGATTGGGTCGGTTTTTTTTTTTAATTAGCCCGCTGAACAGGAAATCTGCCGTTGAACCATAGTTGTTGCTTCTAATACTAAGCATGCAAGTGAATTTCAGCAAAAGTCCAAGTAAATATGGACGTTGTTGATTATGCATAATTATTTGTTTTATTTTAGACATCATATTAAGACTAATTTGAATTTTAGAAGCTGCCTCCCTGCTAAAAATGATGGCTGGCCAATGAGAATTGTAGAATACTAAGCTCATGCATTGTATATATGCTATTTATTCGATTCAGCTTAAAGCCGAAGGAGTAAGTATCGGTTAAGTTAAATCCAACCAAACCCAAATTAATTAAAATTTTAAAGATTATTTATTAAATCAAATTGAATAAAAAAAAAAAAAATCAAATGATTTTTTTCCTTTACTTATAGTCAGCTTCTTTGCTACTCACTTGACCGTTGCATATGACAATTTATTTTCTTTTACATGACAATGGACACTTTGTTTCAGATATTCTGTCATGTGCTGAGCAAAATCTTGAACCTGTTGATGGCGAGTCCTATCTTCTTTCACGGAATGGATTTTGTGCATTGTGTGTGACCCTGATTTTATTTTCAGTTTTCTCTCTGATAGTTCAAAAATTCTGCTTTTGCTCTCTGTAGAGGATGATGAAGGAGGAAACAATTGGATTTTTAGTGCTGATGAGATGGTAGATGATGCTGTAGGTAAGTGAATTGCCTACTAACTAAGCCACCTATGAAAATTATTTCACATATTTTCTCAATTATTTTGTAATATATTGGTAACTCCAAAGGATGACGATGATGCTGAATGGCATTTCTTTGAAAATCCAACAAGTTCGATTGGACATTCAAATGGGGATTATGATGTAGCTCGTGGAGTGCTTGAGGTAAGCCTGTTTATCTTTGTATCATTTGCAATCAATCAATAGAAATGGGAATTTATTGAATATTGTACTATAGACACCACATATCTCCACATTAGTATGATATTGTTCACTTGAGTCTAAATTCTTATGAATTTACTCTTGAGCTTTACCCCAAAAAGCTTTATACCAATAGAGATATTTGTCTATTCTTATGTACTCGTGATCCTTCCCACTTCTAGCCAATGTGGGACTTTTGTCGTATATCCAACAATCCTCCCCTTGAACAAAGCACCATCGAGGCCCTTCTTAAATGTTTATCTATCTATCCATTCTCTATCAATTAGGATTCCTCTCCACTTCTCTGTGTCAAAATTAGGACATTTCAATGAAGCATCCGGAGTGCACTACTAAAAGTTTGGCTCTATCTAGGTCAACTTCTCTTCACCGTGTTGGGATCAAGACACGTTTATGAAGCATCTAGAGCACACCGCCTATCAAATAGAGTGATCTAAATAGGGCCCACAACCTTTTGTTCAACATTCTGAGGATTCATCGACCATAGCTAATTTCGGGGTATAACTCTGATACCACTTGTAAGACTTTAAACACCACATATCTCCACATTGGTATGATATTATCCACTTTAGACTTAAATTCTCATAGATTTGCTCTTGGGTTTGACCTTAAAAAGCCTCATACTAATGGAGATATTTGTTTATCCTTATATACCCATGATTCTCCCCACTTCTATCCAATGTAAATTTTAGTCGTATACCTAACATTGACTATTACTATTATTCATTCTGGTGTTGATTTTTTGTTGATGGTACCTATTTGTTTGCACTTGTCTCTGAAAATGCCATTATAAATTTATAATCCATGCTTCACTTTTGAACTTCTGTGTCTTTCTTTTCGAGGCCCATAGCATATTTTTCCCTTTCCTTAAAATGTCTTGGTAGCCGATTTGGTTTTGATATGTGCAGCTTCAAATCAATGATCAGCGGTTTGAAGATCTGGAAGAGATGGACCAGGAGGATCAGAGAAGTCATCATTGAGTCTCCTTTCTTGCGGCTTTTAATTGTTCTTTCAACTTCTGCGCTATCGATTCAACAGGCTTGTGTAAATGAGTTTGTCTTCTGTAAGCATTTGTTGAGTAGCAAAATATTTGCCTTGTTCTGTAACATGTCCTCTAATCCTTTATAAGTTAGAGTTATCAAACTTGAACCGCAGAGCTAAACAAGTTAGTTGAAGAAATACACCAACTTTCATTGATCTTCAGAAGGGGTGTGAATTTTAAACCGGGCTTTTACCCCTTATTTGGTTCAATTATATCAAAAAATTTATTTTATTTCCAAATAAATTTCAAATAGAATTTATTTTCAAATGAATTTTTATTAATAAAATATGTTTTTTTTTTAAATGAATAGTTTATAAAATTCATTTCAAATGAATTCTATATTTTATTATATTATGTTTGGTATAAATTTTGAATTCAAGTTTTTGTTAAACATATCTTTTTAAATATAAAAATGTTTTTTTAAAATAAAAATAAGGAGGAGATATTTTAGTCATTCAAAAGTATAAACTTAAAATTTATGGAATTCATTTAGAAATTTCAACAATTTTGATAAAATTTGAGCTAGTTATAATCAATTTCATAAATTTAAAAATTTAGAATTACAAATGAATTTTACACAAAATTCATTTAAAAAAAATATGCATCACTTGGATTTACAAATGAATTTCATAAAATTCTATAAAATTCATTTATACCAAACATACTCTTAAAGAGCATAATAAATAGATAATTGGAGCTTGTTTGTTATTATTTAATTAGTCTTAATTTTTCTTGAGTTTAATACATTCGTGACACTTGAATTTGATATATTTTGCATATTTGGCAATGTTACTTTTTTAACTTATAAATTGATATTTTAACGTCAAACTTGCTAATTTTATATCACTTGTAAATATTTTTTGTGCAGTGGATCTTTTAACTTATAAAATGACTATTTTGTACCTACTAGTCACTTTGCTTTAAGATAGGTGTTTACAACTCAGAAAAATTGAAAAAAAATCTTTTAAAAAACAAAGTGGCTAACAGGAGCCCATAAAAGTCATTTGCTCCTAAATAGAAAAAGTGCATCATCATATGCACATTGATGGTCTCCTTTGTGCTTTTTAAGCAGCATGCAAGTTTTAACGCCTGGATATGATTGGCAATGCCACGATATGTTCATTATCAATAATTGCACATCAGGACAGGAGTTTTAGTCTAGGAATCTCCATAATCATACGGATGTTTTCGTTTTCACTAGCCAGTTCAATGCTCATAAACCACAAAAGTCCTTCCCAGTTTCTTTTAACTATATATATAATGGCAAATTTTGTGGTGTGATGATGATATTATGTCATCATCCCCCCTTTATAGATAATAAATCATAGCTTCATCGAAAATATTTTCAGAAAATCTCATGGGAAGAGTCGTCTTCTCTTTTCATTTCTTGATCTCTTTGCTTTTGTTGCCTCCGGTGGCAAGATTAGCAAACTCAATGACTTTGGAATTAAAAACCTCATTCCCTACCTCCAATTTCCCCATGTTTTGTTTTTTTTTCCCTTACTTTTTCTCCATTGATCTTATAGTTATTTATCAATTGATTGTTATTTTTATTAGACATTTTCAAAATAGTCATATATAGTCATATCTTTTACCAAAAAGACATGATTATTGTCAAAAAACATGTCTACTTATTCAAATAGACATGTCTATTACCAAATTGTAATCACTCATTCATCTTATATAAATAGAGAGTTAGTTTTTTGCAGGAATTAATTCTCTATCATAAATCAATTCTGCATAAAACACCATTATAAACACCCAAGCTTCATTATATCCTAGAGGCAAATTGTACATTGCAAATATTGCCTTTAGGAAAGTGGGATTCTTACACACCTTGGAGTAGGTTTTTCAAGATTGTTGTTACAATTTTCTAATAATCTAAAGACAATATTTCTTTTGTAGAAATCTGCATCCATGACAACACTCAAAGAATCAGCAACTAGTATAGTAAAATTAGATCGTTTTAATGGTGAAAATTTTATGAGATGGCAAAAGAGAGTGCATTTTTTATTAGTTTCTCTACAAGTAGTATATGTTTTAAACACACCAAGGCCGGAAGAGAAAGACAATGAGACTCTTGTAGAATTAAGGAAGAGGCAAAAATGAGACACTGATAATGAGATATGTAGAGGACATATTCTGAATGCAATAAGTGATTCACTTTTTGACATCTACAACTATATGCCTATTGCAAAAGAACTTTCGGAGAGATTGAAGAGTTAGTACATGCAAGAGGATGCCATAAGTAACAAATTCATTATCTCTTGTTTTAATAATTATAAAATGAATGATTCTAGGCCAGTTATGGAATAATTTCATGAGTTAGAAAGAATTCTTAATAATTTTACACAGCATAATATGCATATGGATGAGTCTATCATTGTGTCTAATATTATTGATAAATTTCCCCCTTCATGGAAAGATTTTAAAAGAAATTTAAAACATAAGAAAGAAGATATTTCTCTTGAGCAACTTGTTAATAGCCTTTGTGTAGAAGAACAAATTTACGAGAAAATGCGAATTCAAGATAAGACTAAAGAGTATTATACTCATATCTCTAAAGTTCATGTAATGGAAGAAGGAAAACCCTTTAAAATTTCAAACAAGAGGACAATTCAATATAACAATACCTAAAAATTTAGAAATAAAAAGAAGAAAAAGGACAGTTGTTATTTTTGTGGCAAAGAAGGACATTACAAGTCTGAATGTTGATACTTCAAGAAACAATAAGAGAAGATGAATAATAAAAGATCTTCTTCTAATGTTGCAAATGAAAATTTGATTGCAATGATTTCTGAAATCAATCTTCTTGAAGATAATGATATGGGCTAGTGGACATATTCGAGTGCAACCCGTTATGTGTGCAAGGACATTGCTTTGTTCAATAATATGGAGTAAGTTGTTAATGGTATTATTTTGTATATGGGAAATGCTACTTCAACACCTATTTTAGGTGTTGGTAATGTAGAACTAGAGTTTACTTCTAGTAGGAAATTAATTTTGAGAAATGTGTATTATGTACCAGAAGTTATAAAGAACTTAGTTTCGAGTAGCATTTTGAATATGTTTAGTTTTAAACTTGTATTTGAGGTGATAAGTTTGTCTTATCTAAAGGGGACATATTTGTGAGAAAAGGTTATTTATGTAATGGTATGTTTAAACTTAATGTACACATTAATAATAATAGTAGTAGTGTTTTTGTCTATATTGTTGATTCTCCTTATTTATGGCATAATAGGTTAGGTCATGTTACTTTTAAAATAATTAAAGACATGGTTAAACTTGATTTAATTCCTTATATTGATCAAAACCATAAAAAATGCACTACTTGTATGTTAACAAAAATAACTAGAAATACTTTTCCAAAAATTGAAAGAACATCAAATGTATTAGATTTAATACATAGTGATGTGTGTGATATGCATAGTACTCATTCCTTAGGTGGAAAGAAATATTTTGTCACATTTATTGATGATTTTAGTAGATTTTTATGTGTATTTGTTACATTCTAAAAATGCAGTAATTGAAAAATTTAAAATCTATAAAAGTGAAGTTGAATTGCATTATGAGACATTTATAAAATGTCTAAGGTCTAATAGGGGAGGAGAGTACTATAATCCTTTATATTTTGAGTCCACAAGGATAGTTCATGAAATTATTGCCCCATATACACTATAAAAAAATGGTGTAGCAGAAAGGAAAAATCGAGTGCTAACTGAAATGGTAAATGCCATGATGTTTAATTCTGGTTTGAGCAAAGGATTTTAGGGTGAAGCAATGCTTACAACATGTCACATTTTGAACAGAGTTCTTAATAAAAGGAACAATACAACCCCATATGATTTCTGGAATAAAAGGAAATCAAACTTGAATTATTTTAGAGTTTGGGGATGTCGTACTATAGTAAAAGTACCTGAACCCAAATGAAAAAAGTTGGGAGAAATGGGAGTTGAGTGCATTTTCATAGGATATGCACATAAAAGCAAGGCATATAGATTTATGGTCATAGAACCTAATGATTCAATACCAATTAATGCAATTATTGAATCAAGAGATGTCATATTTGATGATCAAAGGTTTAAGTCAATTCCTAGACTTAAAGATAAATTTTTAGAACAAAACAGTTTAAACTTGGATAAAAGTAAGCAAATTATAGACAATGATGAACAAGAAGTTGTTGAACTTCGAAGGAGTAAAAGAAGAAAGAGGAAACCAATAAGACATGAAAAAGAATTCTTTGTATATCTTATGGAAGGAATAAGAGACTCAGTTAGCAATCAAATACCATATTATTATAATATAAAAAGTAATCCTTAAACATTTGAGGAAGCCATGAAATCATAAGATGCAGCTTTCTGGAAAGAAGAAATTAATGATGAGATGGACTCAATAATAGAAAATAATACATGGAAATTAGTTAACCTACCTCTTGGTTCTAAACTAATTCGATGCAAATGGATATTTAAAAAGAAAATGAAAGTTGATGGAACTATTGATAAATTTAAAGCTAGATTAGTGGCAAAAGGCTTTACACAAAAGCAAGGGATCAACTATTTTGATACATATTCTCCAGTAGCTTGAATAGTTACTATAAGAGTGCTAGTAACATTAGCTTCCATCCATAAAATGGTTATTCATCAAATGGATGTGAAAACAACATTTTTAAATGGAGATTTGGAAGAAGAGGTTTATGTGCAACAACTTGAAGGATTTGTTGTTTCTTGACAAGAAAAGAAGGTGTGCAAACTTGTTAAGTTTTTGTACAGACTAAAACAAGCACCAAAACAATGGCATAAGAAATTTAACCAAATACTACTTGCTAATGGCTTTAAAATTAATCAAGTTGATAAATGTGTTTATAGCAAGTTTTGTGCTGATGATGGTGTCACAATCGTTATTTTATTGTGTAGATATTTTCTTATGTAAAATAATTTAATTAAATTCTATTATTTAAAAGCTTTGAACTTATTATCATTATTTTTATTACTATTACTAGTGTTACTATTATGCTTGTGTATTACTATTATTGTTATTATTATTATTATTATTATTTTTATTGTTTGATATTATTTGAACGTTATTTTTATTATTATCAAATTATTTCATTAATATTAATTATATTATTATTATCAATTGTTATTTTAATTGTTAGTGCATGTGTATGTATGTTTATATATATATATATTAAGATTAGAAACAATTTTTTTTTTACGAGACAGAAACATTACTCATCTCTCCTGTTTTTTTCTTCTCTTCGCCAACCACCATTGTGCCTCCCTTCCTATTGCCGGACCACCTCCACCTGCCACCACGACCACCACCAAACTTCACCAGCATCTCCTCCTCTTCTTCTTCTTGTCTTCCTGCTGCCAACTTCTTTTTTGTCATTATTTCCGGTGGACTGTGGGCATGCACACTAGATCGGTGACGTTCTCGATGGTGAGAGCTCATGTTCTTCGGCTTGATTAACTCCTTGAGCTCTGGAGAAGATTATTCTAAGCTTGGTACAAGTTCAAACTCATTCGATTGTGAGTTTCATTTGATTTTTAGCTTATGTCCATTTTCATTTTTATTTTTTTAAGCTTGAGTGGGTATGATTTATGTTAATCTCTTTCTGAAATATTGATGTATGAAACTTAAGCCTTTCAATGATATTTTTTGTTGATTTTTCTGAATTTATTTTATTTATGGGTATTTTTTATTATTTTATTATTAAAATATTGAATTTTTGTTAATTAGGTTAATTAATTATTTTAATTATAAATTTGGTTAATTTAGTGTTAATATATGTTGTTATTAATTTTAGTGTTGAGAAAATAATTTTTGAGAATATTATATATTTTTTAATAATATTTTTGTATTATGTATATATTGGAATTTTGGGTTAAAGTTATATTTTTGTTGAAAATATTAGTTAATTATATGCTTAGGTAATGCTAGAATATTATATACAGTTAAAATAATTTTTATGATTTTATATAATTTTTGAGGAAATTATTTATATTATGTAATTTTTGAAAATATAGGTTAATTGTGGATTTTTGTTAAAATTATAGTCAAATAATATGTTTTAAATGATTTTATGATTATATAGGGTATTAAAATGATTTTTGTACATTATTTACTATTTTTCTCTAATTAATACTAATTTTTGAAAATTATATTTAAATAATATATTATTTACTATTTTGGTGATCAAATGGGATTTAAATTAGTTTTATTATATAATTAAACTATTTACATAGTTAATTGTGATTTTAACTATTTTAGGTCAATTATTTAAGAAATTAGTTTTTATTAATATTGTACAATATTTAAGATTTTGTTAATTAATTTGTGATAATTTTGGAATATTATGTAAATAATAAATTTATTTATTATTTTGAGCTTAAATGGGTATTTTATTTTTTCTATGATGTTAAACTGTGATTTTAATAATTATTTACAATTTATGTTAATTTAATTGTAAAATGGGAATTTTATTCCATTTATGAATTTTATTACCAAATATTATTTAAAAATTAGAATTTTATGTTTTAGTTGAAAAATAAAGGTTTTTAATATTTTTATAGATTTTTGATGATTTTTATTATTTTACTATTTAATATTGTTGGTTTGTGATTTGTGAAATTCGATTGGGGATTTGTGCAGTTTGGGGTCCCAACCTGAGGTGTTGTGCCTTGTAATTTTAGAAGTGTGTTTTCTGTGCAGGATCGGCCCTACTTTTGTAGGAAGACATCCGTTTTACAAAGGAGACTCTACTGAATTTTTGATAGATTTTTCATAAAAAGTGACAACCAGTCTGAGTTTAGTTTTGAAATTTTGATTGAGTCTTTCTATAGTAATCTTAGAAGTATAAAGTTAGAATATATTCTAATTTATTATTATTTATTTTTTTAATTGCGTCGAGACCGAGGCCTATTGGACCACACTCGTCCAATCAGTCTCGAGGAGTGCAAACGTGTGAGTTATTATACTATATATGCATTGCATTTAGGATGCATGAATAAGGATTTTACATTTTATTTTATGTCTAAATGTGATTTATGTATTAAATAATTTAGTATATTTTTGGTTTATTTTTAGCGTATCTTTGGTATATTTAGGGTTTATTTTGATTTATGCATGTTATTTAATTAGGTACAATTTTAGTATAGTTTTGATATATTTCAAAATAAATGCATGTTATATTTTCGATATATATACTTAGAATGTTTTAGTATATTATTTGTTTTATTTGGCATATTTTTATGGTTGATTTTGAATTTATTTAGCATATATATACTTGAAATATACTTAGTTTATTTTAGGTATATTTCTGGTATGTATATGGTTTATTTCGTTATTATGAATGTTGTTATGCATTATTTATTTTCCATATGTATGTTTAATTTTAATTGAAGTATATCAATAGAACGTGCTACCTAGTGGGCAGCACTAGGACCATGTATGTACTAGTGCAATAGATTTTAAGGTTGAATTATAATATCATTTGAGGTAATATTTGATTGATTGATTATTGAGATTGATGTGACTGAGTAGTGTGGTTGCTAGAGCTCGGTTAACCTAGTGTCTCGGGGCCAATCACACTGACAGTCAGACTGCTAAAGCTTAGTTGACTTAGTGTCTCGGAGCCAGTCTACTGTTTAAAATGGAATAAGTGAATTACTTTGGAATTAAGTAAGCCTGTATGATTAGAGCAGTATTTTTTATTGAGGTTGCGATTAAATAAGGTTCTATTTGATCCTTCATATATTAAAATAAACATTTTCTGCATTTATTACATATATAAAAGCAGAGTTTGCCATTTGTGTGAAATGCGTGTATATGTATATATATATAAGAATGCTTGACTATATATGGTTTAGATTACATGTATATATATTATAATAATTCACTCAGTGAGGTCTAACCCCCCTTAATTTTTTTTTTCAGGAGATCTTATATTGTTAGACCTTAGTAGTAGAGCTCTTTGCTAGTGTTATTTCGCCTTAGCTAGATTATGTAAAATTTATATTTAAATTCTGATTTGTATTCTAAAAACTGTAGTAGTAGTGTTATTGTATCAGAAGAGTATTGTTTTATTTTTAATACTTTGTATCCAGTATATTGTATGAATATCTTTTATTTATGATAGGATATTGAGTATTTATATTTATATATAAAATTAGAAAAATTTTAATTAAGTCGTGCTTTTTATTTATTTACTGCATGTGTTTTATTTTTAAGGCTTACTACGGGTTTTGGATTCGAAAGAATTCCTATTTCCTAGCGCCGGTCATGACTCCCCGGATTGGATTGTGACAAAGTTGGTATCAGAGCTTCGGTTTAGAGTTGTGGACCTAGGTTTTCAGAGTCTTATTTTCTTTGGAACTACTGTAGTTAAATTTAGTTCGATCATGTCTTTGAAAAGTTTTCCTTGCTTAGGAATTCTGCGTATCCGTTAGGATGTCTGATTGTCTATGATTGTTTGAATTACTTGTTTTGTTTTTGTTCTTTTCTGAATGTCTTGAGCATGAGTTGCTCCACCAGTCGATGAGATTGATGATAGAAAGTCTTTTAAACATGAGGTTCTACCCCATATGCAGTTCGTTAGGCGTAAGGGTAAAGATGGATTTAAAAGGCCAGATGATCATCGTAGATAGTGGGAGTAGCAAAATGAGAAGTCTGTGGCTCAGCATTTTGATGCTGCTCATGCAATAGGAGTTTCGCAGGGTGCAATGTTGATACCTTTGGTCGTACAGCAGATGCAATCTCTATTTCAGCAGAGAACTCGAGATATGTCAATTATATTTTATGTTTTGAATCTTGTTGATTTCCACATCTTTTCAAGTGAGGTGAACTCGAACTTGCAGCATTTGTGGCTAGGATAGCCAAGGTTAATAAGGACTTGATAGCACTTAATCAAGCATGATAATTATTTGGAATATGCTTTGGTGAAGGAATTGGAAGATGTCTAATAAAGACAAATCACCTTTAGTACTCTTTGATGGAGAAGTTGTCAGTTCTGACTGTAGCACATGATTAAAGTCTAAAGAGTGATTTCTAAGATACTTCCATCCATCTTTAAGGAGGGATAATTACCTATAATAACTATTGCTCAGAGTAAAAGAAGAGCGATTAGTTGAGAAGAATACCTGTAAACTCTTCAATCTGTCACGTTATGCTGTAAACGTGATACAATATAAGAGGAGACTAGTAGAACTGTATGTTACAGGATTAAGTTTGATATATTTTTTGTGTCTGAGTTGAGGACTGGAATTTAGAGAGTTATTCATGAATTTAGTCTTTTGGGAATAATTGATCTGGATGTGATGTGGAGAATGGATTAGTTGTCTCAGCATTACATAGTGATGGATTATCAGAGTAAAAAGGTGATTTTTCAAAATTCTTGATGAAGAAGAGTTTAACTTATAGGTGATAAGAGTTTTGCACCTCAGAATCTTAGCTCTGTTATCACTGCTAGGAAGATTCCAAGGAAAAGTTATTAGGGAAACTTGGCTCTAGTTAAGGATACTTCAGTAGAGAAGTTGTATCTTACAGATGTACTTATTGCTTGTTAGTTTCTTGATGTTGTTCTTGAGGAGTTGCCAGGTTTACCTCCTCACAGAGATTAAATTCTATATCAATGTGTTTCCTGATATAGCTCCTATTTTGATGTAGCCCTACAGAATAACTATTACAGAGTTGAAAGAGCAATTACAAAATCTGTTAGACAAGGGTTTTGTCAGGCCTAGTGTTTCTCCTTGGGGTGCACCAGTCCTATCTGTGAGGAAGAAGGATGGTACACTCGGACTATGCATTAATCATAGAGAACTGAACAAGATGACAGTGAAGAATAAGTATCCTCTCCCAAGGATAGATCAACTTTAGGTTGCACAGTTCTTTTCCAAGATTAACTTGAGGTCGGGCTATCATTAGTTGTGGATCAGTTTATGGTAGTCTTCATTAATGATATACTAGTGTATTCAAAAGGTATGGAAGAGTATGCATATCACTTGAGGACAACACTACAGACACTGAGAGAACATCAACTTTATGCTAAATTCTCGAAGTGTGGATTCTGGTTGGAAAGCGTTGCATTCCTTGGACATGTGGTGTCTAAAGATGGTATCTAGGTTGATCCATAAAAGATTGAGGCAGTGTCTGAGTGGCCTAGATCGACTACAATTATGAAGATTCATAGTTTTCTGAGTTTAGCTGGGTATTATAGGAGATTTGTATAGGATTTTTCCAGAATTGTAGCTCCTATGACTTGCTTAACTCAAAAGAATATGAAGTTTGAGTGGTCAGATGCTTGTGAGAATATTTTTCAGTTGTTGAAGGAGAAGTTAACCACAGCTCCAGTTTGGCTTTGCCTAATGGGGTAGATAAGTTCATAGTGTATTATGATGCCTCTAGAGTTGGCATAGGTTGTGTGTTGATGTAGAATGGTAGGGTGATAGCTTATGCTTTGAGGCAATTAAAGAAGCATGAATAGAATTATCATACCCATGACCTAGAGATGGCTGCAGTGATATTTGCTCTCAAGATTTGGAGAAATTATTTGTATGGGGTGACTTGTGAGATTTTTAGTGATCATAAGAGCCTTAAGTATATTTTTCAGCAGAGAGATTTGAATATGAGGCAGAGGAGATTGTTAGAACTCTTGAAGGACTATGACTATGAGATCCTTTATCATCCAGGCAAGGCTAATGTAGTAGCAGAGATGCCTTGAGTAGGAAGTCCTCAGGTAGTCTTTCTCACATCAGTGTGGAGAGGAGAGCGTTGATCCAAAAGTTACATAAGTTAGTGGATCAAGGTCTGATGATGAAAATGAGTAGACTAGGTGGACTGTTAGCTCAGTTCAAGGTTCAATCTGTGTTGAGAGATAGGATTAAGGTAGCTCAAGGCCGAGATCCTATTCTAGAAGAGCTTGCAAGGAATGTTCAAACAGGGAAGTTCACTGATTTCACACTTGATAGTGAAGGTGTTTTATGGATCAGTAGTAGATTGTGTGTTCCTGATATGGATAATTTTAGAGAAGAGATCCTTGAGGAAGCACATTCTATAGCCTACAGTGTACATCTAGGTATCGCTAAGATGTACCACAGTATCAAAGACTTGTATTAGTGGGATGGACTGAAGAAGGATGTAGCTAATTATGTTACTAAGTGTTTAACGTGTCAGCAGGTGAAAGCAGAACATCAGAAGCCTTTTGGGAAGCTTTAGCCAAATCCTATTCCTGAGTTGAAATGGGATAGAATTGCTATGGATTTTGTGGTTGGTTTACCTCATTCCAAGGATGGATACAATTCCATTTGGGTGATTGTGGACAGGTTGACCAAGTCTACTCATTTCTTGCCTGTGAAAGCCACTTATTTTATAGCTAGATTGGCGACGCTATATGTTAAGCATATTGTGTGCCTTCACGGAGTACCTGTGTCCATTATGTCTGATAGAGGTTCAGTGTTCACCTCTCATTTTTGGCAGAAGTTGTAGGAAGTAATGGGCACCAAGCTTGATTTTAGTACTACTTTTCATCCTCAAACAGATAGTCAGTCTGAGAGAAAGATCAAGACACTTGAAGATATGTTGAGGATGTGTGTTTCGGATCTGGGAGGTAGTTGGGATGATCATTTTCCGCTTGTGGAGTTCGCTTATAATAACAGTTGTCATAACAGTATTGGGATGACATTATATGAGGCTTTGTATGGAAGGAAGTGTAGATCCCCTCTAAGTTAAGATGAAATTGGGAATAGAGCATTGACTAGACCTGAGATGGTTCCAATGCCGCAGAGAAGGTTATTGTGATTAAGCGGAGACTAGAAACCGTAGTTAGCAGACATAAGAGCTATGCAGATTCGAGATGCAGAGATGTGGAATTTCAGGTTGGAGACTATGTGTTCCTAAAGGTGTCTTTGATGAAGGGTGTGATGAGATTTGATAAGAAGGGTAAGCTAGCATTGAGGTATATAAGACCGTTAAAGATTCTGGAGAGAGTGGGCATGGTTTCATATTGGTTGGCTTTGCCCCTGAGTCTGTCTCAAGTGCATCCAGTGTTCCATATCTCGATGCTGAGGAAGTATATTTTAAACCCTTCACACGTGTTGCAGCTTGATAACATGGAAATGAATAAAGACTTAACATTCGTGGAGGAACCTGTTGCAATTGTAGATTATCAAGTTCAACAATTGCATTCGAAGCAGATTCCGATGGTCAAAGTGTTGTGGCGAAGTAACAATGTGGAGGAATATAACTGGGAGATTGAAGTTGAGATGCGAGCTTCTTACTCGTATCTCTTACCTCGATTAGTCTTGTATTTATTCCTTTTTTAGAATTCAAGGACGAATTCCTATAAGGAGAGGAGACTATAATGACCCTTATTTTTAAATTATTTAAATATAATTCGAGTTATGCAGTGTTAATAAAATTTAAAATTTATATTTATTTATTTTTATTATTTATGATTAATAATTGTTATTTTATGATAAAATATATTTTCTATGTAAATATTTATTTTTAGAAGTTTTATTATTTAAATATTAGGGTTAGTGTTATTGACGTTATTTTTTTGATAGTATTATTTTAAGTGCTTTATTATTCTTTTTATTGATTGACATTATTTGTATTATTAAATTATTTCATAAATATTGTTTATATTATTGTTATTTTCAAATGTTGTTGTGTGTATTATTGTTAGTATATTGTGTGTGTATGACTCTCTCTCTTTCTCTCTCTCTCACTCTCTCACTCTCTCTCTCTCTTCATATATATATATATATATATAAACTAAACACAGAAACTTCTTCCTTCCCTCCCTGCTGCTCAGTCCCGATCTCCTACCGTCGGTGTGCCTCCCTCGCCTTCATGCCGTCGACCTTCCTTTCTCTAGCCATCGCCGCCGTTTTCTCCTCCCTTCTCTTCCTTCTTCCCCATCGCTGGTACCAGTAGAAGTAGTGACAACGGCAGCAAGGTGGTTCCTTGCCATTTCTTCCACCCTCGATCACCTTTCCGAGCTCTTCCAGTGCTGTTCGACTCTTGGAGCTCCAAGGAGGTTGATCTCAAGCTTGGTTTGAGCTCTAACCTAGCCATTTGTGAGTTTATTCTTAGTTTTGGTTTTGAGCTTTTACGGTTTTCTATTTTTTTACGGTTGATTTTGGTTGATTCAGACAAACTTCCTTAAGAAACATTAATCTTGGTAGCTTAATCTTCTTGAAAATAGTTTTTTTTTTTGAATTTTTGGAATTTTTTTGAATTTTGGTTAATTTTTGATTATTTTATTATTATTTATTGAATTTTTGTAAATTAATTATTTTAATTATGAATTTGGTTAATTTGGTGTTATTATATTTTGTTATTAATTTTTGTGTTGAGAAAATAATTTTTGAGAATATTTTTATATTAGGTATATATTGGAATATTAGGTTAAAGTTATATTTTTGTTGGAAATATTGTTTAATTATGTGTTTAGATAACATTAGAATAATATATGTTGATAAAATAATTTTAATGATTTTATATAATTTTTGAGGAATATTAATTATATTATGTATATTTTGAATTATTGGGTTAATTGTGTAATTTTGTGAAAATTATAGTTAAATATTATGTTATATTTTATATGATTTTATGATTTTATAGGGTATTAAAATGATTTTTATAAATTATTTACTATTTTTTAACTAATTAATACTAATTTTCAAAAATTATTTTCAAATAATATATTATGTACTAAATTGGTGATTAAATGGATTTTTAATAACTTTTAATATATATTTAGGCTATTTAAGCTATTTGAATATATAAAAGTGAATTTTTACTATTTTATATTGAATTATTGAATAATTAGATTTTTAATAATATTATATTATTATTTGGGATCTTCGTTAGAATCTAATCCTTCATTAGTTTCTAATCCTTTGTTAGAATCTTCTTTTAGAAATTTTTAAAATATTCAGTTAGATTTATTCTGATTTTCGTTATTATTTTATTTATAGTTGCGTCGAGACCGAGGTCTATCGGAAATAAATTTCTAGGAGCACAAACTTGCGAGTCTCGAGGAGCACAAACTTGTGAGTTGTTATCTTATATATACATCGCAATTAGAATGCATGTTTTAGAATATATATGTTTTGATATGTATTTGTTCATAAATTGTTTTATTAAATGTTTACTATATGTTAGGTATATTTTTAGTATATTTTTGATATATTCAAAATATATGCATGTTATATTTTTTATATATACTTAGAATGTTTTTAGTATATTATTGGTTTTTATTTGACATATTTTTATGGTTGATTTTGAATTTATTTAACATATATATACTTGAAACATACTTAGTTTATTTTAGGTATATTTCTGGTATATATATGATTTATTTTGTTATTATGAATGTTATTATGTATTATTTATTCTCCCTTATGTATGTTAAATTTTAAATGAAGGATATCGATAGAACGTGCTACCTAGTGGGCAGCACTAGGACCGTGTACGTACCGGTGCGATAGATTTAGGGTTGAGTTGAGAATCACTTGAGGTAATATATGATTGATCGATTGATTGAGATTGATATGATTGAATACTATGGTTGTTGGAGCTTGGTTGACCTAGTGTCTCGGGCCCAATCACATTGACAGTCAGATTGCTGGAGCTCGGTTGACTTAGTCTCTCGGAACCAGTCTACTGTCCATAATGGAATAAGTGAATTAATTTGAACTTAAGTGAGCTTGTATGGCTAGAGAGTTATTATTGATTGAGGTTGCGATTAAATAGGATTCTATTTTATCCTTCAATAAAATAACGTTTTTCAGTATTTATTAAATAAAGTGTTTTCAGCATCTGTGTGAAATGCTTGTATATATTTATTATATATACTGATAATTGATTGCATATGATATTAGGAGGTACATGTATATATAATATAACAATTCACTTAGTGAGGTCTGAATCCCCTCAGTTGTTATTTTTACAAGAGATTCTTCTTTCTCAGACCTCAGTAATGGCTCCATTCATTGGACTTCTTCAGTCTCGGCTATTTTGTGTAAATTATCTACCTGACTTTTATTGTACTCTAGAAAACTGCAGTAGTAGTCGTATTTTGTATTTGTAAAATATTGGTTGTAATTTCAGAGACCTTTATTTGAATATTGTATATTATATTTTATTTTATGTCATGACAGAAGTTTATTATTGTTATATTGGTTTAAGATTTTAAATATTGGCGCATATTTTATTTATTATTGCATGCTTTTATTCTTTTAAGGCTTGCTACGAGTTTCGGATTTTAAAGAATTGCCATTCCCTAGCGCCGGTCATGACTCCTAGTTTGGGTCGTGACAAAGTTCAATCATTTAAATTATAATCCTGCCTCTACTCCCTTTGATTTAAGGATCAAGTTAATAAAAAAATAAGGGAGAACCACCATCACAATTAGAGTATGCCAAAGTGATAGGTTGTATTATGTATGCCATGACATGTACTAGACCTGATATAGCTTTTGCAGTTGGAAAGCTAAGTAGGTACACTAGTAATCCAAGTAACTTGCATTGACATGCTATCAATAGAGTATTAAATTACTTAAAGAAAACTATGAGTTATGCCATAATATACAATGGCTATCCTTCAGTATTATAAGGATATTCAAATGCAAGTTGGATTACTAATCGTGAAGATCATACTAGCACTAATGGGTGGGTGTTTATGCTTGGAGGTGGTGCAGTATCTTGGGGTTCCAAGAAACATACATGTATAACAGACTCCATTATGGCTTCTGAATTTATAGCATTAGCTTTCGCAAGTAAAGAAGCAAAATGGCTACATGATTTACTATATGAAATACCGATATGACCAAAGCAAGTTGTACCAATATCTATTCATTGTGATAGTGAAGCAACACTATCAAGAGCTTATAATCATATATTATGGAAAGTCAAGACGTATTAAACTTAGACATAGTTACGTTAGAGATTTAATCTCTAATGGTATGATCATAATAGATTATGTGCGATCAAGTCAAAATCTTGTTGATCCACTAATAAAGACATTGCCAAAAGACGTGGTTAATAAAACGTTAAAAGGGATGGATCTCAAGCCCATTTTGTTAAATCACCATTGATGGAACCTCAACTATGATGCTTGGTATTACACTAAGTCTCAAGTTCAAAGAGTTAAAGTACATCAATAGAGTGATTGCAAGCAATATGTTAAATTTCTATTACATCTTGAGGTTAATAGTGCTTGGAACCTGCAGAAAAAGGAAGGGCGAGTTAAATCTCTTAATGGATCTATGGACGTGTAGTCAAAGTATCAAATTGCAGGGGTACTTCTAATATATCCACCTATATAAGTGTGAAGTGTGGCCGCTTCAAGGAGTTTAAGGGCTTGGCTCTACGCACTTATGAAGGATACGGACACAAGACCTTAATGTGTTATTTATATTTGTGTAATTGTAATAGGGTATTAAATTATGTTTAATACAACTTATCAATAAGAATAATTGATTCAAAGTTTAATCTACTATATTATTTAGATTTGTTATATTGAACTTTCACTAAGTATTGGTTTAAATCGTAAGATACCATTATTCATGCACATAATTTACAGAATTGTTGTTAGATGAATATTTTGGTTATATTTTGAAAATGGCAGGGGATTATTAGACATTTTCAAAATAGTCATAAATAGTCATATTTTTTAACAAAAAGACATGACTATTACCAAGAAACATATCTACTTATTCAAATAGACATGTCTATTACTAAATTGTAACCACTTATTCATTTTATATAAATAGAGAGTTAGTTTTCTAAAGGAATTAATTCTCTATCATAAATCAATTCTGCATAAAACACCATTACAAACACCCAAGCTTCATTGTATCCTATAGGCAAATTGTACACTACAAATGTTACTTTTAGAAAAGTGGGATTCTTACACGTTTTGGAGTAGATTTTTCAAGATTGTTGTTACAATTTTCTAATAATTTTTTTCCTTGTAAATTTGATAACTGACTTTGAATCTTTTGACTATAAAATTGAAGGGTTAGTTGAAGTTATGCGATGATAATTTTGATAACTGTTGTCTTTATATAGACCTTGTTTGAAACACATCATGTGCAAGAGTTTATTTGAATTTAATTATCCTAGAAATGTCATTTTCTTCATGATTGCCTATGTTGTTTTTAAGTTGATATATAACTCAGTAGGTGAAATGCACACAAACGGTTTTTTTTTCCCTTTAAATGTGTTTTCAATTTTAGGTTGTTCTATATTTTGAACTCAATGATGTGAACAAAAAATTTAAAATAGCTGCTCTAAAACATGGAGTATTCTTTTTGCCAATGCTTATATGTTTATAGACAAGCATTGCATACAAAGAAATGATATACAATGCCAACCATCAGAATAATGATGCTAAATCTTCTGTCATATTTAAACAGTTCTGTTTAGCTAGCAAATTGAGCTTGTAAATTCATACTTTTCGCTTTTGAACTGTGTAAAAGTCAATAACTGTGCTATAACACCTATGTTTGCCGTATTTGTGAAGCACCAGGATCCTGTCTTTCACCATCCTATAATCAGAAGTGAAGGAAAGAAAAGCAAGCAATTACGACAGAAGAAAAATGCTTAAGGATGATATTTTGCTTTAGTGCATGTAAATATTTCACAACCTAGAACTGCAATGGATGAAAAGTATTTGGTGCAAGATAATGGTAATTTTGCATTGCTAGTTATGCAGATTAGATGTTAGAGTTGAAGATTGGGGAAAGCAATATTCCTGCAGATGAGTAACCATCCTTTAGTACAAAATTAAAATTAAAATACTGTAATAGAATTTAAATTATGTGAATTGATTTTATTTTATTGTAGTGAATTTGAATTATTAAATGTGATCATGCAATTTTATACTCTCCTCACAGAGAGCTATCCGATTGTTGAATTGACCTCAGTATATCATTGCCATTGTACCTCTCTGCAATGGCTGGCCCGTTGGCACTATTAATTTTTTTTCATAATTTTATTTTCATAGACTGCTCAGGCCATTAAATCTATAGTCAAACATATTGGCAAATTCTTAGTTCTGTCTTCTTCTCACTGTACCATGATTTGCATATTTTATCCAGGCAATTTGAGGCGTTTTCTTTAAGAAGGCTTTTAGTAGCTTGATGGTTGCCCTATCCCATGCAAATTAAATATAAAATTTTGGTTCTTAAAAAATCTATATATCCATGCATCCAGTAATACACAAAAAAATATTATTATTATTATTATGTTTTCAATATTATTATTATTATTATTAGAATTTGATTAATATTTTAATTTAGTATTGATTAGAATTTGATTTTCCTATATTGTTAGGGATTTGATTTCCTATCTTAGTTAGAATTGTTTTTATTTTATTTCCTAATTAAAATTAGGGTTATGATTGGTAGGTTTGTACCACCCTATAAATATGTAAGTCTCAGGACTATGTGAGACAATTTTTGTTGAATTGGTAAATTAGATTATTATTTTCCCCAAATTCGGTATTCTTGTTAATCAATGAATTCTTGGATGCCTATTTCCTAACATTTGTGCACAAATCAACAGGTTATAGAAGATTGTTAGATGGTAATTGTGTATGATTCAATATCGAGCAATATATATCCAATTTTCTAGGTTTCCGCTACGTCAATAGGTATTATTTACTCTTGGAATAGAACATTTCCACTTTTACCATTCTTTTTATGTTTAAGCTTTCCTGATGTTGATGTTGATGTTTTTTTTTCTTTTTTTTTTTAGAATAATTTAATTTAGATTTTTTAATTTTTTCTTTTAATTTAATTTAACTTAGATTTGTCTACCATAAATTATACAAAATTTATTTATTTTATATGTTTGTATTTTTATGATTAAAAAATTTTAAAATTTTATTTATTATACATTTTTATTATTTTAGAGAAATCACATAGATGTGCTAATTTTTTTTATATATTATATATTTAATTTTTTTTTATGTAAAACATGATAAAATTGTATGATTATTTAATTTTGATACTAATAATGAATTTATTAATAAAGACATCAATGCCATTTATGCTTAAATTTATTTATCCCTCATAGTAATTCTAGGTTATGAACCAAAGTATGAAATAGTAATTAGTTAAGAATAGTTATTCTATGAATACTTATTCTATTCCTTAAGAATTACAATTTTATTCCACACCTATTCCATTCCATGAACTAAACATGGCCTAAATGTTATTCTTAGCATGCTATGGAGTGAAGCCCTCCATGGTGAGGGTGGAAACGGAAATGGGGTTTAACTTAGGGAAGTGGTTGTAGAGATTGTTGACTTTGTTGAGGAAATAAATATTTTGATTGTATATATTAGGAAGTAAATATTTGTATACAATTATAAATAAAGTCTTTATTTTATTTAAGATGTTATTCTATTCCTAATTAGAATGTGAATAGGTTTCCTATGTGTATATATAAAGGTTGTAACTTCTCTTTTATGAATATATAAAAATATATTTTCTCTTCTTGAATTTTCTCTCTGAATTTTATTCTTCATGGTGTCAAAGCATACCCATTAAAATCGAATTTTTTTTTTGTATTGAATCCTTGAAATTGTATTTTTTCTTCTCTTATCCTTGAATCTCTTGAATCTTCGAAATCATGACCACTGAAAATACATCCACTGTATCCCATGGAATACCTAATTTTATTCAAACTCTTCAAGATAATTCTCTTTTTCCTACAGGAATTATTCTTGATGATACGAGCTATCCTCTATGGTCACAACTCATGGAGATGTGAATTGGAGCTAGAAAAAAAATTGGCTTCCTTACTTGCACAACACCAAAACCACCAGCAAGAGATAAAACTTTGGAGACTTGGCTTATTGATAATAACCGAGTCAAAAGTTGGCTGATTGATTCCATGAGTCCGACATTGATGCAGAGATTCATTCATCTTTTAACAGCAAAGGAGATATGAGATGCTGTTTCAAAAAGTTTCTATGATGGATTTGATGAATCTCAATTATTTGAATTAAAATAGAAATCATTCATTACACGTTAGAATGGTAGGCTGTTACTTGCATATTAGAATGAGCTGGTTGAAATATTTCAGGAAATTGATGCCCAGACTTGTGCTCAAGGGGAGGATGTTAATGAAGTAGTATCACTCCACAAGCATATTACTCGGCTTTGAACATATATTTTCCTAGCCGGGCTGGATTTGGAATTTAATAATGCTCAGAGTGAAGTACTATGGAAGGATCCACCTCTTGATCTCTAGTATAGTTATGCATATGTGCAGAGGGATCAAAACTAGTGATATATGATAGAAGGGCTAACGATTCTATCGGACCATTCAGTACTTATAGCAGCTCAGACTTGTCCCCAGTTCAAAGGGAAAGTACCGAGTAAGTCCATCACATACACTTGTACTCCTTGTGGCGAAGTTGGACACTCTAAGGAATGGTGCTATGAGGGATTTCAATAGAAAGCCTTGTAAGAAGCTTAGAAAAGCAACAATTGCCACCTCTACTGGTACTAAACCAAGTGGTGATCTTGATGCAACATAAGGTATGAAAAATCTTATGCAACATTAGGTATGAAAGATCTTACTCAAAATAATACATGGATTATTGATACATGTGCTACTGATCATATGACAAACTCCACTCACCATTTTACATCCATTCGACCATTAACCCAATAAAATATCTTGACTGCTAATAGAGGGATAACACTAATCACTCATGAAGGATCAATATCTAACTTTGACTCTCTTAATCTAGATATTGTTCTTGTTGTTCCATATCTTTCTTGTTGATGTGTAAATTATTTACGTGTCTTAGAGTTGAATTTTAATAAGTTTTAAATAGATAATAACTTAATTAATGTTGTTTTTAGGTACAATTAGGACATTAGAATAGTTCAGGGACTTATTTATACTTTTTGGTTTATTATTGTGCTTTTGGTGGAATTTTACTAATTTATTGCTTTTATCTTTTAGTGGGCCTCGAACTTTGACTTTGATGGGCTAGAGAAGAAGGGATTTTGGTTAGATGGGAAGAAGGAAGAAAGCTAAGCCCGAGTCCAAGCCATATTCTAAGCCATGAAAGCTTAAAAATTTTAAAGAACATATCACGGCTTGCACAAGAATTTTGCACGACTTGCACAATGCCGTGTTAAGTGTACCTGAGAAGTAGTGAATCGCATGGCATGGCAACATGCCCATGCACCCAAGCCGTGTAATGAAGTTTAAGTGCACGATTTTCCCGAAGCCATAGGGAGAAGCCGTGCCCTTCTCAGACTTAATTCTGTGTTTGTTTCGATTTTAAGTCACGGTCGTGACAACAAGCCGTGCCATGAAGATTGTTCCTGATTTTGTATGTTTTAAGGAATTAGATTATCTCAAGGACTCTTGAGCTACCCTAAGTCATATAAAAGGAAAACAATATATCCAGGGTTAGGGAGAAGGGAGAAGAACAAGGAGAGACATTAAGATAATGAAGAGGTGGATAATTTCCAGGAGATTAAGCTCACCACTTTTTAGTGTTCATTAGCCTTTTCTTATTTTCTTTTATTAATCATGGATTTTGTCTTAGCCATGCGTGGCTAGTTTTATTTACAGAGTCTCGGTTAGGAGTAGTTATTCTATGACATGATTTGAATACTTATTCTTAATTATAATTGATTTAGTTTTCAGTTAATTCTTCGTGTTTTAATAATTTTCTTGTGATTCATTCTAGGCCTATTTGAGTTGCATATTTATGGATAATTTCACTACTGAGAGTTAGGGGAAATTATTAGCTTAGGGCATAAAGAACTTAGACCACTCGACCACGAGAGTAGGTGAGCTCTTCGGGGAGTCACGACTGTAGAGATACGGTGGCAAATAATTGCTAAAGAACTTAATGAGTTTGGATTAGAATTTTAATAATGAGAGTAGGTTAAATCCTAATCTTTGCATGCTTAATTGAACTCGAGAGAGGCTTTAGGTAAATTAGAGTAATTACCCTTAACTGAATTCTAGGTTAATTAAATTAATATTGTATTCATGATTTGATTGGAATAGTGAAACTAGACTTAGACTTTGTGTTTGCATTTAATTGATTTTACTTCTCAAAGCTATTAGTCATTTTTTTTCTTTTGCCCAATTTATTAAATTGATTTGCTAGCTAAGATAATAAGTAAGAATTGTTAGTAATCAATAGTCAATCCCTATAGGAACGATAATCCTTTACATTGCAACCACAATTGTGCACTTGCGGGTATTTAAAATGCAACACTTGTAATCTATTATCTGTTGGCCAAATCATTAAAACCTTGAATTGCACTATCAAATTTTATCCTAATTATTATGTATTTTAGGACATTGCAATGCACTAAATTCTTGGCTTTGGTGTTAAATGTGAAAAGTTGTACTATCTTAATTTGCATGGTGATCTGAGTCAAAAGTCAAGTCAAGTCAATAAGGTTGATAGAAGTTGTTTGGCTAAAGACCATGTTATTTTATGGCATCGTTGTCTTGGTCATCTTTCTTTTCATTATTTTAGAAAAATAAAATAAAATTTTTTTTAGTACCATAGACTATGAATTCAAGTGTGATATTTATGAATTGGCAAAAAGCCATTAGATTTCATATGTACCAAGTTATAATAAAAATTCAATACCATTAATGACTATTCATTCTGATGTATAGGGACCTGGTTGAATTCCTACTCTGTTTAGTGCTCAATATTTTATAACGTTTATTGATGAATGTATCTGGATGACCTAATTATCACTACTTCCAAACAAGGGAGATGTGTGCTATGCTTTTCGGGACCTGTACAAAATGGTGGCTATGTAATACTAGAGTAAAATTTGAGTCTTGTAGTTTGACAATGGTGGGGAATATCTTAACTCAGCTTTTAAAGATTTTTGCCACGAGCATGGCATTTGCCACCAAACATCCTATACAGGCACTCCCCAACAGAATGGTATAGCCGAACAGAAGAATCAGTAGTTATTGGAAGTCATCCGAGCATTATTATTTGACATGAATGTTCCTCAAGAATATTAGGGATAGGCTATTCGATCCACTACATATCTTATAAACTAGACTCCATCAAGAGTACTCAATTTCAAAATGCCTCTTCAGAAACTTTAGGAACTTGTCATATCTCCACCTCTCAATAATCTTGAGCATCAAATCTTTGGATGCTTGACATATATTCATAAGAAACTTGGCAAATTAGATCCTCAAGCTATTCAGTGTATCTTTGTTGGCCATGCAGATCTACAAAAGGGATATCAATGTTATGATTTGAATGCAAAGAAGATGCATGTAACTCGGGATGTTCAGTTCCATGAAAATGCTCCCTTCTTCACCCAATCTGAGTGCTCACTTTAGGAGGAGAGAATTCCAAGCATCTTTAAAGATAGCACTCTGAGTATCTTAAATGTTCTAAACATCTTACTTGGACAGACATCTGAAGTTTTGAGTGTGAGCATCTCACCTGGACAGACATATGAAGTTTTGAGTATCTCAGATGTTTTGAGCATCTCATCTGGATAGATAATTGATGATAATCCAGTATCTTGCTCAGACCTGAAATAAATCAAGATAATACATCTTCCCAACCCACACTAGAAGCTGAAGAAACTCCGAATGTATATAATAAGGTAAATTAGTCTCCTTTAGTAACTCCAAATACCGAGCCTCGTTATCTTTCTAGAATCAATAGAGGGATTCTAAAAAAATAATATGAACTGGACCTTCATACCAAAGCTAAATATCCTATCAATAATTTCATATCAACTAACCATTTGTCTAAATCTCATACATATATTGTGAATCAATTATCTACTATTTTTATTTCAAGTAATGTGTAGGAGGCTTTAGTTGATCCGAATTAAAAAAAAAGCCATGAATGATGAATTAGAGGCATTGTAGAAGAACTGCACATGGGATCTTATTCCACTCCCTGAAGGAAAGAAAATGGTAAGGTATAAGTGGATATTTACTGTAAAATTCAATCTAGATGGAAACATTAATTGATATAAAGCTTGGTTGGTAGAAAAGGGATATACTCAAAAGTATGGAATTGACTATAAAGATACATTTGCTCCAGTAGCAAAAATTAATACCATCTGAGTTCTTATTTCTTTAGCTGCCAACCTAAACTGGCCACTACGACAATTTGATGTGAAGAATGCTTTTTTGAATGGAACCATAGATGAAGAAGTGTATATAGATCCACTACTCGGAACAAGATGTACTGACCGAGTGTGTAAACTAAAAAGGGCATTGTATGGACTTAAGCAATTGCCTTGAGCATGGAAACTTTCATAAGGAAGCTCAGTTATAAGCAAAGTAATGCTGATCATACACTATTAATCAAATAAAAGTTAGGTAAAGTCACCGTTTTAATTGTTTATGTTGATGATATGGTGGTCATTGGAAATGATCCAAGTGAGACAATAATCTTGTAAGGACAGTTAACAGTCGAGTTTGAACTTAAGGATTTGGGTAGCTTGAAGTTGCAAGATCATATCAAGGGATTTTCCTCTACTAAAAAAAATTATGTAATGGATCTACTGACAGAAATAGACATGCTTGATTGTAAGCCAGTCGAGACTTTAATTAAAGTCAACTATGGACTATCAATCTAAGAAGATCAAGTCCTAATTGATAAAGATCAATATCAAATGCTGGTGGTAAGGTTGATTTACTTATCTCACACTCGGCAGGACATTATTTGTGCAATAAGTGTTGTAAGTCAGTTCATGCATTCTCCGAGTAAAGAACATATGAGTGCAATATATCGAGTATTAAGATATTTAAACTCTTCTTAAGGCAAAGGTTTATTCTTTGGGAGAAATAAAGATTATGAAATTACTGGTTATATAGATGCTGATTGGGTCGGAGATCAGAGTGATAAAAAATCAAAATTTAGGTACTTTATGTTTGTTAGAAAGAATTTGATCACTTGGAGAAGCAAGAAACAGAAAGTCATAGCAAGGTCGAGTGCTGAAGCTAAGTTTAGAGGAATGACTCATGGAATGTGTGAGTTGCTCTGGATAAGGCAAACTGTTCAGGATCTGAGACTAAAACTTCTAAAGCCTATGTTGTTACATTATAATAATGAGACAGCCATAGCAATTGTAAATAACTGGGTTCAACATGATTGAGTTAAGCATGTGAAGGTTGACAGACATTTCGTCAAAGATCATTTGAATCAAGGAATAATTGATCTTACAGTTATTTCTTCTAAGACTCAATTAGTTGACATCCTCACCAAGGCTGTATTCGGAAAATCATTCTACAATTCACTTGACAAGTTGGGAATGATTGACATACATTTACCAACTTGAGTAAGAGTGTTGAGGAAATAAATATTTTGATTGTATATATTAGTAAGTAAGTATTTGTATATAATTATGAATAAAGTCTTTATTTTATTTAGAAATGTAAATAAGTTTCCTATATGTATATATAAGAGTTGTAATATTTCTTTTATGAATATATAAAAACATATTTTTCTCTTCTTGAATTTTCTCTCTAAATTTTATTCTTTAGACTTAACTGGAAAACCAAATATTTCTAATTTTTTCCCTGCCCTTGCGATGTTAGACTTACAAGGGCTTGTATCAAAAGTGAAGAAGCTCCTGTAACTGTTTGATAGGATTTTTGATTATGTCATAGCGGATCGAAATAGAATTAATCAAGTTAAGAGGAAGGAGAGCAAGGATTTTTTGCAGTTTCTGTCGGCGCGTATGAAGCAAGGAAATGATTGAAGAGAATCATGAAGAATCCAATCTTGCAACGGCTAATACCAATTCTGGTGCAACGGCTACATCCTATTCTGGAAACAAAATAATGGCAAATATTGTGCAGAATACAACAATATCATTGGGCATCAATCATGACAGATTTATTCCCATAACAGCATAATTCTTTTAAAGCTTTCCTTTTGTAAATCACTGTAGATATGTATCTTCGTACTTCTGGTACAATCCATCAATAAGAATTATTCTCTTCACTATTTTCTTTCTTCTTTATGGTATCAGAGCCTTACAAGAGCTCAATTCAACAGATCCTCATGGCGTCCTCCTCTCAAATATCTCTTCTCAAATAGAGCTATCCTTGCAAACACTTCATCAATGTTCCAGCTTCATCTCCTTAAAACTAGACAATACCATCTGCTACGGCGATCTCAAATGGAGCCCTTGATCAGAAGTATCAACATGGCTCATCATCTTATCGATGGCAATGAACCACCTCTTGAAATCACAAAGAATGAAACAACTGTATCAAATCCAGAGCATGAGTTGTGGAAACAAAATGATGGTGTCCTCACCGCTTTTATTCTGAGAAACATTGAAACAGAAATCCTTAGGACTCTCGAAAATGTTGGCTCAGCCTCCAAGGTATGAAAATCCATAGAGGAACAAATTCTCCCCGCAACTGTTGAGAAAGAAATGATTCTGAATAAAACTTTGATGTCCTTGAAAAAGGGAAATTCATCCCTTGATGAATACATTAAGAAATTCAAAGGGATTTGTGACAGTTTGGCTACTATAAAGAAACCTATCGATGAACCACAGAAAGTGTTTCAATTAGCTAGAGGTCTTGGCTCAAAGTATTAAAACTTCAGAACTGCCATGCTTACAAAACCTCCCTATCCATATTTCCGTCAATTTGTACTAGGTTTGAAAGCATTTGAACAACTAAATGCTACCAGCGACAATGAACATAACAATTTTTTAAGGCATGATCAAGCTTTCATCGGACAAAGGGGTTGAGGTCGTAATGGTGGTTGCTTCAACACACGTGGTCGAGGCTTTGATTCAACCACTAGACACAGCTCACAACCTCGTCACTACAAGCTCACAACCTCGTCACTACAACAATGGAGACAACCCCAATTCTAATTTCAATACCAATGTAGACTCTAATAAATCTAAATCATTCTGCTCTCGAATGTTGGAATCGCTTAAATCATTACTTGTCAAATATGTGGAAAATTAAATCATTCTGCTCTCGAATGTTGAAACCGCTTCAATCATTCCTTTCAACCTGAAGAACACTTACACAAAGTCCTTGCTGCCATAAATATCAAACAAGACGATGACCCAAATCTATATGCAGACTCAGGGGCAACCACACATATGGTAAATGACCCAGGTAAACTTTTAAATATCAAGCAATATAGAGGTACAGATCACATATTCGTTGGTAATGGTTTAAGTCTTCCTATTACACATACTGGTGATGGGAAAATTAAAACTAGTAACGGCATATTAAATCTCAAAGATATTTTGGTAGTTCCTGATATTAAGAAAAACCTCATTTCAGTAGCAAAATTAACTGAAGATAATACTTGTTATATTATTTTTAATGCTAACAATTTCTTTGTGAGATCTCAACAGGGCAAGATACTTGCTAAAGGTCGTAAACATGGAGGTCTATATGCTTTACATAACAGTTATGAAGCTCTTACTGTTTTTACCAATAAAGCGCCTCAAACGGATGGGTCATCCGTATAAAAAATCTCTACAAACTCTACACTCAAATGATTTAATTGAAGTGTCCAGCTGGGAGAAACCACAAACTATTTGTACAAGTTGCCAAATGGGCAAACGATGCAAACTAGATCAAATAAAATTTCAGATTTTCCTTTAGATAAACTGCATTGTGATTTATGGGGTCCTGCTCCACTATATTCATGTCAACAATTTCGATATTATGCTGTTATCATTTCCTTTAAAACAAAAATCAGAATCTTTTGAACATTTTCTCAAATTTCAAAAACAAGTAGAAAACTTCTTTGAAAGACAAATAAAAGTCTTTCAAAGTGATGGTGGAGGTGAGTTCACTTCTCTTGCATTTGAAAACCATTTACTAAATTGTGATATCCATCATCAATTTTCCTGTCCCTACACCCCACAACAAAATGGTATAGCTGAAAGGAAACACCATCATGTTGTAGAAATGGGACTTACACTTCTGTTCCTAGCTCATTTACCACTTAAATTTTGGGTTGTTGCATTTCTTACAACAACCTTTTTAATAAATCGTATGCCTTCATCTTCACTTGGTATGCACACACCTTACGTTAAATTATATAATCATGATTCTGACTATAATTTCTTGAAAGTTTTTGGTTGCAGATGTTTTCCATACCTTCGGGACCATGGAAAGAACAAGTTCTCCAAAAAGACTTACCCCTGCATCTTCATTGGTTATAGTTCCATATATAAAGGATACGGATGCCTTTGTCCTGTCACTAACAAGGTTTACATATGTAGACATGTTGTCTTTGATGAAAATGTGTATCCCTATCTCCAACACAAGAAGCTCAACCTATAATGACTCTCAAAGTCACTACCTTTCCCGATACCGTGGAATGTACGGCTGCATCATTTCAGAAAGGGAATCAAACTACAATGGCTCCATTGCAGAATGGGTTCAATTGCACCAACTATGATTCAGACAACAGTAACAATAAACAAAATACGAACCATGAGAGTGCAACTGATTTAGAGACTCCACAAGTCCAAACAAGTCCTAGCACAAAAATTGACACACCAATTCTGAATGAAGTCGAGCCCGAAATTCCTTAAGTTTCAGATTATGAGACTACGTCATTAAACAACCAAGAAGCCATCGAAAATGACATGCCAGATTTGAATGACATTGAACCAGAAATTCCTCAAGTTTCAGAAATTGAGACCATCTCATCTAACAACTAGGAAGTCCTACCCCCCTCAACCTCAAATAGATATCCCTTTCGATAATCCCACTGATTTAAGTCAAAATCTAATTATTGATTCAACTTTGTCTCATGCAGGTACCACTCAAGAAGCTCACATGATCATTCGTACCAAACTCAGGCATAATCCAAACTTGGATCCTCAATTAGCACAAGAAACTGCAAACATTCGAGCTAAACGCCATAATCAAGCAAAATGCCATGATCTTGCCCTTTTCTCCTTTAGTGACACTGAAGTACCCAAATCTTACAAGGCAGCTCTAAATATGCATCATTGGAAAGAAGCTATGGAACTAGAGCTCCAGGCCTTACATGACAACAAAACATGGACTCTTGTTCCGCGACCTGACAACACAAACATAGTTGGCTTTAAATGGATTTTAAAGTAAAATACAAAGAAGATGGCACAATTGAATGATATAAAGCATTTCTCGTGGCACAAGGATACTCTCAAGTGGAGGGCTTAGATTATGAAGAGACCTATAGCCCTGTTGTAAAAGCCACTACCATTCGGTTGGTTATAGCAATAGCAACAGCATTAAAATGGTCTATGCGCCAACTTGATGTTAAAAACGCTTTTCTTCATGGTCAGCTTAAGGAAGTTGTCTATATGGAACTACCGCCTGGATTCAAAAATTCAACCTCTTCAGACTTTGTGTGCAAGCTACACAAATCCCTTTATGGCCTAAAACAGGCCCCAAGGGCATGGTTCAACCGCCTATTTGAATTTTTAATACAAATTGGGTTCTTTTGCAGTAGAGCTGACCCATCTTTATTTATTTTACAAAAGCAAAATATTACTGTTATTATGCTTATTTACGTTGATGATATTGTTGTTACATGTAACAATGACGAATTCAATCGAGAACTCTTCAAACAGCTCGGCACAGAATTTGCTATCAAAGACTAAGGCAAGCTGCACTATTTTTTAGGGATAGAAGTCCAATATCACTCCAATGGTGTGACTATCTCACAAAGTCAATATGCTAAGAGTTCTTGAACGAGCCAACTTACTAAATTCTTCTCAGTGCAACACTCCCATGGTTCTAAAGATGCATACCACACCTCATGACTCTAATCCAATTAATGCAACGGAGTATCGTAGTATTGTAGGGGGACTACAATACCTCTCATACACTCGACCAGATATAGTCCAAGTAGTAAATAAGGTCTTACAACATGGTCAAGGTCCAACTGAAATTGATATGAAGGCTGTGAAACATGTTGGGAAAATTAACAAAGTTAGTGCAGAAAAATAATTTTTACAGAGACAAAATAGAATTACTGTAGAAATAATCAAACAAGTAAATAAATGAAGATAGTTAAACAAGTTAATGAGTGAGTAAAATAGGCGGTAAAACCTACCGTATAAATAATAATAATAATAATAATAATGACACAAATATTTTAATGTAGTTTACTCTTAATTCTTGGGTTACATCAACGGGATAAAATTTAGGATTTTCTTCCACTATAAAAATAATAGATACAAGAGAGAATCTTCTCTAGATCAATACTAAAGGTACAAAATAAAAAATTCTCACCAAAATAAAGGCACTCAAAATGTTTTCCAAACACCTAAAAAATAACTACCTCACTATTTTGTCACTCAATTTTTAAGAAAAAAAATTTTCACAAACCCTTAAAACTTTCTCACACTCATCAAAGCAAAATTGTTTTGGTTCTCACCTCATAAGCATACATAGAGATCTCAAATTTTTTCTCTTCTCGTTGCTTGCCTACTCCTTATGCTATGCTTCTCCATCCAAATGCCTTGAATGAATTTGGATGAGAAACAAACAAAACAAAAATAAGTTTTTTTTTTTATTCAACATTTGCTGCACCGAATGTGACCTCTTATTATTATTTTTTCTTTTCAATCTTGTGGGCTCCACTAGGAGGGACCTAAAACAATTGTCCCCCTCTCGACTACATGGAGGTCATTACCATTCTGGCGGCCAATCAACAGAATTCGAACTTCTCCCTTGGTAGAGTCTTTGTTAACATGTTTGATCCATTTTCATCAGTATGAATCTTCTCTAGCTACAATGAATTTTTCTCCAATACATCCCGTTTCCAGTGATATCTCACATCAATATGCTTTGACTTTGAATGAAAGGAGGAATTCTTACTAAAGTGGATAGCTCGTATTTGTTTTGCTAAAAACCAAGTTCATTTAAGAACTTCTTCATCCATAGCAACTCTTTACAAGCTTCCGTTGTTGCAATAAACTCTGCTTCAGTGGTAGACAAAACAACACATTTTTATAATTTTGATTGCCATGACACAGCTCCCATGCAAAAGTAATTGCAGTAATGACATTCAATATTTGCATACTTGTTTGACTTTTCTCTGCTCTTATCTCTTTGCTTTGAGCTTCAAGTTTCACTTCTCCCCCTTGAATTTACAATAAGGATATCTAAATGTGTTAAAGAGGCACCCTTTGATCTGCGTCTCATCTCTTTATTTAGAATACCACTTTTGACAAATTTCATATTCACTAGACCCTTTGGTGCAGAGTTTGTAAATGAAATCTTCAAAGCTCCCATAACTCTGGCAGAGAAGCTAGCACTATAAGAGCAAGAATTTCATTGTCAAAATTTATGCCTATTCCCGACAACTGATCCACGATCGCTTGCATTTCATTCAAGTGATTTGCGACAGAAGAGCCTTCCCGATATTTTATCTACATTAATTTTGTCAGATAAAATAATTTATTATTGTCGGTCTTTAAAGCGTACAGTCCTCAAGCTTGTTCCATAACATTCATGCATGAATTTCATAACAAATGTAGTTATACACATTGTCTTCAACGAACTGTTGGATGTAGCCACACACTTGCTCATGCTTAAATGTTTATTCCTCATTCGTCTTGCCTTTGGGTTTTATTGTAGCAAAAACTGGTAGATGCAACTTCATCACAAATAGGAGATCCTTTATCTTGTTTCTCCATATGTGGTAATTTGTGCCATTTAAGCTTACCATCTTGCTAGTCTTAGCCTCCATCGTTGCAGTATTTAATAATGCCTTTAGAATACGAACTAACAACTCTGATACCACTTGTTGGGAAAATTAACAGAGTTGGCATAGTGAAATAATTTTCACAGAGACAAAATAAAATTACTGCAAAAATAATCAAACAAATAAATAAATGGAGGTGGTTAAACCGACCAATGTGTGAGTAAAATATGCGGTAAAACTTGTTGTATAAATAAAAAAAAAAATAATAATGACATAAATATTTTAACAAGATTCATCCTTAATTCTTGGGCTACATCCACTAGACAATATCTAGGATTTTCTTCTATTATAAAAATAGTAAGTACAAGAGAGGGTCTTTTCTAGATCAATACTAGAAGTACACAATAAAAAATTCTCACCAAAATAGTGGCACTCAAAGTGTTTCCCACACACCCCCAAAATAATTACTTCATTATTTTGTCACTCACTTTTTGAGAAATTTTTTTTTTCTAAACTCTTAAAACTCTTTCACACTCATCAAGGCAAAATTGCTTTGACTTTCACCTCACAAGTATACACAAAGATCTCAAATTTTTTCTCTTCCTATTGCTTGCCTACTCCTTATGCTATGCTTCTCCATCCAAATGCATTTGGATGAGAAATAAACAAAACTGTTGTGAAATAAAGATTGAATTACTTATTTTGTTATAGAACTAAACTTGAATTTAGTAGTATTTAACTAGAAGAAAAATATTTTATAGTAGAATGATTTTGAGAGAATTTAGAAAGAGTTTGGAGAGAATTTAGAGAACTATAATATTGAAAGAATTTGGAGAGTAATCTATCTTTTCTTCTTCTTAATCTTAACCTTCTCATTAATGAATTTCAATCCCTTTATATAGAGATTTTATTTTCACTATTTGAGTACTATTCTCTCACAAGCAATATATTGTTCATTCACAAGCAATATATTGTTCATTCACATTCATAATACTCCCCCTTGAATAACAATATTTTGCAACTGCCTCGTTAAAACCTTGCTAAATAAAACCCAGTGGGAAAAACTTTAGCTTAAGGAAAAAGAGTACAGTGCATGATATTCTCCCCCTCAAGTTGATATGTATAATCTTCCTTCACATAGTATGTAGATGTCGCATTCCAATATCGTGAACGTGCTTTTTAAAGATTGCAGTTGGAAGTGCCTTTGTGAAAAGATCAGCTGAATTCTGGCTAGACTGAATATACTTGATATCTATATAATTGTCTTTTATTAGCTCTTGAGTGTATGAAAAGAATCTTGGAGGTATATGTTTGGTTCTATCACTTTTGATATATCCTTCCATTAACTGTGCAATGCATGCTGCATTATCTTCATATAAAATTGTTGGACTTTTGTTGACTGGAAAACCACAAGATTCTTCAATATGATGTGTCATTGATCTAAGCCACACGCACTCTCTACTTGCTTCATGTAGTGCAATAATTTCAGAATGATTTGAGGAAGTAGTGACAAGCGTTTGTTTCTGGGAACGCCAAGAAATTGCAGTTCCATTATTTGTGAACACATAGCCTGTTTGAGATTTCGCTTTATGAGGATCAGATAAATGTCCTGCATCTGCATAACCAATCAATTCTTGTTTTGAATTGTTAGAATAAAATAAACCCAAATCAACATTTCCTCGAAGGTATCGAAGTATATGTTTGACCCCTTTCCAATGCCTTTTTGTTGGAGCTGAACTGAACCTCGCTAATAAATTAACTGCAAAAGAAATGTCAGGTCTAGTAAAATTAGCAAGATACATTAGAGCTCCAATGGCACTGAGATATGGAAATTCAGGACCAAGAATTTCTTCATTTTCTTCACAGGGTCGAAATGGATCAGTTTCAATATTAAGTGATCTAACGACCATTGGAGTACTTAAAGGATTTGCTTTATCCATATTAAAGCGTTTCAAGATCTTTTCTGTGTAATTTGATTGATGCACAAATATCCCATTGTGCATTTGCTCAATTTGTAAACCAAGGCAATACTTGGTTTTTCCAAGATCTTTCATTTCAAATTCTTCCTTTAAGTATACTGTTGCTTCATGGATCTCATTTTCTGTTCCAATGATATTCAAATCATCAACATATACAGCTATAATCACAAATCCGGATATTGTTTTCTTAATAAAAATGCATGGGCAAATAATATTACTCACATATCCTTTATTAATCAAATAATCGCTTAAACGATTATACCACATGCGCCCAGACTGTTTTAACCCATATAAAGATCTCTGGAGCTTGATCGAATACATTTCTTTGGGTTTTGTACTTAATGCTTCAGGCATTTTAAATCCTTCAGGGATTTTCATATAAATGTCACTATCAAGTGATCCATACAAATAAGCAGTCACAACATCCATAAGACGCATTTCTAATTTCTTAGAAACTACTAGGCTAATCAGATACCTGAACGTAATTGCATCCATAACAGGAGAATACGTTTCATCATAATCAATTCCTGGCCTTTGTGAAAAACCTTGAGCTACAAGTCTAGCTTTGTACCTTATTATTTCATTTTTCTCATTTCTCTTTCGTACAAAGACCCACTTGTATCCTACAGGTTTCACATTTTTAGGCATAGGAATAATTGGCCCAAAAACATTTCGTTTGTTTAGTGAGTCCAATTCAGCCTGCATAGCATCTTTCCATTTTATCCAATCATGCCTATTTTGACATTCCATGACTGATTTTGGTTCAGGATCATCTTTGTCATTTATGATTTCACATGCAACAGTATATGACAATGTTTCATGACTTTCTTTATTTTCTATTTCTTCAGGGATATTTTCCTCGCTATCAATATGATTATCTACTCCCTTTCTCTTTCGAGGATTTTTATCCTTAGAACCAATTGGTCTTCCACGCTTCTGGCGTGTTTTAGACTCATAAGTGTCTTTATTCTCAGATTTTATTTCTGGAATTTCAATACGAGCAGGAGCATTGGCTGCTGGTATATATGATTTAGTCACTCTTTTTGTATCAGTAAATGCATCTGGCAATTGATTTGCAATTGCTTGTAAGTGCACAATCTTTTGCACTTCTAATTCACATTGTTTTGTGTGAGGATCCAGATGCAATAATGATGGTTCATTCCATGAAATATCCCTTTTCACTTCTTTCTCCCCTTTTCCTAATGTTGGGAAAACAACCTCATTAAATTGGCAATCAGCAAAACGTGCTGTAAAAACATCACCAGTTAGAGGTTCAAGATATCTAATAATCGAGGGTGTTTCAAACCCAACATAAATTCCCAATCTTCGTTGAGGACCCATTTTTGTGCGCTGAGGTGGCGCAATGGGTACATATACTGCACAACCAAAAATTTTGAGATGGGAAATATTTGGCTCTTGACCAAATGCCAATTGTAGTGGGGAGTATTTATGATATGCACTAGGTCTGATGCGAATTAATGAAGCAGCATGTAGGATTGCATGACCCCAAACTGAAATGGGAAGCTTTGTTCTCATTATTAATGGTCTAGCAATAAACTGAAGTCGTTTAATCAATGATTCAGCTAAACCATTTTGAGTATGTACATGGGCAACGGGATGCTCAACAATGATCCCAGTAGACATACAATAATCATTGAATGCTTGAGATGTAAATTCACCAGCATTATCAAGTCTTACCCTCTTGATTGTATAATCAGGGAATTGTGCTCGTAATTTAATAATTTCAGCAAGCAACCTTGCAAATGCAACATTACGAGTTGACAATAAACAAACATGTGACCATTTACTAGATGCATCAATTAATACCATAAAATATCTGAATGGTCCACATGGTGGGTGAATTGGCCCATATATATCACCTTGAATTCTTTCAAGAAACATAGGTGATTCATTTTGAATTTTAGATGGTGAAGGTCTCAAGATTAATTTTCCAAGAGAACAAGCTGTACATGGCATTTCATTTGATTGAGGAATTCTTTGCCCCTTCAAGGGATGCCCATGTGAATTCTCAATTATCCTTCGCATCATTACTGATCCAGGATGACCTAATCTGTCATGCCATAAATTTATTATTGAAGGATCATAAGATTTTTCTTTTACTGCCATATTTGATTCAATTACATGTATATGCATGTAATGCAATCCAGTAGGGAGTTTTGGCAGTCTTTCCAATACTTGCATTTTTCCTGATTCATAGGAAACTATATTTAAATATTTGTTACCATTTATAGTAATAGATTGGGTATTACACCCATTTCGATATATGTCATCAAAACTCAACAAATTTCTTGTTGATTTTGGTGAAAACAAAGCTTCATCAATTATAAACTTTGTTCCATTTGGTAACATAAATTTAGCTTTGCCAATTCCTTCAATCAGATCTACAGGACCTGATATTGTTTTTACAACTGCCTTTGTGGGCTTTATTTCAGAGAAATAATCTCTATTTTTCAAGATAGTATGTGTAGTACCACTATCTGGTATGCAGAGATCTCCAATATTGTCTTTATGTTGAGTACAATCCATATTAAACTTCAAAATAGATAAACACAAAATTAATCAATTAAGGTAAAAACATAAAATAATTATAAAGTAGGACATTTTATTTAATTTAAAAATAACATACATAACAATAACATATTCTTCAGAATCAAATAAGTAATAATAATATACTTAAAATTATAGATGTCTCAATTTCCATTGTCAGTAAAATCATCAGTAAAATCAGAAACATCTAAATGAGTTGTATCATTAACATGAGTATGATGCTCATTGAAGTTTATTTCCTTTTCTTTGCCTTTCAATGATGCCTTATAAAGTTGGCAAAGATGTGGTGGTGTTCGACAAATTCGTGACCAGTGTCCTTTACTACCACATCTGAAACACACAGTTTCAGACTTATATTGAGGCCTTTCTTAAACACCACTGATGACTGATTTTAACTTCTTTTAAGGTTGAGTCTGAGTTTGTTGTGGAGTATTACTATATTTATTTCCATGACCATGGCCAAAGAATTGACCTCTTCCACGTCCACGACCTCTACCTCTCCCACGTCCACGGCTATTATAATTTTTATATCTGGAATAATTTGTAGCATTTGCTTCTGGAAATGCTATTGAGCCAGTGGGACGGGACTGATGATTTTTCATCAAGAGTTCATTATTTTTCTCAGCTACCAGTAGGCATGAAATTAGTTCAGAATATTTTTTAAATCTCTGCATCCTGTATTGTTGTTGCAGTGTAACATTTGATGCATGAAATGTGGAGTAAGTTTTCTCCAGCATATCCTCATCTGTGACTGTTTGTCCACAGAATTTTAATTGTGATACTATTCTGAACATTGCAGAATTATAGTCACTCACTTTTTTGAAATCTTGAAAGCGTAAAGCTCTCCATTCATCAGTGACTACTGGTAGTATTACATCTCTTTGATGATCATATCTGTCTTTTAGATCCTTCCAAAGAACACTTGGATCTTTGACAGTCAAATATTCACATTTTAATCCTTCATCAAGATGACGACGGAGAAAAATTATAGACTTGGCCTTATCTTGCAATGAGGTGTTATTATTTTCTTTTATGGTATCAATTAACCCCATTGATTGAAGATGCATTTCTACATCTAGAATCCAAGACATATAATTTTTTCCCGTGATGTCAAGAGCAACGAACTCAAGCTTTGCTAGATTTGTCATTATGATAACTAATAAAAAAAATATAACTCAATTAGAATTCATAAATTTGATGACTACTAAAAAAATCAAACATGATCAGAATTTACTAATTAATTATATCATGAATGAATATTGCAAGAAATAATAGTGGTACAAAAAATGATACAATAATACTTGAAATTATATCAAATAGAAAATCATCTTCCATATTAATTATTCCTAAAACAATTATAATAGTCATGATCAAAACACAAATATAAATATACCAAATCATGTTTACAATTTAGAGTAAAGAGAGAAAGAGAAAATGTATGAATTTGTGTGAATGAATAACATTTATAGCTCATCTATTTATAATGAAAAATATAGCCGTTTATTACCGTTATATTACCGTTGGTAATAAAAATATAGCCGTTAGAAATTTTTTTTTTTTTAATATAATATATTGAGAAATAAATTGTATAAAGTAAAATCAATAAATAATGTTGATATGATTATTTATAGCAAGTGAATTAACATAACGATATGTATAAATATGGGGCAAAACCGTCCATTAATATAAAATGGGGTATAGCCTTCCATTAACATAAATAATAAAAAAAATAAATGTGCATAAATATAAATTGGTAGGAGGCATAGCCATCCATAAGGTTAGAACCATTTCTAGCAATATTTGCATCAATGGTGTAGTTAGTAAAATAAAAATAACAATTAATATAAAGTTAGATTGAAGAAATAAATATAAATATATAAATTAGTAGGAGGCATAGCCATCCATGATAATATATAATCAACTAATATATTCATAAATATTAAATATTAAGAAATATGTACCTTATTATTTTGATCGAGAGCTCCTCGTGCTGATAACGTGTTGTGAAATAAAGATTGAATTACTTATTTTGTTATAGAACTAAACTTGAATTTAGTAGTATTTAACTAGAAGAAAAATATTTTATAGTAGAATGATTTTGAGAGAATTTAGAAAGAGTTTGGAGAGAATTTAGAGAACTATAATATTGAAAGAATTTGGAGAGTAATCTATCTTTTCTTCTTCTTAATCTTAACCTTCTCATTAATGAATTTCAATCCCTTTATATAGAGATTTTATTTTCACTATTTGAGTACTATTCTCTCACAAGCAATATATTGTTCATTCACAAGCAATATATTGTTCATTCACATTCATAATAAAAACAAAAATAAGTTTTTTTTATTCAACAATTCGATGTAGCAAAATGTCACCTCTTATTATTTTTTTTCTTTTCAATCTTATGGGCTCCACTAGAAGGGACCCATAACAAAATGAATACTCCGATATATCAATGCTACACTTTGGTATCAAATTTCTCTACTAAAGTACTCTCTCCCTTTATGGCTTTTGTGATGTGGATTGGGCTGGTTGTCCCCTTACCCATTGAAGTACCACAGGTTATTGTATCTACTTAGAAGCAAATTGTATAGCTTGGTCTTCCAAAAGCATCCCACCGTCTCTCGATCAAGCTTTGAAGCTGAATATTGTGCTTTGGCTTCTACAACTACAAAAATAGTATGGATATCCTTCCTCCATGACATTGGTATACAACTTTCTAAAGCACTATAACTTTTTTTGTGACAATAAGAGTGCTCTACACTTGACCATTAACCCAGTCTTTCATTCCCAATCCAAACACATCAAAATTAACTACCATTTCGTCCGAGATAATATAGCTTTAGGTGCCTTGACCACTCGATATGTTCCTTCGTCCCAGCAAGTCACAAAAATCTTTATAAAACCTTTATCTAAAGATCCTTTTATTCAATTCAGAAGCAAACCTGGAGTCCACTCTGTCATTCCCTCCAGTTGGAGAAAGGGTGAAGAGAATTATGAAGAATCCAATCTTGTAATGGCTAATACCAATTCTGGTGCAATGGCTGCATCCTATTCTGGAAACAAAATCATGGAAAATATTGTGCAGAATACAACAATATCATTAGGCATCAATCACGACAGATTTATTCCCATAACAACATAATTGTTTTAAAGCTTTCCTTTTGTAAATCACTGTATATATGTATCTTCGTACTTCTGGTACAATCCATCAACAAGAATTATTCTCTTCACTATTAATGATAAGTTCTCCATCTCCATCACAGACCTTAAAGCTCTTTTCATAGTACTTTTTTAGCTGCAAATTCTCTGACAAATACAAGTGCATCATTTCAATTATTATGTTAATATTTGAACATGATTTCTTCACAGGATATTATTTTTTGGGGCAACAGACACAACATCAACAACCGCAGAGTGGGTAATGTCAGAAATCATACAACATCCAGAAGTATTGGAAAGGGTACACGAAGAGCTGGAAAGAGTGGTAGGACATGATAGCATCATAGAAGAATCTTATTTACCAGACGTGCACTACTTGGAAGCAGTAGTTAAAGAAACTTTTGGACTACACCCAGCTGTTCGCTTGCTAATCCTGCATAGCCCCAGCGTAACTTGCACGGTTGGTGAGTACACAATCCCCAAGGGTTCAAGAGTGTTTCTTAATGTATGGGAGATGCAGAGGGATCCTAAAGCATGGAGCGATCCATTGGAGTTTAAACATGAGAGATTCCTGGAAGAAGCTGGAAAAAGTGATTACTAAGGAAACAACTTCAATTTTCTTCCATTTGGATCGAGTAGAAGGATCTGCGCAGGCATTCATCCGGCAGAAGGGATGGTAAATTATGCACTAGCTACCCTCTTACATTCTTTTGATTGGAAGTTGCAGGAAGGTGAAAAGCTTGATTTTGCTGAGAAGTTTGGTATTGTTTTAAAGAAAAAGATGCCACTAGTTTGCATTCCCACTGCTAGCTTGTCTATTGAACAACAATATTGTTGATTTTGATTCATAATATATATATAAAAGTTGGTTTTTTGTCAAGAATGGTTAACTGTTTGTTCCTTAATTGGCTTGGAGTTTATTAAAATTAATATATTGAAGACATTCGAAATATAACACAATGAATAAGGATGAAGACAAAATGAAGATGTACTGCATAAGAAGCAACCTTCTCTTTTAAGTTATATCAAGTGGAAATTAATTCTACAAACTAATGAGGCAGGATTCCAATTTATTTCGGATTTTGAGAGAAGTGTTCTGTAGAATATGGCTGTGATTGTATGAGGCTTTAGGTGTTTTTTTGATCTTTTCTTTTTGCCCGTGTACAATGGGGTTGGGGGATGGAACTTGCACTTGAATTTTTAAGTGCCTATGGAAGTCACTTTGGTCACTAGGCTAGGATTCACCTACTATAGGTACTTTTTATGGTTGTAGGAGGAGGACCGCTTTATTATGCAACATTCATATATTTACTATAAGTTTTTGGTATGAGAATCTATGTCCCACCAGGAAGCTAAAATACTGTATATTTTGGTTTACAAGATAGCAGGTTCAATATTGTTAAAAAATAAAAAATAACAAGCCCATTATTTTTAAAATCTTGTGGTTCTATTCGACTCAAACTGTATTAGTTAGAATTTAATTAATAATCAATATCAATAGTTCAGACAGCTCCAACATTCTTAAAACCTTTGAAAAATGTAAAAATTTCTTAATTTTCTATGTCTTCGCAAATAGGAAATTGCTTTGACATATATCCAACGTAAAAGTCCAACAAATTATCAAAGAATAGGATGCAATTTTCCATTTGAACCAATTATTTCAATTTTGTATAACATTTTAACTAAAATATATATAATATATTAAAAATACTTAAGATATAAACACTAGATTCAATCGGTTCTAATATATATATAAATTTCTTTTAGATATATATATCAAACCATTTTAAAATATCTGTTTGCTCTGAATATCCGCTCCAAATTACTCTAAAAAATTTAAATTTCCACTCCGAATTACTCTAAATTTTTGGATCGAGTCTAGAGAATTTACATTCTCCGAACCGCTTTGATCTGTGCACAACCCTAAAAAGGATGATTGTTTATGTGCTCACTACCCTCTTACATTCATTTGATTGGAAATTGCAAGACGGAACCAAGCTCGATCTAACTAAAAAATTTGGGATTGTTTTAAAGAAAATGACACCACTTATTTGCATTCCGACTGTAAGATTGTCTATTGCATAGCAATATCATTGATTTTGATTTAGACATATTTAAAATCTTGTTTCCAATAAAATTCAGCTTATGTAAATTTAAGATTTTATAAAATGCTTTTTGCTGGTTCTCTTATATATATAGATTGAATGCAAGCATGACATTTATTTTATGATCGAGTAGTGGAGAAAATCTAAAGAAAGGTTTTTGAAATGTAATAAATAATTTCAAAAAAAAATTCAAGCAAATGCAACATCACTAAAGGGAGGATTTGCTAAGGTACAAAAAACTGCTTAGGCAGGAAATGGGAATTATAAGGTAATTCAAACCATAATGAGTAGTCAAACACATTTGCAGTTAAAAAGGAACAACTAAACATAAATTAATCAATCAGGGCAACAAATTTTTGAACCTTTCAAGAAATTGATAAAATAATTTCAACCATTACTTCGGTGTTGCAAAGAAATTTTGTAACCAAATATCAGCTTAAGATATGAAACTGAAACAAAATTGTGAACAAAAAGGAGAGATTTTAATAGAGAGAATGAATATATTATTTCACTCAACTTATGAAAGAATAAGAAGAACCTATGCATATATACTATTATTGTTGCTGGAATAAAATCTATCCTAGCTAAAAGAAAAAGAAAGACAATTGGCTAATCAAATAAAACAATGATATTTTCTAACAAATAAAATAATGATGTGGTTTGGGCTATATTGGCAAATAAGGGCAAATGAGCAGTGATGTTGTCAATGAACAATAATGTTGTCTAGGTAATATTGGCAAATGAGTTGTATGGGGAATAATTCTGCATTTCCCCCTCAAGTTGGAGCTTGGTGGATGTCAAACAAACCTAACTTGAAAATTAGTTTGTTGAATTGAGGAGCAGCTAATGAATGTGAACACATATGCTATTTGCTCTTGCAAAAAAACATGCTTTGGTTGAATGAATCCTTATTTGAATTGATCATGAACTAAGTGACAATCAATGTCTAAGTGCTTTGTACGTTCGCGAAAAACTAAATTAGCCAAAATATAAATAGCTGCTATATTGTCGCACCATAGTGGAATTGGCTGCTGTTACTCAATTTGAAATTCTTTTAAAATATAAGAAACCCATTGTAGTTCATAAATAGTGGCTGCAAGACTTCTATGCTCAGCTTCAGCTAAGGATCTTGATATGGTAGTCTGTTTCTTCATTTTCTATGAGATGAGAGTTGATCCAAGGTATATGCAGAACCTGTTAATGATCTTCATGTTTCAGTACAAGAGGCCTAGTCTGCATCACTTAAGGCTTATAATTGCATGTTATTTTCACTTAAATAGAGCAAGCCTTTTGAAGGACATCCTTTTAAGTATCTTAAAAGATGCATTACAGCTTTCCAATAAGGTTGGCAGGGAGAGTTGATAAATTGGCTCAATTATTGGACAAAATAGCTGATATCAGGTCTACTTATATTAAAGTAGAGAAGCTTTCCAATCAATCTTTTATATTTCTCTAGCTCTTTAAGCAAATATCCTTTATTGCTTTTAAGTTTCTGTCCCTTTGGCAAAGGAGTAGTGATAGGTTTTATGCCAAGAAGTCCCGTATTAGTTATGATGTCCAAAAGGTATTTTCTTTGATTGATAATGGTGCTAGAAGGTCCTTTAGTGATTTCCAACCCAAGGAAATACTTGGCTGTTCCTAAATCTTTGATAGTAAATTGTTGATCCAAGTATTACTTGACTAAAGTCATATCTTCCTCACAAGTTTCTGTCAACAATATGTCATCTACATAAATCAGTAAAGCTATAAAGGAAGTGCCATTATTCTTTATGAAAAGGCAATTATCATAAGGTGATTGTCTGAAACCAATAGCCTTGATTTTATCACAAAATTTTGTATTCCACTATCTTATGGCTTGTTTTAACCTATAAAGAGATCTATTTAATTTGTAAACCTGACCAATTTTTGCTTTGGAATATCCTTCAGGTGGTTGCATATACACCTTTTCCTCAAGCCATCCATGCAAGAAGGCATTATTAATGTCAAGCTGGTAAATAGGCAATACTTTGGAAGTAACTATAGCAAGGAAGATTCGCACTGTCACAATCTTGCCAACTGATGAGAAGCGTTTAAAATAATCCACTCCTTCTAATTAATGAAACCCCTTCACAACCAAACAAGCCTTGTGTCTATTTATAATCCCATCAAGTTTCAACTTGAGTTTATATACCCATTTTGAGCCTATTGCTTTCTTCCCTTTAAGCAAATAAATGAGCTCTTAAGTACCATTATCTTCTAAGGCCTTCAACTCTTACTCTATGGCTTTGACTGTCACATCTCATCTCATATAGCCCAAGATGGACATTTAAAACCAACCATTAATAAACTATTCAATTTAATATAAATATATTATAAATATTGTTATATTAATGATTTAAATTAAACTCTTTTAAAAGTTTAGTCTTGTTCATATGTTATATTTAAAGAATAATTTTTTTTTAGAATAATATGTATTTATGAATAGTAAAATACAAATTTATGAATAGTAAAATTTATATTTATAATAGTAAAAATATGTATAGATTGATAATAATCTGTGTAAACTAAAAAAAAATAGTGAAAACATTATTAAGATAATATAAAATACATTTTCAAATAATTATATTACATATAACTTAGCCACCATTATTTAAACTTAAAAATATACTCTTTTACAATACTTTATAACAAGCTTAAGAAACAAAGGAACAAGGCTTTTCTAACGAGGATATTGGCCAACCTTATTCTATAACTTTTATTCACACTCACTTAACTTTGTCCACCAACTATCAAGCCCTACTATCTGAAAATATTTATAAAATAGAGTAAAATGAGTACAAAAATATTCAATGAATAGATATATTAAGCAGAAAATAATTTGGTTAAACCAAACACATTTGACTTCTGAAATGATAATAATAGTGTATTTGAAATCATATTATAATCCACTTAAAACATCAAATCCTTTCTTACTTTCAAACTTATGTAAAGCATAGCCAAGTAAAACACATGCCTTTTTAAACATCAATATAACATTTCACATGTATTAACCATCCCTATAATAAGCATGACAACTTGACCATAACATACAGGTCATCACCAACTCACTCTCTAAGGACACTTGGAGGCTAACCCTTCGACTACATTAGTACGAAATAACCCTTCTTCCTTCATCGTCCTATAATCAAATGCCCTGTTGTTTATTGCGCAATAACAACTAACACAATTTCAAATGTGCATATATCACTTCAACACATTTACACAACTTGTATAGGGTGGTAATACTCAAATCCAAATGCCATTTTCATAAAATAATCAATCAAATCAATATTATCGCATTTATGGTTTACTAAGCATTTAAAATTAAACAATGTTCATCATATTTCAAAGAAGAGAGAAACCATATAGAGCATAAAATTATTTAAATCACCAAGTAAATAAAATGACTTCAAATCAAGTTACAAAACAAAGCATGTATTACTAATGCATTTAACTTGCTCACTTGAAACCATTATTGTTTCTAAGCTTAAATACTTCAAGTAATTCAAGTAGCAACCAAAATGAATTGAAAAATTTATTACACATCATTTTAGATTCACAAAACATCATTAAAAACTCATTTTCTTGTTGTTATAAAAATATTTAAAAAGCTTGAACATCTACTCACCAAAACAGCCTATAACACACAAACTCGGTTCATCAAATTTGCTTAACTTGCACCTGTACTTCCCTTGCATTTTCTAGCACCTAACAAATACAATTTCATTTATAAATCATTAGTATAATAATCCTACTTGCTACTTTAACCATGCATCTCCCAAAGGATATGCATAAAATGCAATTAAGCTCAATTTTACAAGTCAGCTTCATGGATTCTAAAATAGCTATTTTCAGGCCTAAATTAGAAAAATTTCTTTGACTTGTAGAAAATGAAATTTAACCTTAAAATAATCAAAAATAGGTCTTTGTGTATAACACTTTTAATAAAAATTTCATTTTCATTTGATAATCACATATAAAATTATAAAGTCTCATTACAAGTAGCTCAATTACTCAGACAGATTGAGCAATAAAAAGTATAAGTCTATTAGACCACTATTAAAATATAATTAAATCTTCATCAAAACTATAAAGTTTTAGATAACTCTTTCAAGTTTTCTTAGAATCAAACTAACTCAATTTTAAGTTTTCTAGCTTAAGATATACCAAAAGTATCTAGACTAGTTTCAACTCATGAACTCTGTAAACCTGGTTCACATAATCAAAATGACTACTTTTAAAGCTGAATTTGAAAAATTGATGGGACTTATAGAAAAGGAATTTTGAGCAAAATTTTAATCATTATTATATTTATATTTCTAGAATATTCTATAAAAATTTCACACCAATTGGACACTCACAAATAGAGTTGTATATAATTAATTAAAACAAGCTTAAAGAAATCAATAGACTGAGCAATAAAATGTTTTCTCTTATTACCCTAACATAGAGACTGAATCAAATTAAGATCAAAGAGGAAACATAATTCTTCAAAGTTTCCATATTATCAAGTAGAACTTAATTTGGAGCTTTTTAGCTTAATATATGATCGAATCAATATGATTGAAAAACCAGTAAAATTCAACTTGAGAATTGATGCATATGAACCCTAATTGAAATAAACCAAAACACTTAAATTACTTACCAAATCAATTAGAGCAGGCTTTTGGGATGAAAATTACAGCCTTAAAAGTGGTTTAGATCATCAAATTTCACTTGGAAATCTAGTATAAACTTGAAGAATTGAAGCAGCCCTGCTTTTCTCTCCTTTCCTTTTCTTTTCTTCTCTTTTTGTTTTAACATCTATGGTTGCACACAAGGACCACGAATTGGAGAAGATAGTAGCCCTTAAATGGAAAAGTCAACTTATAAAATATCCATTTAGACATTTAATGAAATGGTTTTGTTACCTATAAAATCTCAAGCTTTCAATTGTTTCAATCTAAGCCAATCATTTACTTCAATGTAGTCCTCATCTCATGCTAACATTTAAGCTCTTATCCTTTACTTCAATTCAACTTCATACCTCTATTATTTTCAATATTTCACTCATTTTAAGTGTCATTAAAATTCAATAATTCATGCTTCTTAACCGAGTACAAATAATGGCTCGACTCGATACACTAATTGAACTATAAGTAACACTTAACTTACACTTAAGGAAAAATGTGTCTAAAACCATATCCAAATATACTAACTTATACTTAAATTCAATAAATATATAAATATAATGCATAATAAATGTAAATGTACTAAGAATAAGGGTATGGGTGTGACATTGGCCTAGGTTGTATTAGTATTGGCTTGTCTATAGGAATTTGGTTCTTGTATTCTTGACACATTTGCTAAGACTGACATGTATGCTTTGGAAAGATTTTGTGCTTGGATGTATGAATATGTAGGAGTATATGAAGTTTGCTTGTGTACCTATAATTGATTAGTAATCTTGTACATAGGCTTAATAGTAAGATTAGTGACATAATCTTTTAATAAAAATGGTTTAGATTTAACCCTGGTGCTACGCTTAACTAAAGGTTTAATTAGAAATTCTTCTAAAATCAATGGTTCAATTTATTCAGTTTCAGTTTCACCTTCAAGATTGTTGTTAAAAGCATTTTTAAAATCATTTTATTATATATTTAGAAAATCAGTTTGAACCTTTTCTGTGTTTTGTAAATTTTGTGCTAAAGTTCCTTGAACTTGTATTTCATCAGTATCATTAATAGGTAGAGGTAGGACCTCTGTGTGATCATGCTCAAAAGGTTTAAAATCATTTATGTAAGGAAAGATATTTTCATAAAATTGAACATCTCTTATGATGTGAATCTCATGATTTGCTAAATCATAAACCTTGAAAGCCTTTTGACTTTGACTGAAATTGATAAAAATACATTTAAATGTTCTTTGCTCAAATTTGTCCTTATAAGGCATTGTATTTGTCATATAACACAAGCAACCAAAGGTTTTAATGACTTAATACTTGAGTGGTTTTTGTAAAAGTAATTCATAGGGTGTTTTCCAATTCAAGATTGAGGATGGTGTTTTATTGATTATATGAGTTGCCATGAGAATGGATGAACCCCATAATTTCTTAAGCAAATTGGATTGGAACATGAGTGCCCTTGCTATTTGTAATAAATGTTTGTGCTTTCTCTCCACTACACTATTTTATTATGGGGTATGTGGGCAAGTTTTTTGATGTTCAATCCTTTTTTTTTATAATATGAGCTAAAAATCATGATTGGTAAATTTAGTACCATTATCAGTTCTTATTTTTTGAATTTTTCTATCATGTTGTGCGACAATTATATTAAGAAATTAGGTAAAGATGGTTTTGGTTTGTGTTTTATGCATCATCAAGTAGGTCTAGGTGGCTCTATTGTAGTCATTAACAATGGTTAGAATATATTTAGCACCTTCAACAAAAGCCTATTTGTAGGGACCCCAAATATCAAGATGTAGGAGTTGAAAAGGATGAGCGGTGTTGGTTTAGCTAGTGTGAAAGGGAAACCTCTATTGCTTGGATTTATGACAAATATCACATACTGGACTAACTTGAAGATTTTGATTCTTTAGGAAATTAATGTGTTCCAAAACATTTATTGGAAAATGCCCCAATCTTTGATGCCATAAAATAGATTTTGATAAAATATCTTTATTCTCATTAAAACCAACATTACAATATAAAATAGACTTAATTGAATTGAAAGACATTTTGTCAAGTTTAAAACCATTACATTGAAAATTTTGAAAAGCAGTAGCATCCATGATATATAACCTTCCTAAAGGTTTGCCTATGCCTAAGATTCTCTCAGTCTATAGGTCCTACAGAACACAATAAGCAAGTGTGAAAATGAATTTCATTTAGCCAAATTTTTGCAAGTTTATAAATTGAAATCATATTGAATTTAAAACTTGGCAAGTAAAAGGCATCATTTAAGCATAGTTATTGAGATAATTTTATATCTCCAATGCCATGATCATATTTGGTTGATCCATCTGGTAAGTAGACAAGGGAGGCCTTTTTTGGTGGGTTTAATTTGCAAAAGAAAGATTTGGTTCCACACATATAATTACCAGCACCTATGTTAATTATCCAAGTTCCATCTTCTAATAGATCAATAGCACTTAATGCTGAGTTCAAAGCAAAATGGGTCTGAAAAATCATACCTACAAAGTTGTCAAACAATGCAAAATTGACATGACTACTTCAACCTATCATCTTTCCTTTCATGAGCATTTTAGTCTGTTGTTGCACTATATTTTCAATTTTGGCTTGCCTCTCTATCTTCTCATCCATGTTCTTTTCAGCTTACATCTCAAATGGTGTTTCAACCATATTGGCCATCACCTTGCCTCCCCCTTTCTTCTGTTGTTCCTTTAGTTCCTTAAACCATTCAAGATAACCATGTAATTTGAAGCATGAATCCTTTGAATGTCCCTTCATATCATAGTGATCATAGACCAACTTCTCCTTCTCTTTTTTTGAATCATCATTTTAACATTGTTATTTTTCTTGTACTAATTATAGCTTATAGAGTTGGAGTAGATTAAAAACAAAAAAAATTAACAATAAAAAATAATTATTAGCATGTGAGAATTTTGGCGAGTTTCCAAACTCACTTTTTAAGTGCAAAAGAGAAAAATATTTTACAATCCAACATACGAAAATAAGAAGAATGACACTTTCTTCTTGACGTATCAATTTTTTTTTTATTCTCTTTTCCATGCATTTTACAAACAATAAATACAATATTTATAGTATTCCTTTTAATAAAAGATTCAATGGTTATAATTCATTATAAATATAAACCATTGATTTATATAGTAAATGACATTTAAAGAAAAAAACTAAAAATAATATTTCAAATTTTGTTATTCATTATTAGTAATAATTTTAACTCTCCCACTCATTACTAATATCCTTAATCTGTTTTCTCGGAGTCATGCCGAGTTCTTTATGAAAACTTTTTAATTTTTCATTATTAAGTCCTTTAGTGAAAATATCTACCGGTTGTTCTTCTGTTTTCACCTGAATTATGTTGATCTCCCTTGTTAAGACTTTTTCATGAATAAAATGATATTGCACCTCCACATCTTTGTTCTAGCATGAAACATTGGATTCTCCACTAAATAAATAGTTGATTGATTATCGCAGTATATTGGTACCAGATAATCAACTAGCTGATGTAAATTCTTTAATAATTGTACTAACCACATACTTTCTTGAGCTGTTATCGTTACTGCATGATACTCAGCCTCTATTATTGAAAGTGACACTATTAGTTGTCTTTTGCTACACCAAGTAACAACTCCAAAACCCAAACTAAATGCATAACCAGTAGTCGATCTTCATGGATCATAATCACCGGCATAATCAATATCGCAATATCCTTCCAATTTACAAGTTATTTTACTTTTATAAAATAATCCAAGATCAAGTGTTCCATTGATGTACCTTAAGATTCTCCAAACTTCTTCCAAGTGAGGCTTGTTCAGAGTTTGCATAAACCGACTGACTATTCCAATTGTAAAGGCAATATCTGGCCTTGTCAATGTCAGATAGATCAAACTGCCAACAATCTGCCAATACATCATTGAATCCTCTAAATCTTTGCCTTATGTAATGCTTAATTTAAAGTTTATCTCTATTGGAAGAGCAAGAGGTTTGCAGTCAAGCATTCCATACTTTTGAAGAATATTTCTTGCGTATTTCTCTTGACACAAGAATAATTCTTTCTTTGTGTGCTCCACTTCCAATCCAAGAAAGTGATTCAACTCCCCAAGTTCTTTCATCTAAAATCAGACTGATAAATTTTTCTTGATCTGGAAGATCTCATTAACATAATCTCTAATAATAATAAGATTATCAATATAAATAAGAATTATTGCTAGCTTCCCTTCTCAAGCTTTAACAAATAAAATCAAATAAGCTGGTGTAACTTCATAATTGCTATGAATGAGAAACTCAGTAATCTTGCCTTACCAAGCTCTAAGGGCTTGCTTTAACCCATATAGCAGCTTTTTCAATTTACAAACATACTCAGGATTAATCTTGTTTTCAAATCCTTTAAGTTACTCCATGTACACTTCTCGATCTAACTCTCCATTTAGAAAGGAATTTTTGACATCCATCTGCCATAAGTTCCAAGATTTACTTGTAACAAGTGTTAACAAAACATAAACTATTGCAATTTTGGCCATTGGACTAAATGTTTCATCATAGTCTAATCCATAATGTTGTGAGAATCCTCATACTACTAAACATGCCTTGTATCTCTCAATTGAACCATTTATACGAGTCTTGATCTTGTACACCCATTTGTAAGAAACAGGCTTCACATCTCTAGGTTTTGGCACCAAATCCCAAGTTTGATTTTCAATAACTGCTTTGATATATTCTTCCATGGCTTTTATCCATTCAGTTTTATATGATGCCTCCTCATAGGATGTTGGTTCTTTTTCTTCTTCCACCACTGCAACATTGGCATATTTAGGATTTTTCTTTTTCACCCTAGTTGATCTTCTCAATTATATTGGTGATGTTGCCTATTCTGTAGGTTATTCCTCTGGCACCTCCACTGTTGGATGATTTTCATCATTTATTTTTTGATATACACCAGTCCGTCATGGCCTCTCTCGAAGTTGAGATTGTGTGACACACTCTAAATTTTATTGAATTTTTGTTAACGGTCCCTCACTCTTTTCATGCAATTATTCTACTTCATTAGAGTGAGGAAGTGCAATATATTCTGGTGTCCACCATGATGATGTCTCATCAAATACAATATTTTGTGAGACATAACATTTGCCAATTGTAGGATCACAGTATCTCCATCCTTTTCTGTGCTCATTATAGCCCATAAAGATACATCTGATTGCCTTCTTATCAAACTTGCTACATAGATAATTAGGTATAAATATATAGCACACACAGCCAAATACTTTAAAGTGGCTCACCGTAGGTTTCATATTCCATAACTTCTCAAATAGAGACATAATTCCATTTTCGACTGAGGGAGTCTATTGATTATATGAGCTGTTATTCTCATACATTCAACCCAAAACTTTCTAGGGACATTCTTAGCATACAACATACTCCTGCATGTTTTTGCTAAATGCTTGTTCTTTCTCTCTGCAACACCATTTTTTTATGGTGTGTTTGGACAACTCAGTTGCCGCCTAATCTTGCCTAGACAAAATAACTTGAGAATTCATCATAGATGTATTCTCCCCCATTATAAGTACGAAGGCACTGGATTTTGTTCCCAACTTCACTTTCAACAATTTGCTTGAACTCTTTGAATTTTGCAAGAGTTTCAGATTTTTATTTCATGAAATACACCCATACATACCTTGAATAATCATCAATAAATGTCACCATATAGTGTATACCATTGACTGATGACTACTTCACTTTACCAAACATATCAGAGTGGATCAACTTTAGCGGTTGTTTGGCTTTGAATGATGACATACTGACATCCAGCACAAATCACATTAGTACGTACATCAAGATTAGGTAGCCCGCTTAATGAGGACTTGGTCATCATTATTTTTAGCTTATAATAATTGACATGTCCTAGTTGTGCATGCCATAAGTCAGTTGTATCACCACCTTTGGTCTTCTCTACATAAGCATCTTTTGCTAACAAGATATGCATGGAATCCACCTTTTATCCCTCCATTATTAGTGTGTTAACTATTTTGATTTATTGACAAACTTTGACATCATTAGGGCCAAACACAACAAAGTTTCCAAAATCAGTCAACTCTGAAATTGACACAAGATTCTTTTTCATACCTGATACTCTGTACATATCCTCTAACTACACTTGTTGTCAATTCAAACAAAAAGTGATCACTGTGTCCCCATTATGAGTAATTGGTAATTGTGAATTATTCACAATTACCACAACTAGCTTGCCTTTGTATTCTGAAGCATTATGGAGCTTGCTTTTATCTCTTGTCATGTGACCAGAACAACTAGAATCAAAGATCCAACACTTCTCATAATCAATTCTTTGAGAACTCAAAAAATTAGGCTTACTCCTCTTCTTCTATTGTGGTAGCCATAAAGTTAGGAACTTCCATAATCTCTGAACTAGAGTACTCTTCCACTTGCATTATTTTCATAAATAATACTTCAACATCCTACTCTGGTTCATCTTGCTAGTGATTGCTTGTTGTTGTTGTATTGCTCTTAATAGTCCTTTTCTTATACTAGAAATCTCTGGCATAATGTCCTTTCTTACCACAATAAAAACACTTGCCATTCTAACGTCTAAAATTCTTAGACTACTGATTATTGTGTTGTTGCTTTTGTTGAGCCCCCTCCAATTGGACATTGCCTCGTGTCCTCCCTCCATTTCTACCTGTAGACGGCGAGGTTTAACGTACGTCCAAGATTTTAGCAACTGCGACATTGTTTAGGCTCAGGGCCTTAGAGAACACACTAACCACTGTCACAAAGACATGGTGTGGAGATGAGGAGTCGCCACCTAGGGTAATAACTGGGATAATTTGATTGGTGGTACTTGATTCTCTAAAAGAAAATTAGCACCACAACCAGTAGATTCTGGATACAGAATACTAACTTCTTTTAGTCTCATATTCATTTAGAATAATTTTATAAATAATTATTTCATCCTCTAATTACATACAATTTTATTAAACCCTAATGAACATCCATCTACCCAAAAAGGCAACAAGTCAATAAAATTACAAGTAAAAGATGCACTCAAGATTGTGTTGTCCCTAAGTCTAAACTATGTTAATTTTATTAAAAAGTTAGCTAAATCTACATTTTATTTACAAGTGAAATGGAATAAAAGTGGGCCTACATTTTTATTAATTAGTGAGCCTAAATATATTTTTTTAGTCTTTCTAAGATATGGGCTTAAGTTTATTCAATTTTAAAGAAAAAATTAAATTAGTGGGCCTAAGTCTAACTTGGTTTTTTTTTTTAAAGTGAAATATGGGCCTAGGTCTATTTATTTTAAAAGAAATAAATTTAAGTGGACTGAGCTATGTCTAGACAAGTTTTAATTAATTAAGTAGGCCTAAAATCTAATTAACCTAATGGGCCTATGTTGATTTTAATTATTTAAAATCCTAAACCATTTTTAAGCCTATTTATTTAGTGGGTTAGACCTAAACATGGGCTTGGGGCCCAAAAACATAAAAACATAAAAAAAACAAGCCCAAAATAAATAAAACACAAAAATAGATCAAACAAACATTATAGTGATTTTCTAAAAAAAACTCTAAAAAAATTACATGCAAACCCTAATTTAAGCTACTGCCACCATTAATTTTAATTGATTTTTTCACCCAATTGAACCTAATTACTAATCAATTTTAAAATATAGAAATTTAAGTCTTTCACTATTCCCACAACTAGGGCTATTATATACTATGTACAAAATTAAAATTAAATAATTATACACCCAAAAATTAAAATAAACTACACAGGATACCAAAATGCAGAACAAAAATTAAAATCCTAAGAACTATTATTAAAATAGTACAGGTTCATTCATGGCATTCCATGGGTCTTCTGTTCAATTAAACACAGGCAATATCCTCCTCCTCAGTCCACATACGGACATCAAAACAAAAAAACAAAAAAGCAATCAAATTAGTAGTGAAATTAAATAATAAAACAATTAACGAAATGAATAAAAAAAATCACAGAAGAGAAGAAAGAAAAAAAATGAATGTTGTACATATGCCCTTTTTCGGCCCCTCAGATTAGGATTTTCATCATTGAAATTGACTCAGTGTTGATTTGATATGGACTGAGACTAAAATGGCTGTATCGTCTTCCTCAAATGAACTGCAAAAATTAGGGTTTTTGAAAATCAAAGCTTTTTTCCGTCTGTCAAAAAATCCTCTCGTCCCTCTCTAGCCAAAAAAACCTGCCCCCACAGCACGCATGCAGACTCTGCTTTTAAATGCAAAGTCTGGGCGTACTGAACTTCCTCCAAAGGAGGAACAGACCTATCTGATCATATCAGATAGCGTTTATTTTGATTTCAAAAAAATATCTTTCGCGATTCTTTTTTAAAAAACCTTATTAGATAAAAATTTGAATTTTTCAACCAATCAAAACACTGAAAAAATCGATAAAAATAAGAAAAAATACGTGAAAAAAATAAAAAAATGAAATTATTATGCATTGGTACTGTGCAATGCCGACCCTAAAAAAAAAAATATATATATATATATAACTTTTAATTACCAAAAGACCCTTGAAAAAAGGACTTATTCGCAATCAAATCCTAAAAAATGTTGCAATTTAGTCCTAAAAGTTCAGAAAATCAACAACCAAGTTCAATTTTTTGAATAAATTTCATCATAGGGGCTTACATCATAATTGTGCACAATTGCATCCTGAAATTGGATGCTTACAGTTGCCCCCCTTTGTTGTTGTTTGCTTGACAAATTGCGGCAGAGCAATAGAAGCATACAATTTTGAAAGAAAGAAGTTAGGATTCTCGATTGTATCCTAAGTGATGGATTGATGCTCAAATTGTTGAGTAAGGTGTAGTAGTTGATAAGTCGCGCTATATTTCCTATGGAATGTCTAGTGGACTTTATGCAAATGTGTTTCGCTATATTCCCTATGGGACGTTTAGTGATGATAAGTTGAAAAATTGCTATAGTTCCTGTGGAATGTTTAGCAATGATGAATTTCGTTATATTCCTTGTGGGACATCTAACGATGTGCACTATATTCCTTATAGGACATCTAGTGTAAATGAATTGAAATAAATTACATCATACTTTGTCGTATGATGTCGATTATACTCAGTCTTATAATCAATTAAGGATACATTGCACTCGATCGTACAATGCCGACTACACTCAATCATATAGTCTTGAATTGAAAAAATTACATCATACTCGGTCATATGATGCCGATTATACTTGGTCATATAATCGATTAAGGATACATTGCACTCGATTGTACAATGACGAATACACTCAGTTGTATAGTCTTGAATTGAAATATCGTTATATTCCCTGTGGGACGTCTAATGATGCACACTATATTCCCTGTGGGACGTCTAGTGTAATTGAATTGAAAACTTGCTATAGTTCCTGTGGAACATCTAGCAATGAGGAATTTAAAAATTTATGTCATAACTGCTATGCAGTACATAACATAATGATTTGAAATTCATATCATATCTAATGTGCGGCCTATGAAACTTTTGATTGAAATCATGCACGTAAAATGCAAAAAATGAGTTATGTAATCTTGTTTTGTATTTTGTATTTGACAGAAAATTCAGAATCATAGATTGATTATGCAGTCTTAATAATTCAATGAATTATTAATTTGATGAATGTCATGATTTAATTAGGAATGTATTCCTAATCCGAATGCAATAATGGACTAAATTGCAAGAAAGAAAAGATAGATAAAAAGTAAGTAAATTGAAAGGGTTAAAATGGATATTCTCCATTTTATATATTCTTTCTCTTTTGTCGATCACTTCACTTCTCTTCTTATTCTTTTCTTCTTCTTTCTTTTTTTTCCAATTGATCTTGATTTTCTTTTCTTGATTTCTTCACCATTTGTTGTCCGATTTGCACTCCGTTTAATCCTATGGCCTCCTCGTCATGCAGATAACATGAGGGAGTTGAGAATTTAGAATGTCAAAGGATTCTGCCTCTTCATTTTCCTCATAATAATCTGGGACTTCGAGAAGACTCAACTATCTTTCTTTTGACTCATTTACATACCCACAGGTGAAGAGATGTGGGTAATGAGGTAACTTTTCTTGCTTCTATTTATTTCTGCAAAAATATTACCTGTACCATAAGTAATTAGAGTTAGTTGCAGAGTATAAATTGACATTGACATGTATATTAGTCAAAATTTCATATGAAAATGCATGATAAATTGAAATTAACTCTGAAAATATGAAATTTAACTCTCGGGTTGTCAGAATGGAGGATCAGATGTCTAGAATTCTAGTCGGAATTCTAGATTTTTGATCGACTGGGTTAATGCCGATCGACAATATTACGACCCAAAACAGGGGCCATGATCGGCGCTAGGGAACGGGAATTCTTTCGAATCCGGAACCCGTAGCAAGCCTAAAAATAAAATAAAACATGCAATGGTAATAACCATATATATAATGCAGCGGAGATGAAAATCATAAATATCACAATAGTATTTTCACTAACTGGATTTAAATTAAATCTCATCTCATATATATAAATCTTTTGAAACAAATCCAGTTCACATAATACAATATCTCACATAAATAAAATACATAAAATCCCATAATTTAATTTACCACTACTACAGTGTCTAGATTATAAAAGTAATACTCAAGTAAGCAGTTTACACAAAGAAGCCGGGGCGGAAGAAATTCGGCGTACAGGCCTGCTACTGAGGTTTGAAGATGTTGACTCTCCTGAAAAATAGTCAACGGAGGGGAGTCAGACCTCACTGAGTGAATTACTATAATATATATACATACACACTAAATGATAATGCATACAATCAACAGTATATATCTAATATATATATACAGGCAATTACACACAGATGCAATAAAATCATTTTATATATATTTCATTAAAAATCATCTTTTATGAAGGATCAAATAGAACCCTATGATATCGAAACCTCAATCAGTGTTAGACAACACTCTAGCCATACAAGCTCACTTAATCCAAATATATCCACTTAATCCATTTATACAGTAGACTGGCCCCGAGACACTAAGTCGACTGAGCTCCAGCAGTCTGACTGTCAGTGTGATTGGCCCCGAGACACTTGGTCAACCGAGCTCTAGCAATCACACCTAAATCACATCTCACACATCAATAATCATATTTAATCAATATCCACAACTGGTTAGTAATATAGTCTAAATGCTATAGGTGTACCAGTACGTACTCGGTCCTAGTGCTGCCCATTAGGTAGCACGTTCTATCGATATCCTTCATTAATAAATATAAAACATTCATTCACAAATAAATGATGCATGAATTTAAATAAAATAACAATATAAACCATATATATACCGGAAATATACCAAAGGTAAACCAGGTATATTTCGAGTATATATATATGTCAAATGAATCTAATCAAATTATAAATTAAGCTAAAAATATATTTAAAAATATTTTAAATATAATTTATTAACAAAACATGTATATAATTTATTATATACCAAAAATATACTTAAATACAAATCACATTATTTATGCATTTTAATCAAAATAAAACATGTATTTTTAAAATCATGCATCCTAAGCATATATATATATATAAAATAGCAACTCACAAATTAGTGCGCTCCACAAGATGGGTCCGACGGGCCTGGTCCACTAGTCCTCGGTCTCGGCGCAACTAGACAAACAATAACGATAAAAATCAGAACAACCCTAACAGAAATCCTAGAATTCGATCTAGAATATTAAACACAGAAACAAGATTAGGGTTCAACCGGACATCACGTTTTACTAGAATTCTATCGAAAATTCGGCAGAACCTCCCCTGTAAAATGGACATCTCTCTACTCAAAGAGTAGAGCTGACCCTGCAAAGAAACATACTTCGAAAAACAAGCTCAACACTCAACCACAACCCCTCGGTCGGACTCCAAACTACAGTCTACCGACCGGGGTCCACAAACACAGAACAATTATGAAAATATCAAAAATACCCTTAAATAATAGAAATTCATTTTATACGTAGAAATTACATAATTAACCTTTAAATACAATAAAAACCGATAAAAACTCATTTTATTAGAAAAACCGTATATTATATATATAATTGAAAATAATTCACGAAAAATAGTTTTAATTAGTTAAAAACACTAAATAATTTGTAGAAATCATTTTTATACCTTATATAACTATTAAAACCAATTAAATTACATTTTTAGCCAATTTTATGTAAAATTACCAAAATACCCATATATATAAATATACTATAATTACTTCAAAAATTCACCAAAAATAGTATAATTATCCAAAATTAATTTTCTCAACATATTTATCAATAATATCAATAATTAAACTCAATTATCCAATTAAATTCAAGTAAAAACATAATTAACCCTAATTTCCCAAATTTACATAAACTTCAATAATTCAAAATAAATACATAGAAATTCATAAAAATTCCAAATAAATTCCTATAATTCATTTTAACACCTAATTTAACCATAAAACACAATTTCATAATTTGTATAATTAATTTCCGAAAATTAGAAAATAATATTAAAATATTCAAAAATACCCAAAAATCCAAAAAATCCCCAAAAATTCCACAAAAATTCATACATGTATATTAAGCTACTAGGATCAACATTTGTGAAGGGATTTTTCATGAATCAATCAATTCGAAGATCAAAAAAATCAAAAACCCTAATGTGGCCGAAATTGAAAATTCGAAACCTAAGCAAATGAAGACCAATTCAGCTCAAACCAAAGCTAGAATCACACTCACCGGAGCTCGAGGAGAAGAAAGAGACTGGCGGTGTTGAAAATGGTGGCCAAAATCGTGGTCGACGGCGTGAAGCTTGAGTTTCGGCAACCCAAGCTATTTCCGGCCAAACTCGACGGGAAAGGGAGCTGCTGGCGGCGGGGAACGGCTGAGGACGAAGGTGGAAAGTCGAGAGGCACACTGACGGCAAGGGAACGGCATGAAAGACGATGGTTGGCGGTGAGGAAGTGGTCGGGGAAGAAGAGAGGGATCGGGGGTAATTCGGTAATTTTCTAAAATTTTTGGTTTTTGATGTATTATATGTATATATATATACTTTATACTATATATATTAAAATAATATTAAATTACACACATTAAATATACACCACACACATATAATTTAATATTTTAATAATTTATACTAAATAAAAATAATTAAATAATAATAAAACTAATAAATAATTAATAAAATATTAGGGTAATATTAAACCCTAATTAAATAAATAATTACACATAGGTTTTATTTAGTAATTTAAAAATACGTATGAGTTCATGAAAGTCCAAAAATATATTTAAAATAATTAATAATAAATTATTTACGTGAAAATTTTCCCGAAAATAAAAGTCTCGGGAAAATTTTACGTAAAGCACTGTAAATAAGACACAATAATTAAAACAGATTTTAAATACTTATCAACCTCATAAAAATATCGTAATATATATACAAAAATTATTAACACTGTATATCCCCGTATAGTATTAAAATATTTAAAAACACGGGATATTATAGACAATCTGGATTGTTGATGAAAAAAATTTTTTTTAAAGGCATTTAATTAATTAACTAATCAAATCCTTCAATTTAAATTCTTTGATTAATTAATTAATCTTTTAATTAATTAATTATTATTTTCTTTTCTGAAATTGAAATAGCGTCCGATAAAGTTCACGGTCTATTTCAATCTAGCCCGAGAATTGTTTCATGGACTGCCAGAGCAGGTGACATATCTAATTTGGGCTTCCGGATTTAGGCATTTCATCACTGCACTTCCGACTGTCCAAGGCCGTTCTGACTGTTATTCTTTATTTGCTTTAATCGAGCGATGGATGGATACTACCCACACTTTTCATACTCGTGTGGGTTAGCTGACCATTTCACCTATGAGCTTCTCTGCTATCACCGGGATTGCCTTTAGAGGATCCCCAGTTCCATTTGACATCAACTATTGCAGTCTTATAGAACATGCGCGGAGTCAGTACGTGTGAGATTTGATCGGGTTCGCCCTAGCATGGAAGAATCGAAAGAACATTCTTCTTTCATCATTAGTTGAGGGATTTAGACGCCTTCCTACTTCGACTCCTCGTCAGATTACTTATAAGGCGAGGTGTTTACTCTTGATATTATTAGGCACGACCCTCTTTTGTGAGACCGGTCAGGAGGTCAGTATCACTCTGTTGGGTCCTCTTTGTTACTTGGATCGAGTTTTCACATTAGATTGGGGATCTGCTGGACTTGCTTATATTTATTATAGACTGGACACTGTTTGTAGAGGTGCTATCATGATGTGTGGCTTTTGGCACGTCTTGTATGTATGTTCTCCTACATTTGATCTCTATGGTTTTGCTCTTCTTTGCCTTTTTTCTGATATGTTCTCTTTTTTCAGATCTGGAGCATAGAGATCGGGCTAATTCGAGGCTTTAACGCTATCAGTTCTGATAGGACCTTTCCTTTGATGATGAGATGAGGTTCTTCTCACCTTGCTAGCAACAAGAACACTTTGTAGATGTACTGTGATCAGTTGAACACTGTTGAGTGGCACCTGGTAAGGAAAAAGAAAATAAAATAATTAGTATGTTACAGTTTAATAAAGATTAGACTTAATTTACATAAATTATAGATAAACTCTGATTGGTTGGAGGGCGCTGAAGACATCCAACAATATGATTTCATGGCGGCTGTAGCCTGCTTGGAGCCTATGAGGATCCTGCTCTCTGGTTATGGCTGTCTGATGTGGTATCTAGGGGAGTGAGTGTATCGCTGGTCTGTTGGCCCTTCTCAACATTGCATTCCATCTGATGTCCCCTCCTCTATGCTCTACAGCTCGCATCTTACAAGTTCAGAGCTGAGAGATGCACTACAGGGATACGCTGCCTCAGATTTCCTTGAGCGTTCTCGACATTATCAATAGTTTATCCGTGAGAGCCTCCTGGAGCATGTTCCTATTGACGATGATGAGGTAACTTCTCATTATTTCAACTTCTATTTCTAGAACCTATGACTCACTCTTTATATTTACAGTTTGAGGAGGTTCACTCTCTTGTTGATGCTGATGAGGAGACTAAGATTGCTCCAGAGACTGAGATTACTCCAGCTATTGAGAGCCCTGAGCCTAGACCTAGTCCTATTCATCATGCTTAGCACGTTGGGTCTAGTCATGATGGGGCCTTTATCAGTGCTACGCTTGGTGATGTCTCTCTTCCAGACAAGTCTATGTTCTACTGGGCTCCCGCTGTTCTGGCTCTAGTTGAGCAATAGATGCAGTTTGGTGATGCTCAACTTCCTAGCTTTTATCCACCATATGCTTTTCATATGAGTCTATTTTCTTTATTTCTTATATAAACCTGTACACTTGACATTAATATTAATAAAATTTTACAAAACAGATTCCCCAGACATATGCAGAGTATTTATATGGACTTGCCTTATCTCAGAGATTATATATGATGCAGGTTACAGACAGTTGGTGGGTTACAGACAATGAGACAATGCAAATGTATGCATGTAATGCATATGATATGGTGTTTTCTATGTATGCACAGCTATTCCAATGGTCTAGAGTGGGAGAATGAGATGCTTCATCGGCAACTTGCAGACTTGGGCTTTGATCCGTATAGTGTTGGGACTTCATCTGCTAGATTTCTAGACACTCATCATCCTAATGACCCTACCAGAGGATGGAGCCTATGACCTGATACCAGAGCACGAGATGAGTGATTTAGAGTTTCTGTATTCATGACTTTCTGTGTGCCTGTGTCTAACTGCTCTCTATTGTACTAGTATTTTTATTCCTGTACTGTCTCGAACACTGTTAGATAGAACTGAAACAGTGTTTGTACCTTAATGGATTTTTTTAAATAACTAATTAAAAAAGATAGTTAATGAACATTATCTTTTTTAATTAATTATCCATTTATCTTAATCCTTTTTCCAAGATAGATAATATTGGATAGATAAACAAATAAAAGAATGGATTATCTTCCTAATTATCTATTTATCCTAATCCTTCTTAGATTCTATCACTTTATCCACATCTTTCTTTGCTAGCAGAATCCTTTTCCCACATGAACTCATATTCTTTCCCTATATAAGACCATACAAGGGGCATTTTCCTTCATTCTCTATACCCTTATCATGACTCAAGCATCTCTTCAAACAATGAAGAAATTTCTTAAAACTCTCACTGGTGATGACTGGAATAAGCTTTAACCTTTCCACATCAAATCCTTGAAATCTCTTCAGCATCTGACTATCGATAACACTCTCCTACATGCTGCTTCTTCCTTTTGGAATGTCAAGGACCATGTATTAAATTTAATGGGTGAGAGCTCTGTCCAATGATTGAAGAGTTTGCTGCTATTTTGGGATGCATATTAGACTTGACTGCTATGATAGCCCTTCCTGATTTGGAGATGCAATTTCCTGGCAGATTGGTTACATTCTTTGATTTGCCCTAAGCTGATATTTACATGTATACGTATAACCCTAGGACCATCAATCTTTCTTCTCTAATCACCGTCTGTGGGACTCAGGACTAGAACACTGCTTCTTGGACTATAACAGTTGCTTTCTGCTTATATGCTCAATTTTTTCTAGTTTCTCACCATGGTGGTGCCGATACATGCATTGTCAATATTTTGGAACAAGTATTTATATATATATATATAATTTTTTTATTTTTTATTTTTGCCCTAATTTTTGCCTAAGCTGCCCTTTCAGGTTTTCAACTTAGTGGGCTTTTATTTTATTATTCATATATAATTTTTTTTAAGATTTGGTTACAGGAAAAGCTGAGCTTGCTTAATGTACCTCTCAACCCTTTGACTTATCAACCTCATCAGCTACAATCTCGTCCTTTGAGAATGAAGGACAAATGTTCTATGGACCAATGGGTTGACTAGTTGAAGAAGATTCCAGATGCTGAGGTTACATGGGTCTGCCCTTAGTGGAGATTGAAGTTCATGACTATTGAACTGTATAAGCACTGTGTTCCTATTCTCGGGCTACACTTCTCTACCTTTTTTACCCCTTTATGCCTTTGTCGTCAATATGGTTGCCCTCAGTTCATTATTACTGTTCTGACTGACTTTGAAGGCTTTCTTTTGAGACAAGATTCTTTGGATAAGATTAGGAGCTTATGGCCTTGTAGAGCCCTTGAACGGAACATACACTTGGATGCTGATGTTACTATTGATGATGATTACAAAACTTGGGTTGTTATCCAAAAGACAGAACCAACAGGATTTGCTAGGTACAAGAGAACTCAAGCTTTGTATGATGGGTCACAAAGGAAGAAATAAAGACATCACTAGATAGAATGGTCTCATAGAGCTGGTTTTAGGCTTTCTTATGTTTTGTTATCCCTTCAAGTACTTATGCTTTATAATAAAGAAGGATATGCAAAGTTTAACAAAACTTCAATTTCAATTTCATTCATTAATTAGGGCTAAAATGAGTACATTTAATACACCACATGACATAACTCCTGTTATCAGCTAGTCCTCATAGATTTTCTAATTGAATATTTTTTGCTTACACTTTATTTCCTTAATTTTTGCCTGACTAGCCCTTTACGGGTTTTCTAATCAGTGGGACCATTATTTTTATTCATTTCCCTAACTTTTCCTGTCAGCCTTTTACGGGTTTTCTGAATAGCGGGGAAGTCCTAACTTTTGCCTAACTAGCCTTTTCAGGTTTTCTAGCCAACAGACTTTATTTTCTTTATTCTACTTTTATTCATATTTTTTATAGGTAGTACTTCTTAATGCGATCCAGATTGACAGGTTCCATAAACTCATTCCCTTCAAGATCTGATATCTTAGCAGCTCCTTTAGGTAAGATCGATTTGACCAAGTACGATCCTTCCCAATTTGGTCTAAATTTACCTCTTGGATCGAACACCATGGCTTTAGACTGTTTCAGCACCATATCTCCAGCTTTGATCTTCCCAGGCTTAACCTTCTTATTGAACGCCCTTGTTATCCTTCTCTGATATATCTTAATGTGGAATAAAGCATCCATCCTTTTCTCATCTAGAGATACTAGATGATCATATCTTTTCTGTGCCCATTCATTCTCAGTTACTTTAGCTTCCATGACTACTCTCAAAGATTTAATCTCAGTTTTTATAGGTAGAACTACTTCATAACCATATACCAATGAGAACGGTGTTTGGCCTGTGGCAGTTTGAGTTGGAGTCCCATATCCCCATAAGGCAAAAGGAAGATACTCAGACCAACCCTTGTAGGTTTTAACCATCTTAGAAAGGACTTTCTAAAGGGTTTTTGTTAGCCACTTCCACTGCTCCATTAGCTTGAGGGCGATAAGGTGAGGATTTATGGTGCTCAATCCCATACTTTTATAATAACTCTGCTGTTTCTGCTTGAAATTGAACCATGTTATCTGTCATAACATGATATAGGACCCCATATCTACAAATAAGGCTCTTATTGATGAACTGTGCCATCTGTTTTGCTTTCAGAGTATTGAAAGATTCTGCCTCTACCCATCTCGAAAAATAATTGATTGCCACCACTATGTATTTATGCCCATTTGATGCTGTTGATATTATTTCTCCTATGATATCAATTCCCTATGCTGCAAATGGCCAAGGGGATGATAAACTATTCAACACTGTTGGAGGCATATGGCTAAGATTCCCATGGATCTGACACTGATGGCATTGTCTTACCGTCCTGATACAATCCTTTTCCATAGTCGTCCAGTAATACCCTTGTCTGAGTATCTTCTTTGCTAGAATTATCCCATTCATATGAGAACCGTAAGCCCTTACATGAATCTCTTGCATTACCTCTTCAGCTTTATCCTTTTTGAGACACCTGAGCTGCATCCTATTCGGCATTCTTTTGTATAATACCCCATCATGACTTGTGTAGTTACGTGCAAGAACATGAAGAGCATATCTTTCTTTCGAGGTCGCTTCATCTAGATAAATTCCCTTTACAATGAACCTCTGGACATTATAAAACTAAGGCTTTTCTTCGGGCCCCATTTGAACATTTATAATTTGCTCACCCCTATAACACGGTGCTTTAGATTTCATAATCACTAAAGGTTTCATATCCAACCCAGTTGCACCATCCCATATTGAAGAAAGAGTTGCAAGTGCATCCGCCATCTGATTGTCGTCTCTGGATAGATGGATAAAGAGACATTTGATGAAATTCTTCATTAAGGCTTTCAAATAGCAGATATAAGGCTTCAAATTTTCCTCTTTTACCTCCCATTGTTCATTAGCCTAATTGATGACTAGTATTGAATCTCCATAAACTAACAAATCTTTTGCTCCAGCTGCCTCAATCCTATAGATACATGCTTCATACTCGGCCATATTGTTTGTGACCTTAAAATCCAGTTTCTTAGCCATTGGTATGGTTTCTCCTTTTGGTGTAACAAAAATCACCCCCAATCCATCTCCTTTGTTGTTTACAGCTCCGTCAAAGTAAAGTTTCCACTCCCGGTGCTCTACAACTGCTAAATTCTCATCTGTAAACTCTAAATTCCACTGCTTTTCACCTTTGATTGCATTCTGAGCTAAGAATTCTGCTACTGCTCTTCCCTTGATTACCTTTATAGTAATGTACTCTATATCAAATTCAATTAAGAGTACCAACCATCGAGACATTTTTCCAGTTAAAGTCGATGCTTGAAACAGATACCTTAGAGGATCTATTCTTGAAACAGCTTGAACCTTGTAACATTGAAAATAATGCCTCAATTTTCTCATAGCCCAAATCATGATCAAACATGACTTTTCTACTAAATCATATTTTTCCTTGTACGGTAGAAACTTTTTGCTCAAGTAGTACATTGCATGCTCTATTCCTTCTAATCCTTCATATGCTAACATTGCCCCCATTGCATCCTCTTATAAAGCCAAGTACAAAACCAATGGCTTACCCTGTCTAGGTGGTTTCAGAATAGGTGGATTAATAAGATACTCTTTGATCTTATTGAAAGCTTTCTAACAATCATTATTCCACTTAACCGGTTGATCTTTACTTAAGAGCTTAAAGATAGGATCACAGATGTTAGTGAGTTTTGTGATAAACCTACTAATATACTGTAACCTGCCAAGGAATCCTCTTACTTCTTTCTCTGTCTTTGGTGTCGACATTTCCTGGATGGCTTTCACTTTATCTGGATCCACTTCAATTCCTCGGTTGCTCACTATATGCCCTAATAGCTTCCCTGAAGTAACCCCAAAAATGCACTTCTTCGGGTTGAGTCTCAAGTTGTACCTCCTGATTTGGGCTAAGAACTTTTCTATGGCTTAAAGTCTCCTCCTCTCATCTCTGATTTGACCATCATGTCATCCACATACACTTCAACCTCCTTATGCATCATATCATGAAAAAGTGCAGTAGTGGCTCTTTGGTAAGTTGCACCTGCATTCTTCAGTCCGAAAGGCATCACCTTGTAACAATAGGTCCCCTATTTTGTGATGAAAGCTGTCTTAATCTTATCCATGACTGCCATCATGATCTAATTGTACCCAAAAAATCTATCCATAAAAGAATACATTGCACTTGTTGCAACGCTATCCACTATTACATCAATATAAGGTAATGGGAAGTCATCTTTTGGACAGGCTTTGTTCAAATCCCTAAAATCTACACACATTAGTACTTTGCCATCCTTCTTAGGAATAGGTACTATGTTTGCTAGCCATTGAGGGTAGTCTACTACTTCTAGGAAGTTAGCCTGTATTTGCTTGGCAATTTCCTCCCTTATCTTTTCTGTCCATTCTGGTCTTAATCTACGCAATTTATGTTTAACTGACTTGGTTTCTAGATTAGTTAGAATGTGATGCTTTGCTATTTCTCTATCCAAACCTAGCATGTCTTCATAAGTCCAAGCGAATACTACCTTTCTTTTTGTTAATATTCTCTCAAAAATTTTTCTCTCTTCAGGAGTTACATCATACGATATAGAAATGTTCTTTGGATTATCATTTGTGCCTATATTAAATGAATCAAATTGAATTGAATTAATGTCAAACATGCATGATTGATCAAAATTATAATGCACAGAACAATCAGGACGCACATCACACAAGTAAGCAAAACCAGCATTCATATCATTGACCATAGGAAAAACAACATTTTTGTCCGCATAAAGACTAGACGTTATTACATCAGTTTCTTCATAAAAAACATCAGTGAAACTATCACTAATGAAAATAGCTAAGTCTTGGGGTGGTGCAGCTCCTCAATAGCATCATCACCCATCCTTTCAGTTACTTGCTTCATGACTTCCTCTTTGTTGCTGGCTACTAGGCTTTCCACAATCTGTTCCTTGAAGATCTCAAACCCAAGGACATCTTTTACAGCCACATTAATAAATTCTTTGGTGCCCAGATAATACTTGCCTTCCCCTGACTTGATGAAATTTTCACTTAATGGTCCAATCCTTCCTAAGGGCTTATTTCTTTTTGCTTTCTCCTTGTTCTTTGCTCTTCTACTAGTCGATCCTGCCTCAATATATCCCAAAACCTTTGTATGGTCCTGGGTTTTAATGTTTAGGGGCTTAGGGTTTCCTTGTTCATTCTTCCTGAGCCCCTGTCTAGGTCGATAATTCATACTTTCCATCATTTTTGCAACCCTGGGATCCATCTTATCAAATATTCCAACAACTTAGAAACCAAGCGGAACACACACTTACTTCTGTTTATCAAGTATGGTTGCCACAGCTGCATTAGTTCCAGCTTCTATTGTAACGACATCTCCTTCATAAGGGAATTTTATTTTTTGGTGCATTGTTGAAGGTACTCCTCCTAGGGCATGAAACCACGACCTTCCCAACAACAGGGCATAGGTAACAGGGATGTCCAGTACAGTAAATTCAACAGTCAACTCTACGGGCCCTATTTTGACCAAAGCCTGAAATGTTCCTGCCACATTCCTGGTACTGTCATCGTAAGCTCTGATTATGAGGTTTGAAGCCATCAAGTCATCTACTTTCAGACCCTAGGCAGGATCTTTAGCGGGCATACATTTATAGCTGAACCATCATCCACAAAGTTGGTTCTCTTCCCTTTTACTTCAGCTGGGATAAATAATGCCTTGTTATGATTTCTTCCCTCCAAAGGCAAGTCATCACCTGAGAATGTTATTAGCCCATGTTTCTTTTCTGTCACCTTTACTACTATAGCCTCGGGCGTAGTTGCCATTTTAATGCTTATGTTCGACAAAGCTTTAACTAGAGCCCTTCTGTGGTTGCCTGAATGCATCAGTAATTCCAGATGCTCACACTCGCTTTAGCCTTCTTGAATTATTCCAGGATCAAATCCTCTTTCTATCTTTCCTCTACTTCTGCGTCTTCTATTTCTTCCCTTTTTGCTACTTTTTCATTTTGCTTTTCTACTGCCTGGTAATTCCTCCTGCTTCTAGTAACATGATTTACATTTGGAGTATCACTCCATACATCGACTCCAGTGGGTTTCTTCATTAGAATCATACCAAATGTCCACAGCCCTAATGATCCGTTCTCTTTTCCCATTTTTCCAAACTTCCACTACACATGTTTCTTTGCCCTTCAACTCCCTCAGCTTGTCCATATGTTGACTTAGCAACTCTTCAACCCATTCTTAGGATAGTTCTGGGGTTAAGAATTCATCTTCTTCAAACTTATCACCATCCTGCCGGCATAATTGATTCAATGGGGATTTCAGCAGAAGCAGGTTTAGAATAGAACACTCTAAAATTGAACTTGCCCGAAGGTTGTCCCAATAGATCTTCAACTCCTCTTAGTGACTGCTCGAGAATTTTAGGCTCTTCTTTTACTGGCTTATCATCAAACTCATCTCCCCAACCTGAGGGCTCAATTGATTTAATAAGGATATTAGTAAAGGGTGGTTTTGAGTAGAATACTCTATAATTAAACTTGCCTGAGGGCTGGCCCAATAAATCTTCTACTCCTCTCTCTGGCTGTCCGAAAGGTTCTCCATTGGGTATAAGGTTGAGATCCTCAAAGGAGCTTAGCACTTTTTCTTCACTGACCCTTGAGTTGATCATCATGGTGGCTGGTGGTGGAACATTTTGATAATCTGGGAAAGGGTTATTTCTGGTGTTTGGGTTAGAGTTGGATTTTTCAGGTTAGGTGATTTTTTCGGAGTCTATCAAGTTTTGGATTTCATGTTTTAGGTAGATGCAGGTATCTATGGAATGACCAGCTACTTGATGAAACTTGCAGTAATTGTTTGGATCATAACCAAGGAGATTTGGATTCGAGGGTTTGGAAAAGGTTAGGGGTCGGAGTAGGTCTTTTTGGATTAGCCTCTCTAGGACTTTGGAGAGTGGTTGGTTGAAGTTGGAGAACCTTCGAGGTTGTTGAACTGCATGCACGTCTACAGCTCGGCTAGTACTTCCTTATTGTATGCCCCCCAGTTGGGTAGTTTTGAGTTCCTGTGCCTTTAATAGTTTTCTTTTTCTCATTCTCAATTTCCTCAGCTTGTAACCCATCATCATAAAAATCCATAAAGGTTTTGGGATTCATCATCTGTAACCTCTCAACCAAATTAGGTGACACATTACAGACTATCATTCTAACTTGATCCTTCTTAGCAAGCTTGTTTTTCATCATCCTTGCTTTATTCATGAAAATAGTTAAGAAATCAGAAAAGGACTCATTTGATTTTTGTTTTGTCAACTCCAAATCCCTAATTGACACTTCCAATCGAGTGTTATAATGATATTGCTTTAAGAATGTAGTACATAGTTCCTTCCAATAAGCTCTAACAGACTTTTCTAACCCATGGTACCAGTTCACATCCATTCCTTCAAGGGACAACATAAATAGCCTAGAAACTACTGACAATAGTGCTTTCGTAGTGCTCATGGTTATGGTGTATTGACTCAAATGAATCCTTGGATCTCCTCTCCCATCAAACTTCTGTAGTTGAGGCATTTTGAATTTTTCAGGCGGCTTATCTCCCTCCATTTATAGCATGTCATCAAAGTCAAAAGAATATCCCATTCATTGTCCTCTAATCAACTCTTCCATCTTAGACATTTTCTGAGTCAATGCTTGCATCTGCTTAGACTCAAGGTCTTGAACCAATTCAAGTGACTCTCTCTTTGCCTTTTCTACCATGTAGTTTTCAATGTCCTCCATTCTCACATCAATAGCAGGCACATTTCTAAGAGCAGGTTGCCCCCACAGCATTGTTAGCAGTAGGTAGAGGAACAACAGGTGGAGCTCTTACAACAGGTGGCTGTTCAACAGTAGCAGCAGGTGGTTGTTCAATAACAGCAGCAGGTTATTGTCCAACAACAGCAACAGGTGGTTGTTCAACAACAGGTTGCATAAGTCTGGCCAAAGCCTTTCTTAGTTCATCTTGCATCATGGCTCTCATGTCATCCATCAAAGCTCCCTTAATATCCTCTAAGGTCCACATCTCTGGTTGTTGCTCCATTTCAGTCTGTTCAATCTGAGTTGATTCAACTTCTAGAAATAGTGTATTGATTGGACTCCCCTCTAGTCTCTCCAGTCTGTGAAGAATGCCTTGAGCTATAGACTCCGGACTTAAATCAACTCTAGTTAATCTGCCACCTCTTCATCCCCAAACACAAGAAGACCCGGATGAATCTATGATGGCTATAAAATAAGGTATTAGTATGATGCATGGACTGTATGTATGCATGATGCATGTGTTTATGCAACAAGTACCAGGCAAACACTTAGCAAGTAGCAAGTATCAAGAAGCAATCAACAAGCAACATATAAGCATAAGCCTTCCAACCTTATTCCTCCCATACACGTGTTCAATGGTGAGTTTCTTTTCCTAGGATTTTTTATCTTGGCCTTCATATCAACAGGGGATATTAAAAGCCGACACGTATGCCAAATCTCTCTTAAAATAAAAAGCACAGAAGCAGCATTTCTAAATATAAAGGTCTAGCCTAATCCTTATTAGCCTAAATGAGCTTCAAAGGTATAGGCCTGGGCTTTTATAAATAAAAATACCTCATGGCAATTCAAACAAACAAGCACTCCGGGTGAAGATCCTAGGAGAAGTAACTAGGCCATTATATGTGGTTAGGGTCTGGTGAAAAGTTAAGGTTCCCTTAGCAAGATGCTCTCCATTATGGACTTTAAGTTATAGGCCAAGGTCAGAGGGGCCCAATATCCTTTACCAACTCAAGAGAAGATTACCCCCCTTAGGGACTTAGGTTACAGACTCTGGTCAGATGAGCCTAGTAATCTCTCTTGAACTGAGTTAAGGCTAAGAGTGATGGTTAGCCAATCTACAACTCTATGAAGCTAGTGGAATCATGGAATCATAAACCAACGCCATTAGTTTAATAGGGACATGCATAATGAATGCAAAAATGAAATAATAATCGATAAAACAATTTTAAAGAACACGAGTACAATTAGTATCTCTTATCCCCAATGGAGTCGCCACTATAGACGGTGGGGTTTAGCGTGCATCCAAGATTTTAGCAACCGCGACACTGTTTAGGCTCAGGGCCTTAGAGAACACACTAAACACTGTCACAAAGACATGACGTGGAAATGAGGAGTTGCCACCTAGGGTAATAACTAGGACAATTTGATTGGTGGTACTCAATTCTTTAAAAGAAAATTAGCACCACAACCAGAAGATTCTGGATGCGGAATACTAACTTCTCTTAGTCTTGTGTTCATTTAGAATAATTTTATAAATAATTATTTCATCCTCTAATTACATGCAATTTTATTAAACCTTAATTAACATCCATCTACCCAAAAAGGCAACAAGTCAATAAAATTACAAGTAAAAAATACACTCAAGATCGTGTTGTCCCTAAGTCTAAACTATGTTAATTTTATTAAAAATTTAGCTAAATCTACATTTTATTTACAAATGAAATGGAATAAAAGTGGGCCTACATTTTTATTAATTAGTGAGCCTAAATCTATTTTTTAGTCTTTCTAAGATATGGGCTTAAGTTTATTCAATTTTAAAGAAAAAATTAAATTAGTGAGCCTAAGTCTCACTTGGTTTTATTTTAAGTGAAATGTGGGCCTAGGTTTATTTATTTTAAAAGAAATAAATTTAAGTGGACTGAGCTAAGTCTAGACAAGTTTTAATTAATTAAGTGGGCCTAAAATCTAATTAACCTAATGGGCCTATGTTGATTTTAATTATTTAAAATCCTAAACCATTTTTAAGCCTATTTATTTAGTGGGTTAGACTTAAACGTGGGCTTGGGGCCCAAAAACAAGCCCAAAATAAATAAAGCACAAAAAATAGATCAAACAAACATTACAGTGATTTTCTAGAAAAACCCTAAATTACTTACATGCAAATCCTAATTTAAGCTACTGCCACCATTGATTTTAATTGATTTTTTTTACCCAATTGAACCTAATTACTAATCAATTTTAAAATACAGAAATTTAAGTCTTTCACTATTCCCACTACTCGGGCTATTACAAAATTAAAATTAAATAATTATACACCCAAAAATTAAAATAAACTACATAGGATACCAAAATGCAGAACAAAAATTAAAATCCTAAGAACTATTATTAAAATAATACAGGTTCATCCATGGCATTCCATGGGTCTTCTGTTCAATTAAACACAAGCAATATCCTCCTCCTCAATCCACATACAGACATCAAAACAAAAAAAACAAAAAAGCAATCAAATTAGTAGTGAAATTAAATAATAAAATAATTAACGAAATGAATAAAAAAATCATAGAAGAGAAGAAAGAAAAAAAATGAATGTTGTACATATGCCCTTTTTCGGCCCCTCAGATTAGGATTTTCACTGTTGAAATCGACTCAGTGTTAATTTGATTATGGATTGAGACTAAAATGGTTGTATCATCTTCCTCAAATGAACTGCAAAAATTATGATTTTTTGAAAATCAAAGCTTTTTTCAGTCTGTCAAAAAATCCTCTCGCCCCTCTCTAGCCAAAAAACCTTTAGCCAAAACCCCCCCCCCCCTACAACACGCATGTAGACTCTACTTTTAAATGCAGAGTTTGCATGTACTGAACTTCCTCCAAAAGAGGAACAGACTTATCTGATCAGATCAGATAGCATTTTTTTTTATTTTAAAAAAATATCTTCTACGTTTCTTTTTTAAAAAACCTTATCAAATAAAAATTTGAATTTTTCAACCAATCAAAACACTGAAAAAATCGATAAAAATAAGGAAAAATACGAAAAAAAAAAAGCAAAAAATGGAATTATTGTGCATCGATACTATGCAATGCTGATCGGCATTGTGTAATGTCGGTCAGCATTACACTAGTGCCAATCCTAAAAGTTTTAGATAAAAGTTTTAGCCATTAATCCAACTCCTTCAACTTTATCATTAAAGCTCACATGCACTTCTCTTTATTTCTCGACCTTTAGCATCATAAAATTAGCTCGATTTATAGTTGGTAAAGGATCCATCACTAGTATTTGATTTCGAGTGTTGTCATAGTATTCACTAAGACCCATGAGAAATTGCATAAGCTTATTTATTGAGTGAAGACCTACAATAGCCTTTGTTGCTTCACAAGAGTATAATGGCAATGGCATTAGGCAATTGAACTCATCCCATAACCACTTCAACCTGGTATAGTATATAGCAACAAAGTCATTACCTTATGTTATCGATGTAATATCCCTCTGGACATGTTAAAGTAAAAGGCCATTACTTTCTGCATATCTTTCTGCAATCTTATCCCATAGTTCTTTGGCACTAGTAAGGTATAGAAAAGATTCTACTATATCCTTGGAAATAGAGTTAAGAATCCAAGATGTAACCATATAGTTCATCCTCGTATAAATCTCAAATTCATTGCTACTTTCTTCTGGCATTGTAATCTTTCCATTAATAAAACCCAGCTTCAATTTCACACCCATAGCTATATTTATTGACCTGCTCCAAGTAAGATAGTTTGTTTCTATTAATGGTGCAATAACTAACACCATACCTAGATGATCAGAGTTCTATATGAAATAAGGATCTCCACTGGTATTATCAGTAAATTCTTTTATTCTTTTTGCAGATGTAGCTTCAATGGTTGTTACTCTAGTAGCTGAATCAGTATCTTCAATCATGATAGAATTAAATGAAGCATAGGTACCAAATCTTTATTGCTCTGATTCCATCAACAAAAAGGAGAGATTTTAATGAAGAGAATGAATATATTATTTCACTTAATTTACAAAGGAACAAGAAGAACTTATGCATATATATAATTGTTGTTGCTGGAATAAAATCTATCCTAGCTAAAAGAAAAAGAAAGACATTTAGATAATCAAATAAAATAATGACGTTGTCTAACAAATAAAATAATTATGTGTTTTGGGCAATATTGGTAAATGAGCAATGATGTTGTCAATGAGCAATAATGTTGTATGGGAAATATTGGAAAATGAGTTGTACGGGGAATAATTCTATAAATTATCACTCTACATACATAATTTTTAGGTCCTAAAAAGTATGAAATAAATATATGCTAGATAATCCTTAAAAGTACTGATTGGCTGGAAGCACATGTTCCAATAAAATAAGGAGTGAGTCCTCTAAACAACTAAAAACACCATATAGGCCAAAAAAGAGGGGCACAAAACATCAAAAACATTTATGAATCTGCAATGGTGACTTCCACCTTGACACCATGTTCAGTTATAATGGAAGTAATTTGCTTGACCACATCAGGAAAACTGAACAGATCAATAGCACGCTTATGGACACAGAGCTCAAATCTGTCCCATGTAGTGGTTCCTGCTAATAAAGCATAAGGTTAGAGACCATCTCCAGCACTCTAATACCACAAACCAACTTCAAACTTAAAATACAAATAACATGTACAAAAACAATAACCAAGGAGACAACTAAAAAATGATTCTTTCATTAAATTTAAAAGATAAGCTAGGGACTGTTAAAATGCGACATGGATGAACACAGATGAGTAGAGTTTAGATTTGAAGAATAAATTACAAATAAATTATAATATTATAAATATTTTAGATTTATACATTAAAAAAATTACAAGTAAATTATTTACTAAATAAATTATAATATATTTAATAAAAATTATGATTTTATTCTAATAATATATTTTAAAATAAGAATTTATATATTATATATCTACAATCAAATTATTAAACATTAAAATTACGAGCTAACTTGCGAGCTTCTATTCGAATCTATTTATGAGCTTTACGAGCTAATTTTTGTATAGCTTGAGTTCGACTCTCTTATTAATTAAGCTTCAAGATACGAGGTCAAAAAAATTTTTATCAAATAGAAAATTGAACCACTCATGAGTAGTTAGACTCATTTACAGCCCTATCAATTTGTCTTTAACTAGATTTTTTTTTCTCTTATCATTTATTTCTATAACATTTTTTTACATACTTTTTAGTTTCTATTTTTTAAGAAAATTTAGACATCACTCAAATGATGTCCTCAATTTGCACTTGAAGTTCATCTCAAACTGTATTTTCCTACAAAAATGTGAAGTCAGTTCAATGCTCATAAACCACATAACTCTACATAACAGTTCAATGATCATAAACAACAAAAGTCCACATTAGTTTTTTTTACTATATATAATAAAACAGAAATGGAATTGAATCAATTTGTCTTTAACTAGGTTTTTTTTCTTATAATTTATTTCTACAACTTTTTTTATATACTTTTTAGTTTCTTTGATGATATTTTTTCAAGAAAAATCAGACATTACTTAAACCAGGTCCTTAAATAAGTTGTTTGCACTCATAGTTCTTCTCAAATTACATTTTCCTATAAAAATGAAATCATAAGTTTTGAGCAATTATGCTAACTTAGTTTATGAAATTTGGTCATGGTAGTAGGATGGAATCACAGAGGATATGATAGTTAGAGTGGTAGCGAACCTCGTCACTAGATCACTCATCATTCTTTGGTACACCAAGTTAATCAAGAAATCAATGATAAATTTTCCCCCATTGCCTCCTGGCCTGCAAGGTTGGCCGTGAAGATGTATAGAAGCAAAATAAGAATGGCACTACTGTTGTTATTCATGAATTGTGATATATATAGTCAAGGTATTATAATGAGAAGGAGTTTGTACATGTATAGAACTCTAAAGGTATATAATAATAGAATGTAGTTACATAATCTTATATGTTGATCAACCTCCTGTAAGTTGTAGGGGAGCTTGGCGAATGGACAACTTGAACTTTAAGTGATTGTATTGATTTTTTTATAAGAGCTGTTGTCAGAATATCGACGAGCTGATATGTAGTGGAGAGGTAGTGCACCAAAAGTTCCTTTTCTAAACTTTGTCACGAATAAAGTGGAAATCATTTTCCAAATGCTTGGAGAGAGAATAAAAAATGGGTGTGTTGGTGAGGTATATTGCACTTAAGTTGTCACACCAAAGCTTGCGAGTTAAAGTAACCAGAATTTGTAATTCTTGCATGAGTGAGGTAAGCCAATGTAATTCAATGACTGTTGTTGCAATGGCTCGGTACTCAGCCTTAGTTAAAGAATGGGCAACGATGCGTTGCTTACGAGACCCTTAGGTGATTAAATTTTTTCCAAGAAAAATGGCATAACTGGTGGTAAACTTTCTATCATCCTTGTTGCTGCCCCAATCAGCATCACTATAAGCTGAAGTGGTGGTGGAGGATGAGTGATGAATTAATGAGCCATGATCCTTTGTGCTCCGAAGATAGCGCAAAATGCAGTTTAAAGCAATCCAATGATCAAATGTTGGATTATGCATGTATTAAGAGACTCTATTGACTGAATAATTGATGTCTGACCTTGTTAAGCTTACATATTGCAGACCCACTAAACTCTTATACAAAGTAGGATAGTTGAAAGTGTTGCCTATAAAAATTAATGAGTGTTTGGTGCATGCCAGAGTATTAATTGCATTTGTATTCAACATGTTAGTCTTGTGAAGTAATTCTAAAATGTACTTGGATTATATGAGATAAAGGCTAGTGTCTGTCCAAGTAGCTTCAAAGCCCAAAAAATAATTTAGTTGGCCAAAATCCTTGATGGGAAGATGGCACTGAAGAGATGAGACAATCACGGACAAAAATTTATCATCATTACCCATTAGTAAGATATCATCAATGTAAAGTAAGCAATAAGCCTTAATGGAACCATTAATATAGTAGTATAAGGAAGTGGTAGTTTGAGAGCCTTTAAAACTAAGTGATTATAGCACTTAAGTAAGACATTTGAACCACTAACGAGGTGCCTATTTCAAGCCATAAATTGATTTCTTTAATTTGCAAACATGCTTTGGAAATTTTGGATCAATAAAACCTTAGGGTTGTAGCATGTAGACATCTTCGTCTAAATAGCCATAAAGGAAGGCCTTAGTTATATCAAGTTGTTTACATGACCAACATGAAGAAACTACAATGGACAGGAAGAGGCAAATGGTAGCTGGATGAATAACAGGATTGAATTTCTTTATGAAGTCAATACCGGGTTATTGATGAAAGCCTTTTATAACTAATCTAGCTTTGTACTTGTCAATGGAGCCATCTTTCTTTCTTTTAATGCAATACACCCACTTGTTGCCTAGTGGATTCTAACCAGATTGAGGAGGTACCAATTCCCAGGTATGATTTTGGACAAGAGCATTATATTTTTAGGCCATTGCATTATGCCATTCTGAAAAAAGACCAGCTTGTTTATAAGTGTGAGGTTCATGAGTGGGTGAGGACATGTTTAGCAGAGCTTTGAGTTTAAGAGAGTTTGTTTGAAAATGGGTGATAATAGGATGTGTTTTTTTTTTTTTGGATTAGCTTTAGTTACGTATTTGGATAAATCAATAACTAATGAGGGTCCTAAAGATGGTGAGGTAGAGATAGAGTTGGGTGAGGATTGGGTATCGGATTGGGGGTGATTGATATAGGAGTAAGTTTGGGATAGAGGCAAGGTGGGATTAAGATTCTGTGGAGATAAGGATGAGGTAGATGTAGGAGATGGTTAAGTTAGAATAGGAGAGATAATAGAAGAAGTTGGTTGGGGATGGGATGGAAGTTCAAATATAATAGGATTTGTAAAGGGAACCAAAGTTATTGCAGGCATGGACTCTTGATGCATAAGTGTCGAAATTGATTCATTGGTAAATGGAAATTCCTAATAAGAAAAAACAACATGATGTGAGATAAAAATTTTGGAGGAAGTGAAATCCATACCAATGTAGCCCTTGTGAACTTTACTATATCCCATAAAAACACATTTTTAAGACTTTGGCTAGAATTTTGTTTCACTATATGGCCTTAACCATGGATAACAAAGGCAACCAAAGGTGTGCATTGTTTTATAATCTGGAACCGAACCTAAAAATTTCTGAAATGGGGAAATATTATGCAAAACACGTGTGGGAAGACGATTGATGATATAAAGGGCAGTGTCATAGGCATATGTCCAATATTTGTATGGAACATAGGAATGATGTAATAAAGCAAGTGTTGTTTTTGTGAGATGTCTATTTTTGCATTCAGCGGCTCCATTTTGTTCAGGAGTTTTTGGACAAGCTATTCTTTGAGAGATCCCATTATCATTTAGATGTTTAGTGAGTTCCTGAAATTCATGCCCCAAATCAGATTGAAAATCTTTGATTGGGCTATTAAAAAATTTCTTAACCAAATGTCTAAATTTAATAAAAATTCTAAGAACCTCAGATTTTTGTCTCATAAAAAAAAATCCAACAGTATTTTCTTTAATGATCATTAAAAAAAAACATAATAATGATAACCATCTAGAGAAGTGATAGGGGTAGGACCCTAAACATTTGATGAAATTAATTCTAAAGGATGAGAAGTAACAAACTCATACAAAGAAAAGGGAAGTTTATGACTCTTGCTTATATTGCATGCATGACAAGAGTGTTCATGACTATCACGAAAAGAAATTTGCGACTGATGAAGGACACATCTAATAGTAGAAAGTTACAAATGACCAAGAATATTATGCCAATCATTCAAGGTAGCAAGAAAAGTAGTTGATAAGGCAGTTGATTTATTTTTGTGCTTGAGAAACATGGTATATAATCCATTGTCACCCGACCTTAAATGTAGAACCTGCCTTGTGCGAATATCCTTAACATCAAAGTGAGCATGAAAAAATTCCATAAAATACTATTAGAATTGGTAAAGGCATAAAGAGATAATAAATTGCAATAAGAAGAAGGCACATGCAAAATGTTATAAAAGACAAAAGAACGATCGGGAGAATGAAATAAGAAGAACCAACATGAGAAATAGGAAGAGAATTACCATTACTAATTTTAATATCATCTAACCCTTGATAATCATAATGAACAGTCAAATTTTCCAATTTAGGAGTTAAATGATGTGTTGCACCTGAATCGAGAATCCATGGCTATACAGAAGAAGAGGTAAAAAGAGATGTAGGTTTGGTCGTTGGTTATGGTTTGGGTCTTGATGATCTTGGTGAAGGGCATTACGGGGCAATATAACCACAACCAAAATAATTATGACATTGTAAAAGAGAATAGTCAGCATGAGTGGATGAGGAAGAGGTTGGGCGTGATGTTCAGCTGCTGCATCCTCAAAAAATAAAACCTCCTCTAGATGTTCGGCCTCCTCTTTGGCCAAAATTAGAGTGACCACCACTATGATTTGCAATGGAAGTGGTGTAAAAGGCAATTGTAGGGGCTAACTCCTTGATGACAGTGTCAGCTTTGAGGTCTTTTTCTTCACAAAAGAGGAGACCATACAACTCATCATAGGTGAGATCATCTTGCCTTTGTTGTATAAATTGAACAAATGGGCAAAAAGAAGAATCCAAACCGTTCATAATGAGCTCGGCTTCTAGCCTCAGATTGTTCAAGTAATGCAATTGATCAAACATAACTTTGGCTCTTTGTGTGTATTAAGAAATTATTTCAGAGGCGTCCTTGGAAAGCTTAAAAAATTGAGACTTAACAGTCCTTGCTTATGCTTTTAAATCAGAGTAATAAGCACTAGCGATTTTTGCCAAACCAATTTTGCAGTTCGAACGCCCACAATTTGAGGAGGAATGCTTCAGATATGGAACCAATTATCCAACTAAGCATTAGTTGATCTCTGCGGAACCCTTGAGCATAAACAGGATTTGGTTAATTATCCAGTAACATGGGTGAAGGGGGTTCATTCGTTCCTTCAATATGATTAGACAAATCATAGCTATAAAGAAGTGGCATTTACTGGGCTTACCACAATAGATAATTAGAAGAGTTTAGTTTAATGGGGAGTTGGTGAGCTATATTAGGGAGAGTTTGCACATTTGTTTGAGATGTATTTGTGCAAGGAATAACAGTTGTTTCATAATTGGAAGCAGACATGTTTGACATATTAAGGTGTTAAGCTTTAGTTATTAAACGTTAAGTAGCTCTGATACCATAAAGACATATAGAAGCAGAATAAGTGATGTAGCGCAAGCTTTGAAATAAAACTTGAATTCGTTGATTCAAGGAATACCCAAATTCAATTGTCCAAACTTGTTGATTTAAAGAATTCTAAAGGAATTGGAAAAATTACATCTATAATTTATTTTAATTCATAAAAAAAACTATCCCAAAACAATTAAAAGAGACAATTAAATAGTATCTAGGGAAAAATCCTAAAACCAAAAAAAAAGAAAAGAAAAGACAAAAAACCCTTAAAAAGGAACATAAACTTTAAAGTAAAATTTGAAAGCCTAAATAAAGGAATTTGGGCCCGAAGATAGACTACTACAAACAAAGTGTGTAACACCCATTATAGCTCTCTGAGTCAGTTTTGATTTGATATATTATGGGCCTCGTGGGTCAACCGATGCTACCACGAACGTCCATTTGAACCGTAATATCTATAGTACAAGGTATTGTAATGAGAAGGAGTTTGTACATGCATAGAACTTTAAAGGTATACAACAATAGAACGTAGTTATACAATCTTATCTGTCTATCAGGCCTTTGGTTGGAAACCTTCCTTCTCCTGAACCTGATCTCAATCGTTACTTTGCTAAATTGTCCAAGACTTATGGACCAATCTTTGAACTTCAATTAGGTGGGAAAACTTATATTGTGATAGCCTCTGACTTGTTGGCTCAACAAATCCTCAAAGATTAGGATGCAACATTTGCTAACCATATGTGACCCCCCTGCAGCAGGCATTGCTGCCATATATGGAGGTTTTGACATAGCCCTTGAGGCGCAATAGCAATGGATGAAAAAAGCTTCATAAGATTTTTGTTCAAGAATTGATGAGCAACACTAGCTTTGACACTTGTTACATGCCCCACAGACAAGAGATTTGCAAAATGGTGAAGGAAGTACATAGATATGTTGGAATTCATTGAGACTCATATGATTGATGAATATTTGTAAATTTTTCTACTGTGAATTCAATTCATATGGGTTGTGTAGCTGCTTTACCACACAATGTTTTGTTTATTTTTAAGTGTGGTTGTTACTGGAAGGTAGTGCTTGTGATGCCAATATATATATAGACCCATGAATGTTTGTAAATTTTTCTACTGTGAATTCAATTCATATGGGTTGTGTAGCTACTTTACCACACAATGTTTTGTTTGTTTTTAAGTGTGGTTGTTAATGGAAGGTAGTGCTTGTGATGCCACTATATATATATATATATATATATATATATATATATATATATATATATATATATATATATATATATATGATTTATATGAATCTTGAAGATGAAACGTTCACTTATGGCTTCTAATAAAGCTGTATAAATTTAGTGATTTTATTTGCTCTTCAGGTGAAGTTGTTATTGTTTATAAATGAAAAGTGAAGCCACTCTATGGTGAATTATATTCTAATATGAATTTCTACTCAATGTTTTGAGATTTAATTTGTAGTTTTAACTTTTTATATTGTTTTTTTTTTCTTGCAGATGATGTAAATGGTTTGTTGGTACTTGCTTAAATCAAAACCCACTTTCTATTTATTATTTATGGTTTTAATTTCATTGGTTTTTGCTTCTTAGCTTCATTTCTGATAGATAATTTATCATTTCTTTAGGTTGAACTAAATGAAACATGTAAAGTAAAGTTAGCTCCTGCTTTTAATTGAAAGTAAAGTGGAATTTTGGTTCAGATTTTTGGCAATGATAGAGTGATTACTCTATTTTTAACAGACATGTCTCATTTTGTATGGCCTTCAAAGTTGTATGTATTTTGCATTGAGTGCAAATTGCTTGACACAATCAAACAAGGAATGGCCCAAAGATGCAATAAAACAAGCACAGATAGAAGGGGCAAAGGCTGCAAAGTACCATAACAGAAGGATTTCTAAGGGGCATTAGAACACTGGGCGGTCCTTATGGTCCTTATTTTTGAGTGTGAATTATTATTTTATTTTATTTATATGCAAAATTACGATTGTTTGAATAATTTTTGTATTTAATATGATTTATTTATAAATTTAATTTAACAATAAAATTGAATAAATCTAATTAATTACTGATATTGTAGATTTTAATATTAAATTTAGGGATGCAATGGTTTCTTAGTATTGAAATTTTTTTTAATATTATTCGAATATTTTCTGAATGTTATTCATATATGTTGAAAGTGCAAAACGAGTGTCATATCATTATTCAATATTTTTTAATATTTTCTGAATCTTATTTGTATATAATGAACATGCAAAACATGTTTCATATCATTATACAACTTTTTTTAATATTATTTGAATCTTATTCGTATATGTTGAACATACAAAACAAGTGTCATATTCATTATTCAATATTTTTTAATATTATCCGTATATTTTTAGAATCTTATTTGTCTATGTTGAGAATGCAAAATAGGTGTCATATTCATTATTCAATTATATACATTTTTTAATATTATCTGTATATTTTTTAAATATTATTGTATACGTTGAAAATGCAAAATAGATGTCATATTTATTATTCAATTATATACATTTTTTAATATTATACGTATATTTTTAGAATCTTATTCGAGATATAGAAAAAAAAAAGTATATGATCTGAATATAATAAGTATATGAAACTCAAAAAGAATATCTAAAAATAAGAACAGTATTTGAAATTGAAAACAATAACTCAAACTCATAAAAACATTGAATATGATAATTTGAGGAACTATATATTGTTAGAAAGAAATAGCTGGTCCTGACTAATAAATTTCAAATATAATTGTATTCAATAGATTAAAATAAAAATAGTTAATATATGCATATAAATTAATTTGAATTCAAATGCCCATCTTTTTTCAAATGCATGAAACTTGAAAATATGTTTCATTTGTTTGTATTTTATTATTAGTATATTTTAGTTTATTTTCCGTGTATAAAATGAATAAAATAATATCAACCTTTTATATATATATATATATATATATATATATATATATATATATATATATATATATATATATATATATTTCTAGTATATTTGAAACTTCAATAATTTATTAAAACTAACATGAGTTATATAATTTAAATATCTTAATTATAATCTCTGAAATAAAACACAACGTCGCAAACAAATATCAATACCCAAAACAAAAACTAAAAAATTGAGAATAAAAAATAAAAATATTATCCGTATATTTGCGAAATATGATTTACATATGTTGAAAACAAAAAACTAAGAATTAAAAATAAATATTTTAAAAAAATAAGGATAACTGAAAATAAGCAAAAATTAAAAAATAAATATAAAGATAAAAGAAAAAATGAAAAATAAGGATAACAGAAAATAAGAGAAAAATAGATAAATAATAAAGAAAATAAAAAGAAGGAAAAAAAGATAAAATAAAATAAAGAAAAATAAAAAAATAAGGATAACAAAGAAAAAGAAAAAATAAGAATAATAGAGAAAACAAAAAAAACAAGGATAGTAGAGAAAAAGAATAAAATAAAATAAAATAAAGGATAAAATAAAATAAACAAATAAAAAATTAAGAAATTAAAAATTGAAAAAATAAGGATAACAAAGAAAAAATTTAAAAAAAGATAACAAAGAAAAAAAAAAAGAAAATTAAGGATAACATAGAAAAAAATAAAATAAAAAATAAGGAAAGAATAAAGATAACAAAAAAAGATAAAATAAAAAGAAAAAGGGAGAAAAATTAAAAATTAAAAAAATAAAAATAATAGAAAAAAAGGTAAAATAAAAAAAATAATGAAGAAACAAGAAGAATAAATAAATTATTATTCACCCTAGTGTTGATTTCTCGTTGCAGGTACCTATTTGTTTGTACTTGTCTCTTAAAATGCCATTATATATTTATGATCTATGCTTCACTGTTGAACTTCGTCTTTCTTTTCGAGGCCAGTAGCATATTTTTTCCTTTCCTTAAAATGACTTAGTGGCCGATTTGGCGTTGATGTGTGCAGCTTTAAATCAATGATCAGCGGTTTGAAGATCCAGAAGAGATGGACCAGGAGGATCGGAGAAGTCATCATTGAGTCTCCTTTCTTGCGGCTTTTAATTGTTCTTTCAACTTCTGTGCTATTGATTCAACAGGCTTGTGTAAATTTGTTTGTCTTCTGTAAGCATTTGTTGAGTAGCAAAATATTTGCCCTGTTCTGTAACATGTCCTCTGACACTTGATAAGTTAGCGTTATTAAACTTGAACCGCAGAACTAAACAAGTCAGTTGAAGAAATACACCTTCATTGATCTTCAGAAGACGTGTGAATTCTTTAAACCGTGCATTTAAAGAACTTAATAAACATGTAATTAGGGCTTGTTTGTTATTATTTAATTAGTCTTAATTTTTCTATGGTTTTAATACTTGAACTTGATGTTTTTTTTTTTTTTTTTTTGTCTTGGGGAAGGGGGAAGGGAGGATTCAATCCCCTCCCCTATGGTACCTACCCCATGGATGGGAGATCTATTGAACATGGTGAACTTGATGTATTTTGCTATTTGACTTTTACAACTTATAAATTGACTATTTTAATACCCAACTTACTAATTACATCACTTATGAATATATTTTGCGCGTCGGAGCCGTCACAACTCGTAAAAAAATAAAAAATATTTACCTATTTTGCTCGAAATATTGGAGGGTCATTTATTGATAAGGACGGCTATAATACCGTCGCAACTTGCGACAAAAAACATTATCTATATATTTTATATAGTGGAGCTTTAACTTTTTTTTTTTTAACAACTATATCTTAGTATGTTGAAAGAGAAGGGAAGTTGATGGGATTTGAATCCACACCAATTATACCATTTTAATAGGTGTTTATCAGCAAGATAAAAAAAAATGCCTATTAGCCACTTTGCTTTAAGATAAGTGTTTACAACTTTGAAAATAAAAAAAAAAAAAAAAATTAAAAAAGCAAAGTGGCTAACAGGAGCCCATAAAATTCATTTGCTCCTAAATAAAAAAGGAGCATTATCATCTTATCCACATTGATGGTCTCCTTTGTGCTCTTTAAGCAGCAGGTAATTTTTAACGCTTGGATATGATTGGCCATGCTACGATATGTTCATTATCAATAATTGCACGCCAGGACCGGAGTTTTAGTCTAGGAATTCCGCAATCATACGGACGTTTTGTTTTCACTAGCCGGTTCAATGCTCATAAACCACAAAAGTCCTTTATCAGTTTTTTTTAACTATATACAATGAGGTTGATAGACGTGGTCAGGTGATAATGGATAACATTTTTATTCAAATCGGATATATTACATTTAATGATTAGATTTAAATAATAATTTAGTTATTTTATTCTTATTGGATAACTATTTTATATTTTATTTAGTTGTATTGTATCTAATTATATAGTGTAAAACACCCAGCTTAGATAATAATTTTCCAAAACATTTTGGGCTTTTTCAATATTGTCCCAGTGTTAATTAATTTTTTTAATTTTTTTAACTTTTAATTTTTAATTTTTTTAAAAATTTAAAACATAAAATACATTTGAATGAACTCGTTATGTAATGATTTAAATACTTATAATTTGTACATAATTTTTTAAATAGAAAAAATTATATTAAAGTACACTAAAGTGATATATCGTGTAATGATTTAAACATTTATAATTTATAAATATATTTTTTAAATTTTTTAATAAGGATTATTTCTGTATAATAAAACAAAAAATGAATTTAATCAATTCGTTTTTAACTAGATTTTTTTTTTCTTATCATTTATTTCTATAACATTGTTTTTTACATACTTTTTAGTTTCTATTTTTCAAGAAATTTAGACGGTTCTCAATTTACACTTGCAGTTCATCTCGGACAGTATTTTCCTACAAAACTGTGAAGTCAGTTCAATGCTCATAAACCACACGACTCTACGCAACAGTTCAAAGCTCATAAACCACAAAAGTCCATCTGACCATATATATAATAAAACAGAAATGGAATTAGATCGATTTGTCTTTAACTAGATTTTTTTTCTTATCATTTATTTCTACAACTTCTTTTATGTACTTTTTAGTTTCTTTGATGATATTTTTTAAAGAAAAATCAGACATTACTCAAACGAGGTCCTTGAATAAGTTGTTTGTACCTGTAGTTCTTCTCAAACTGCATTTTCCTTGCCAAAATGAAATCAGAAGTTCTGAGCAAGTACGCTAACTTAGTTTATGAAGTTTGGTCATGGTAGTGGGATGGATTCACAGAGGATATGAAAACTAGAGTGTTAGCGACACTCATCACTGTTAGTTTTTGAGAAACCAACTGCTGCAACTTAAAAAGAACTACAAAAAAATAGAGATTATGAGATAATAAAAATTGTCCTCTATAATAATAAAAATCACGCCTAATAGTTTTTGGGACAACTAAAGAAGTCTCTATGTACTATCCTTATTGCCTTTGTACCCCTATTGTACAAGGGATAAAAATAAAAATATTATCCGCCGTTAGGGGATAATTATTGTCCCCAAATTAAGTAAAGATGATTGTTGTCCCTAAAAGGAGAGACGATAGCCATCTTATATTAAAAGGACAATATTTGTCTCTAACTTTAGGGGACAATTTTGTCTCCATATAAAAAGACGATTTTTATCTATATTTAAGAGGATGATAAATGTTGTCCCCATTTTTAAGGACAATAGTTGTCCCTATTTTAAAGGGCAAATTTTGTTCTTATATTAGGAGACGATAATTTTCATCTTATCTTTTGGAATGATTTTGGTCCCCATTTAAAAGAACATAAAATTTAATTACTGACGATATGCATCTTCATATTTAAAAAAAAATTATTTTCTCTTTTTTATTTTTTAAATAGATACAATTTTTATTCATATTTATTTAATAACATAATTTTTATTGTCTAATAATTAAATTTTTATAATTATACAACATCACTATACATAATATATTATATGTTTGTAGTTTTTCATAATGAAATAATCTATTAATATAGTAACTTCATAAAGAATGAACATTAAAAAAATTAAAAGATCAATAAATCATTAAAAAAATAAAATAATAATATGTAATTGTTTAATATATATATATTTCCATAAATATTTATCAAGTATCTCAAACAAAATAGTATTAATGTCTAATTTGAAAACTTGAAAATTATCCTTCATGAACTTAACTAATATGTTCTTCAATCATCATGGGTCTCCCACAAAAAATAAAGTAAATGAATTTTAATTATTAGCATTTAAATAATAAAATGTTTATATTGTAATAAGAATTTAAATAAATATCCATGGGAATCCCTACTTATTGAAAAATTTTGACTTTGTGATTTCAAGTGCATCATTAGACTGTCCATCCTTTGATGAAATTCTTTGTTTATAGATCTCTTGTTGTTGCAAGTGAGCAGTCATTATAAGGACAAGCTTTATAACTTTCTGTTGACCATCCTGACAAGTCTGCATACGCTGGCAAATCACTAATGGTCCATATAACAGCTGCATGTAATCTAAAGAAAAAAAAAGGGAGAAAATAAAAACTAAAAAAATAAGGATAATAGAGAAAAAGAATAAAAAAGGATAAAAGAAAAAGAAAAAAAGGAGAAAAAATAAAAAAAAATATTGAAGAAACAAGAAGAATAGGAATAGAGTAAAAATTTAAAAAAATTAAAAAAGGATACCCTTGAAAATAAAATGAGTATTTATGTAATTAATGAAAAAATGGATATTTTGCTTAAAATTAAAACAAAAAAGTGGTGTATTTATGTAAATTTCTCTACATTTAGCACTATATATTTCTCCCACAAGTAGTCTAAATAACAAAAGACATGAATATCTAATTTGATGAGAACAAAGTTTAAATTCATATTCTCCTCTCTTCACCTTATAGTGTTAGGAATTAAATATTTATATTAGCTCAAAATATATATATATATATATATATATATATATATATTCAATTTTTTTTGTTTAGATTCGGGAGGTTTTTATTATTTTTTTCTTAGCCCGCTGAAAGGGAAATCTGCCATTGAATCGTAGTTGTTGCTTCCAATAATACTACGCATGCAAGTGAATTTCAGCAAAAGTCCAAGTAACACCTTAGACATCATATGCGAATAATAAATGTGGACGCCATTGATTATGCATAATTATTTGTTTTATTTTAGACATCATGTGCAGGCTAAGTTGACTTTTAGAAGCTGCCTCTCCGCCAAAAATGATGGCTGGCCAACGAGAACTATAAAATACCAAAGCTGATGCATGGTACATATGCTGTTTATTCGATGCAGCTAAAAGCTGAAGGAGTAAGTACCGGTTAAGTTAAATCCGACCAAACCAAAATTATTTAAAATTTTGAAAATTATACTAAATCAAATTGAATTAAAATTTTTTAATTGAAGAATTAAGCAGTTGAGTTAACGGTTTAAAAATTATTTTAATTTTTAATTATTTTGTTAATATTATTTAAAGTATATCTTAATAATAAGATGATTACAAAAATAATATATTTTATAATATGTATACAATCGCTTATTAATAAAAATAGAAATTCAGTTGTATAAGTAAGTCGTTTACCACTTGAATTTTTCTCAGGCTTCCATTTTCCTCCAAAAATGATATCGGAAGTTTTGAGACAGTCCGTTAGCTTAGTTCTTGAAGGTTGGTCATGGTGGTGGGACGGACTCATAGAGAACATCACCATCAGAGTAGTGGCAACACTAGTTGCTGCATCACTCACCATTTTTTGGTATTCAAGGTTGATCAAGAAATCAAGAAACTTTCCAATGTTGCCTCCAGGTCCAAGAGGTTTGCCTTTGGTAGGAAGCCTTCCTTTTCTTGAACCTGATTTACATATTTACTTTGCCAAATTGTCTAAAAAGTATGGTCCAATCTTTAAACTTCAATTGGGCAGCAAAACATGCATCGTGATAGCCTCCAACTTGCTCGCTAAACAAGCCCTCAAAGACCAGGATGCAATCTTTGCTAATCGTGACCCCCCTGCAGCCGCATTAGCTGCAACATATGGTGGCCTTGACATTGCCTGGAGGCCTAACAGCGATGGATGGAGAAGGCTTCGCAAGGTTTGTGTTCGACAAATGATGAGCAACACAAGCATTGATGCTAGTTACATGCTCCGGAGACGACAAGTTCGTGGAATGGTGAAGGAAATATATGGAAAGGCTGGTTCACCTGTTAACATAGGCGAGCAAATATTCCTAACCATAGTAAATCTTATTCTGACCATGCTATGGGGTCATGAAGCACTCCATGGTGATGGAATTGGGGTTGAGCTTAGGCAGGTGGTTGCAGAAATTGTTGAATTGTTAGGAAAACCTAATATTTCTGACCTTTTCCCTCCCCTTGCAAGGTTAGACCTACAACGGATTGAATCGAAAATGAAAAAGCTTGTGCTGTGGTTTGACACAATTTTTGAATCTGTCATAACTGACCGAAAAAAATCTGATAATAAAGTCAACAAGGATTTTTTGCAATTTCTGTTGGAGCTTATGCAACAAGGAGATGATAGATCCTCCTTCTCCATGACTGAACTCAAGGCCCTTTTTATGGTACAAATTATTTTCTCCTAAAAAGTTGAAATCATTGCTTCCCATCATTAGTCACTCTTCATGTTCTAAATTCTTTGAATACACTGTGATCTTGTGACAGGATATTATTGTTGGGGGTACAGACTCAACATCCACTACATTAGAGTGGGCACTGGCTGAAATCTTGAAACATCCAGAAGTCATGGTGAAGATTCATGAAGAACTGGTAAGAGTAGTAGGAAATGACAATATCGTAGAAGAATCACATATACCAAACATGCCGTACTTGCAAGCAGTAATAAATGAAACTTTTCGACTACACCCAGCTCTTCCCCTCCTAGTTCCGCATAGCCCTAGTGTTTCTATTACCATGGCCGGATATACTGTTCCCAAAGGTGCAAGAGTTTTCTTCAACGTGTGGGAGATGCAGAGAGACCCCGAGGCATGGAGCGATCCACTTGAGTTTCGGCCTGAGAGGTTTTTACAAGAACCTGGCAAAGGTGATTACCAGGGAAATAACTTCAACTTTCTTCCATTTGGGTCCGGGAGGAGGATTTGTGCTGGCATTCCTTTGGCAGAAAGGATGGTTGTTTATGTGCTCGCTACCCTCTTGCATTCCTTTGATTGGAAATTGCAAGACGGGACCAAGCTTGATCTAACTGAAAAATTTGGGATTGTTTTAAAGAAAATGACACCCCTGATTTGTATTCCGACCGCAAGATTGTCTACTGCAGAGCAATATTATTGATTTTGATTCAGACATATTTAAAATCTTGTTTCCAATAAAATTCAGCTTGTGTAAAATTAAGATTTTATAAAATGTTTTTTGCTTGTTCTCTTATATATAGAATGAATGCAAGCGTGACATTTATTTTTTGATTGAGTAGTGGAGAAAATCTGAAGAAGGTTTTTGAAATATAATAAATAATTTCAAAAAAAAAAACTTCCACCTAATGTAACATGATCCAAAGTGTAACTTTAACAAAAGGGAGGTAATTCAACCCTAATGAGCAGCCAAACACATCTGCAGTTGAAAAGGAACAGCTAAACACAAACTAATCAATCAAGGCAACAAATTTCTGAACCTTTCAAGAAACTGATAAAATAATTTCAACCATGACTTGGATGCTGCAAAGACATTTTGTAACCAAATATCAGCTTAAGATATGAAACTGAAACAAAATTGTCACTCTGCATACATAATTTTTAGCTTCCAAAAATTATGAAATAAACACATGCTGGATAATCCCTAAAAGTACTGCTTGGCTGGCACATGTTCCAATCAAATAGATAGGGAGTGAGTTCTCTAAACAACTAAAAACACGGCATAGGCCAAAAAAGAGAGACAAAACATCAAAAACATTTATGAATCAGTACAAATAACAATACTTTCTCCATATTCCATCGATCTCTTCTTGATTTTTAATCTTACCTGCGACGTTTTGCAACATAAAAAATTTTACCCTAACAATCTTATTCTCTTCTCATCATTTTCATTTCATACCTGCCAAACCCTCCCCCTATTCCTGCCCCACCCCATTCCAACCGTCCGTTGCCTACTATAGGCGGTAGGGTTTAGCGTACGCCTAAATATTTGGCGATCACGGCACTGTGTAGCTTGAGGCCCACTAGGAAATACGATATAGGTCTTGGGCCTATTTGGAGATGGAGTCGCCATCCGGATAAAAGCGGGGACACACTATTCAGCAACTGGATCCCACGGAGGTTCCCAGAGGCCATCATTAGAGATCGGGTTCGGAAACTGAGTATAAGCGTTTGAATGCTCACCCAACCTTACGGTTGGCCTCCGTTTGTGTTTTGCGTTTTATTACCATTTAATTATTTAATTATTTCCTCATTACCACACGTAATAAAATTGCCTTTGGATAATTGCCAAGTTTTATAATCAAGTTCGAGTTTGCACATTAGTCCAGTTTCATGCTTTTAAGTCCCAACGTTCAACAAAAATAAAATAAATAATAATTACAACCATACATTCAGAAATGAATGGGGGGAAGGGATTAAGGATCACAACGCTTTTTAGCTAAATAAACGAATAATATACAGAAAATAAACGAAACATATACCGAAAATAAACCAATAAAATAACATAAGAGCGGCAATGTACAAGGGATAACTAGCAAAAGTGACTACTCGATGACAGAAATCATCAAGTAATTCCTGCAAATAACACATTGTTAGTCCTTTTCAAAAAAAAAAAAAAAGAAATCACATATAACGATACTTACAAAAAGGCTCTATGAAAAAGGTTTTCACATTATGAACTAAAGAAAGCATCGAGCAATCAAGGTTAAACATCATCATGCAATGATACGGACATGTTTAAGGTCAAAAGAAGACATGCCAAAGCAGACGTCACGACAAACATTAACAAAAAAACAAAATAAAACAGGAAGCGGGCTAATTCTGTCAATGAGGCGACGCCTCATCAATAAGGGTCCTTATAACTCCGAGGTAAAAAAAAGGTATATAACACACACACAAAAGGAAGACTTCCTAGAGGCTTGTCAATGGGGCAATCGCCTCATTGAGATGAGACGACGCCTCTGTGAAGAGGCATTGCCTAATCAACAGGTCGACTCCAACTCTCAAAACGTACAGACTTCTACTCTAAGTAACAAAACATGCATATACACACTCTATAATCATCAAACTACAACTACATGCAAAAGTGTTCAAAGATAATCCTAAAATGTACTAAGAACTTAGTCACATAAGTAAGAACTCACAAAATGATGCACATGTCAAGTTTAAGTACAAGTTTTCTACCAAAAATGAGAGGACCTCAGATATGTTTTTTATTATGATCCTTGCTAGGACGTGATCTCTACTTTTGACACAAGCTTCTTCCTTCTTCTCTTAGGAAAATGTAGACTTCCTTTGCTTCCACCTCTCCTTCTTCCTTGAGGATGTTTTTTTTTCTCGCCTTTTCTCTCTGTGTTTTTTTCTTTTTTCCTTCTCTAAACCTCCTCTCCCCTTTTTCACCAACCTCCCTCTCTCCATTTTCTCTCTCTTTTTTTCTCTTTTATTCCTTAGCTTTCCCATGCCCCTAAGCCTTATAGCCCATCATGAGCTTTCATAGCCTTTTTTCCTTCCTCAAAAATCTTTTTTCTCACGCAAGAAGCTGGTCTAGAAAGTGGGGCCCACACCATTTGGCCGTCATGATTGCAGCTGCATTAAATGCAACTGCAAGTGGGCTGCCATAGAGGCGATCGCCTTATCGATGAGGCGATCACCTTATCGATGAGGCGATCGCCTTATTACACTGAGGTGATGCCCCTTTGGCCTAGGCCAGTGGGCTTAGGCTAAATTTGGATAGTTGGGCTCGATTTTGGGTTTTTCAGGCTTTGAGTTTTCAAGTCCACTTTCCACTAGAGATTCAAGCTTCATTCCCATGTCCAAGTATCACATTCTCATCATTGGGCTTGACAACAAGCCGGTTAAACTGAGCAACCCTAATTTGTCCCCTAACACGGGCCGACCGAATCGAGTGTCTACAGTTTACCCCCTGATTTTTTGAAAAATCAAATGCATGCAATGATAATTTTTTTAAAAAATCATATACACAATAACAAACAAATAATAAGGTAAAAAGAACATACCTGACCCTCGGGTTTCACCCGAGAGATGAATCCTTCAATTCTGAAATGTGACCGTGATCCTCGGGTTTTCCTAGCCCGATCAGCCACCCATTAATATTTGAATAAAGGCATTTGAAGACTATTAACCTCGGGTTCTCCTGGCCCAATTACTACTTCAATGGGTACACAAACTTATGGGTTTTCCTGGCCCAACCATCAATCACCTAAAATATGATTCTCGGGTTTTCCTAGCCCGATCATCACCACATACAACATAATTCTCGGGTTTTTCTAGCTCGATCATCACTTAACCTTGACTTTGGTTCTTGAGTTTTCCTAGCTCGATCACCATTGGGGATGTGGTTTTCAAATTTTCCTGGTCCAATTATCACTCCTCCAGGGTCATAGACTTTCGGGTTTTCCTGGCCCAGTTATCCTTTACTTTCAACTTCGAGGATACTACCCGAATAGCATCTCGATCTTTTGAGCTTCGGGGATTCAAACCCGAATAGCCTTTTCTTTGAGCTTTGGGGAATTAAACCCGAACGGCCATTTCTTTGAGCTTCAAGGGTTCAAACCCAAACAGCCCGGTCCTTAAGCTTCGGGGATTCAAACCCAAACGGCCCTTTATTTAAGCTTCGAGGATTCAAACCCGAATAACCCTATCTGTGAGCTTCAGGGATTCAAACTCGAATGGCCCTTTCTTTATGATTTGGGTTTTCCCAACCCATTTCTCCAAAAACTTTATCTCAAAAATCCGTGCTCTGAATTTTGTCTCCCTAATATATGCCAATAATTTCCATCCATCATTTTCGTGCCCTTCCTTCCTTTTTTTTTAGGGAATCCCACATACCCTTACTTGCTATAAAAATAACTTTTCCCTTGTCTTTTCCTCTTTTACTTTTTGTCACTTCCCTTTTGCACTTTCCTCCTCTTTACACTTTTTGTACTCTCTGCATCTTTCCTCCCTTTTTTAGACAGTGGAGAATGATAGAACACTGCCTGTGCCTGAGTAGGATCATATTCTACCTCCTATTAGTGCCTCTAGGAGTCTGGGATTGACCCGTGGGGACTCGATTCCTCTGCTGGCAGATCTAAGGTCCCACATTTGCTCCTCTACATCAGGAGAGGTTAGTACCCTGAAATTTCCTATAAAATTATATTGGGTTAGTGATTAATCTTGCATAATTATCATTTTAGGACCTTATTTAATTAAACAGAATGTGAAATTTGTGTTTAAATCGTTAAAAATTGGGAATTGTCCCAATCTGCGCCTCACAGAGGCGATCGCCTCATCGATGAGGCAATTATCTCATTAATGAGGTGATTGCCTCATGGATGAGATGACAGGCTTCTGTGAAGAGGCGATTGCCTGTCACCCCTTCATAGAGCCGATCACCTCTTCAATGAGGCGATCACCTCTGTGATGAGGCGATCGCCTCTATGATGAGGATATCGCTTCATCAATAGAGCGAACTGCGTTATTTACATGTACATTCATTCTGAATTTCTCCCTAAAGCTGCAACATGCATAAATTTTACTTCCCTATCTCTTTATTTGCAGCATGATGCTCAGACATTCAAGGGTGTCGGGAATTTCTATAGAGCCCGGGTCTTCTATAACGACTTGACCAATGAGCAGAGGGACCGGATTCAAGAGACAGGGTTTGAGGACTTCATACTCTCGCTTCCGTCTGAGTAGGGGCGCATGGACTACCAGCCACTGCATGCCCTGATGGAGAGGTGGTTTAATATGACCCACACTTTCCACCTCCTATTTGGTGAGCTCACTCTAAACCCGGTATCATTTGTTGCCATCATGGGGATTGCCTGCATCGGGGACCCTGTTCCATTTGATGCAAGTCTACACCAGCTGTGTCCAGATAAGGTTGCATATATCGAGTGACTTTTGGGGATGACTCCTAACATAAAAGGGACTCATACCTTTAAGTTGGACTCGATCAGGAGTTTCTACACCTGGGATCAAGCTGTAGTGATGATCTTTCCCCTTGAGATTGACCAGGTGGTGAGGGCTTTTTTGCTCTACCTGCTCAGTACCACCTTCTTTCGCTAACACCGCTACCTCCATCGATCTGATGTTCCTACCAGCCCTTCGGGATCTTGACCAAATTCCCACATTTAATTGGGGCAGCTGTGCCCTGGCATACTTGTACCGAAACATGGATAAGGTGGTCTGAGGGGCTAGGAGATTCTGTGGCTTTTGGCATGTTGTTCTGATGCATCATGATCCCCTTTTTCCTTTATCTTGTTTTGACCCCATTACTTACATCAATTTTCTTAACTTCTCCTATTTTGTTTTTCCAGTTCTGGGTTCTAGAGCTAGAGTTGCTTGTGGGCATTACATGAGTGGGAGATCACTTCCCGGGCCTCGGTAGGTGGGGCGCCAGCTGTGTCGTGAAGAGGCACCTTGTGCGAGTTCACATCCACAAGCAACACTTGAACTCTCTGACACAAGATGTGATACCTGCAAAGCACAAACTTACTTATTAGTAAATTATTCATATTCAATTTACTTATATATTGACGTCTCTTTTTTTTTTTTGCAGACCCGGAACAACTTGTGGGGGCCCGAGGACACTTGGACCATTGAGATGACTCGCTCCAGGCCCTTAGCCTAGAAGAGGGCACTCCTCTATGGCCCTGGATATCAAGCCTGGCATTTAGGAGAGCGGGTCCTAAACTGGAGGGCAGGTATCAGAGCTAGGAAGGTCCCCAAGTCCCCTCCTAATAGTATGCTTTGGGCTCATAAGCTGAAGGGCGACAACCTCGCTCAAGCTTTTGTAGGCTCACCAGCTGTGGATCACACAGTTTGCGTGAAGAGCCGGTATGCAAAGTTCATCCGTACCCACCTTCTACTGACGGTCCCCTTCCAGGCCGCTTCTACCACTCAGGTAAATCCTTGTCGATTTCCCTTTTCTTGTAAATTGACTGCATTCTTAACATGTTCCCCCCTATTTTTATCTTTAGGTTGCACTTGCTAGGCCCGTGACCCCAATTAGGTCCCGAGTGCGGAAGAGAGAGCCCTTAAGGCGTCGACTGGATCCGGGCAGGAAGGAGACTTCTACGACTGGCGAGGAAGCCAGGCCGACTACTGCCTCTGATTCTGAGTTTGTCCTAGGTAGCTTCATTCATGTCCCCAACCCTCTAGCTCGATGCTGGGTTCCTCCTGGAGAGAGTTCTTGACTTTGGACGAGGACTTGACCCCTGCATGTACCCCTGGTGGTGCTACTCATGTAGGCTCTTTTCCTGGCCTACTTTCATTATAATTCTCAAACCAAATGTTAGTTCTAACATTTATTTCAATAATGTAGATTCCGCTGGAGCAGGGCTTGTACATGTATCGCATGACAGAGGCCCAGAGAGACTACATGCTGGAGATCACCCAGTAATGGAGGGTAAAAACCTCTTTATTTTGTACATGTATGCATGCTTGCATGGTTTACTAACCTGCATTTTATCCAAAATAGGATCGGCATTAGGCTAGCAGGGCGAGGATCACCACCCTTGAGCGTCAGATCGATGAATTCCAGATGGATGAGGATAAAGACAGGAGTGGCAGTGGAGCCGGAAGGGAGGTCGACCCTGAGGGTACTGGATCGGATGCTTGATGTACTAGGGTTAAAACTTATGTAGTCTTTGAATAGTGAACATAAAATTTTGGTTTTTGATTTTATGAATAGAATGTTTGCATAATTCGACATTTTCCTCGATTAAATCCACTTGTTTTGCTTTTCTCATTTCTTCATATGTGAGTTGATTACAATGTTTGAATACGTAATTGTCGGCACCTATTTGGACTATATGATTCGAAGAAGCGCAATCGGCCCATACTACTAATGAGGCGATTGCCTCATTGATCTCTGGTGAAGAGGCGATCACGTCTTGTTGCTGAGGCGGCGCCTCATTGATGAGGCGATCGGCTCATTGATGAGCCGATCACCTTAGCAGTAGGAGGTCTTACCCCTATAAAAACCCACATTCTTGTGTTTGACCAAATTCTCGAGTTCCCTCCACCCCTAACCTCCTATTTCTCTCTATAGGCACCTCTAAAAAGCCACAAACATGACAGAATAAAGTCTGAGGCCCGTACAGTCAATTTTGAAAGGTTTAGACAATAAATCTTGGGCAAGGTTAGAGCCGTTTCACCTTCCGGTCTTCAAATCACTCCACAATAGGAGAATCAATTTCCCTTTCCTCTATGCCATGGTTCAATTTTAGGATCCCCATAAACACATTTTCCAGTTCAACATAATAGAAATATGTCCCATGCCAGAGGAATTCAAGGCAATTCTCGGCCATCATACGAACTCTGCTTGTCGACTTGCGATTTCTATCCTCGAAAACCCAGATTCTCACTCCATTCAGCAATAAATGGCGTGTATGTTCAACCTTCCACCCCGATCTTCTTTTCACTGTGTGTGTCTCTAACTTGGAAATCAAACTAGAGTCCTTCCTCAAGGTCACCATGAATGTGGACAAAGAAGAAACTTACTGGCCTCATATGTTAGCCCTCTGTTTGTATGCTCAATTTCTGCTGGTCTCTCCCTCAAGGCATTGTGATATGAAGATCCTTTCCATCCTTGATCAAGTGGAGTCAGGGTTCAATCCCTTCCCTCTCATCTTAGTAAAAACTATCATCGGATTGGATGACTTCATGAAGACGTGACGATTCTCAAAAAGTCCATTCCTGTTAGAGGTAAGTTTCTTGTTGTCCCTTCTTTAACTTCCAACTGTCAAACTATTTGTATCCAACCATTTGCAATCCCACAGATGTGGTTTTATGAAAAGTTGGGCATGATCGAACCTCCTCCAGACATCCGGCATTACCAGGCCAGGCAATATCGAACAAGAAAACTACATCCCATCCCTGCAAACATTAATGGCTAGCTGTCAACATTTCCTGATACACTGATCCACTGGATGTGCCCCTGGTGGGGATTATAGCATGTAACCATTCGATCTTATACATATTGCGTCCCAGTTTTTGGTCTCCATTTTGCCACTTTCTACAATCCAGCCTGCCTCTGCAACCAATATGGTAATAAACAACTAATTATGGAGCCTGTCCATGAGTTCAAGCTAGGACCGCTCTCTCAAAATTTCCTAGACCACCAAGTGGCAACTTGGCCTCGAAGAGTCATCAAAAGGAATTTAAGTTATGACGATGATCAGACCACCGATGATCATTATAAAGCATGGGTTTGTTTGCAACAAACAGAAAGACAAGAGTTTATTAAATACAAAAGGATAAGAGAGTTACAAATGTTAAGTTCACAGGGTAGGCAACAAAAGAAGAGAAAATAAAATTAGCTCATGAAATGAAGTCGTCATTTCCCCTTTTATTAGAAGTAATTTCCCTTTTGTACTAGTTAAATGGCTTGTAATGGACACATTATGCAATGTTTAATGATAATTAAAGCAATCTATTTCATTTCATTTCATTTAAGCATAAAAATGCATATACACTTCACTTCTGGCAGATCTCATGTTACTAGTCAGCTTACCCTTGTAAGCTTTCTGACTAATCATTTTGCGCCTCTCTCTCCCCTTTTATATGTCCTTAACTTTTGCCTGGACTGCCTCTTTTGAGGTTTTCAGTCCAACAGGACTTTTTCTTTTCTTTTTTTTCTTTTTAGTCTCTAACTTTTGCCCAGACAACCTCTTTTCGAGATTTTCTCCCTAGCGAGACTCTTTACAGAAAGTATTTCTTGAGCTTGTGTAGGTTGATGGGTTCTTTGAACTTGTTTCCCTTCATGTCAAAAAAAATGGTAGTGCCTTTTGAAAATAACTTCTTTACCAGATACGGTCCCTCCCAGTTAGGCTTAAACTTTCCTCGAGGGTCGGTCATGACTGATCTTGTAAGTTTCAACACTAAATCCCCTTCATGAATCTTGCCTGGCTTCATTTTCTTATTGTAGGCACGGGCTATTCTTTTCTGATATAAATGAGAATGATACATAGCCTTCATCCTCTTTTCATCCAGCAATGTCAACTGAGCCAACCGACTTTTGACCCATTGATACTCAGGAAGTTTAGATTCTAGAAGGACTCTCAATGACCTTATCTCAACCTCTACCAGTAAGACAACCTCACACCTATAAACCAAAGAGTATGGAGTGGCTCCTGTCGAAGTTCTAGTAGTAGTTTGGTATCCCCACAATGCGAATTATAAGTAATCGACTTAATCTTGGTAATTTTCCAGCGTCTTGGCCAAGATCTTTTTTACATTCTTATTTGCTACTTCCACCGCCCCATTTGCCTATGGCCTATATGAAAATTGAACACCATTGTCTGTAACTATATGATGCGATAATTCGTACCTACAGATTATATTCTTTTTGATGAACTTCGACATCTACTTCAACCCCACGGTAGCATACGATTCAGCCTTAACCCATTTGAAGAAGTAATCGATAGCCACAATGATATAACGATGGCCATTAGTTGCTTTTGGCCTCACCTCCCCTATGATATCAATCCCCTATACAGCAAACGGCCAAGGAGAAGTCATTCCTTGAAGCTCCATAGACGGTAGCTAGCTAACATCACCATATATTTGGCAATTGTGACATTTCTTCACAAATCCAACACAATCTGTTTCCATGGTGAGCCAAAAGTACCCTTGGTGATCTATTTTCTTTGCCAAGACGGTCCCATTCATGTGTGCCCCACACACCCCTTCGTGAATTGCTTCCATAAGTTTTTGTCCTTCATCCTTATTAACACACCTGATGTGTACCCTGACTGGCATTCTTTTGTATAACATCCCATTGTGGCTTATGAACTATCAAGACAACATTTGCAGGGATATCCTTTCTTTCTTATTAGCGTCATTCAAAAATTACCCAATTTCTCAACACCTTTATAAATCATAGAACCAAGGTTTCTCAATGGCATCAACTGGCATTACTCTCAACTCTTCATAACAGGGGGGCTCGAGACTTCGTGAGAATTAAGGGCCTAGCCTCTGGTTGTTTCCCACTTCCCCACATAGAGGCTAGTGTGGCTAAGGCATCAACTACCTGGTTTCCTTCCTTTGGCAAATGGACAAATTTACACTGAGTGAAGGAGCACAGGATGGTGGTCAAGTATTCCCAGTACAGCTGTAATATGTCTTCTTTTATCTCCCATTCCTTGGTGGCTTGCTTTATAACTAGCATGGAATCCGCATAAACAATAACATTTTCTGCCCCTACGCTACGCAATGCTTCAAAACCAAAGATGCAGGCTTCGTATTCTGCTTGATTATTGGTTGATTCAAACTCGAGTCTTTTTGCCATCAGGATCATTTCTCCTTCTAACGTAACAAAGATTACCCTTATTCCGGCCCCTTTGTTATTGACAACTCTATCAAAGTACATCTCGCAGCCTTGTATCTCCATTGCCCCTAGATGCTCATCGAGGAACTCCAACTTCCACTCTTGGTCATCATCCATCGAGCCTTGTGCCAAGAAGTCTGCTACTGCTCTTCCTTTCATTGTCTTTTTTACCATATACTCTATGTCAAATTCTGTAAGCAAAACGAGCCACCTAGCCAATTTTCCCATAAGAGACGAGGTCTGTTGGAGGTACCTGAGGGGATCATGTTTAGAAACTGCCTACACTTTATAAGACTGGAAGTAGTGTCAGAGCTTTTTCGTTGCCCAAATCACTACTAAACAAGTTTTCTCCACTAAACTATAAGTAGCCTCATAGGGCAGAAGCTTTTTACTGAGGTAATATACAACATGTTTGATCTTCTTTCCACCTTCCTGTGCTAACATTGCCCCTATTGCATCCTTTTCAATTGCTAGATATAGGATCAAGGCTTTACCTAGTCTCAGCGGCTGTAAAATAGGGGGATTTATTAGATAATCCTTGATAGTTTCAAAAGCTTGTTGACATCTTTTGTCCTACACAACAGGTTGGTCTTTCTTTAGAAGCTTAAAGATGGGATTACAAATGGTCATTAACTTGGCTATAAACCTACTGATATACTGTAAATTCCCTAAAAACTCTCGGACCTCTTTTTCATTCTTTGGTGCTGGCATATCCCTGATTGCTCTGATCTTATCTGGGTCGACCTCTATTCCTTTCTGGCTGACAATGTGTCCCAACAGTTTGCCAGATGTAACCCTAAAAACACACTTTTTTGGGTTCAGTCTAAGATTATACTTTTCTACTCTAACCAGAAACTTGTCTAATGCTTCAAAATGCCCTTCCCTGGTTGCAGATTTTACCATCATATCATCCACATACACCTCTACCTCTTTATGGATCATGTCGTGCATCAAGGCAATCGCCATCCTCTGATAAGTGGCCCCTGCATTCTTCAACCCGAAAGGCATCACTTGGTAACAGTACATGCCCCATTCGATGATGAAAGACGTCTTCAATCTATCTATTACTGCCATCATGATCTGATTGTATCCTGAAAATCTATCCATAAAAGAGTACATTGCATTGGAAGCTACACTATCAATTAATGTATCAATATGCGGTAGCGAGAAGTCATCCTTGGGGCAGGCTTTATTCAAATCCCGGTAGTCCACACACACTCTGACCCTTCCATCCTTCTTAGGAACTGGAACTATATTTGCTAACCATTGAGTGTCTTCTACTACTTCTAAGAAGTTTGCCTTCAGCTACTTTTTGACTTGTTCCTTAACCAAGAGAGCCCATTCTAGCTTTAACCTCCTTTGCTTTTGCTTTATTGGTGCTATGTGAGGGTATGTGGGGATCCTGTGTTTTGAGATTTCCCTATCGATTCCAGGCATGTCTTCGTAACCCCAAGCAAATACTTTCTGCCTCTTTTTTAGGATTTATTCCATTTTTCCTCTCTCATCATGAGTTAAACCAGAAGCAAACAATATATTTTTAGGGTTATCATTTGTGCCTAAATTAAATGGTTCAGTTTGCGTGGAATTAATGTCAAACATATGCATGAAATGATCATCACAAATAGAGTAACCATTAGGAAACACATCACACAAATAAGCAAATTCAAATTTCATTGCAATCACTTTTGAAAAGAAAAGATCATCAGTTTCAAACAGAGAAGCAAGAGAAACATCAAAGTCATTATAAAAGGTATCTATGATAGAATTTAGGATGTAGGTCTCAAAATCGAATTCTTTGCTTTGATCATCAACACCTTTCTACTCCAAAGTAGCTTCATCTTCTTTAAACTCCTCTTTAACCAGTACCAGCTCCTCAGTAGGGGCCTTTGTGACAGTAACTCCTCTGGTTTTGTTCATAAATTAGTAAAAATCTCAAACCCTGGGATAACTTCCCTAGCCACTATGAGAGGTTCTAGAGTCCCACTGTATGGGTGTCCAGTGCCTTCCTTTACAAAGATTTCCCATAGAGTCTTCTTTCTGGCCATGGTTCCTTCTCCTTTTCTTCAGTCCGATCCGACATACCCATCTCTTTCCTGGCTTCATCAACCTCTTTGAATCCTAACCCATGCTTCAGAACAGGTACTTTGTTTCCTATAAACTCTGAAGGTCCGCTCTGATTTTTCCCTAATCCCATGCCGGGAAAAAATTTCATATTGCGCATCATTCTCAGAACCTTTTCATCCATCTCGTCGTCATAGATCACACAGACTTCAAAACTGGGACTAAAGGAAATCTCCTTAGGGATCAACTTTAGTGCGGCTATGGCGACTTCAGTCTCAGCTGAGATGGTGACAACCCTCCCTTTATATGGAAACTTAACCTTTTGATGAACAATGGATGGAACGCCACCCAGAGGGTGAAACCATGGCCTCCCTAATAAAATGGCAAATGTTATCGGGATATCAATCACATGCAAGTCAACCCAGACTTCTATAGGCCCTGTTTTAACTAATGCCCTGAAAGTTCCCTCCATAGATCTTTTGGTGTCATCGTAAGCCTTGATAACTACCTCAAAAGGCTTTAGGTCAGCTACCGTCAACCCTAGCTTCGATAAAATCTTTAATGGACACACATTGATGGTAGAACCATTATCAACCATCACACAGCAGGTCATCTTCCCTTTTACCTCAGCTTTGATAAATAGAGCTTTGTGGTGATCCCTCCCTTTAGAGGCAAATCGTTATTGGAAAATGTTATCATTCCTTGAGGAGTTTCCATTAGTGACTAGACCATCTATTCTGGATGGATTTAGTGGAAATCTTTTTATGATCTAGTGCCAGGACCAGGGCTTCCCTGTGATCCCTAGAATGCATGAGTAACTCCCAAACACTGGTAATGGTCTTTTTGCTTTGTTCTACCTCCTTTCCCTTTGCTGCACATCCTGCCTTTTCAGGTTCAGACCCCATAACCCCAGGTTCCCCTTTCTTTTCTTCAACTTTCCTCACAGGCTGACTTGGCTCACTCCCCTCGTTGCCCCATAGGTCATCCCATTCTCTACTTTCATCATCGGAACTCCATATGTCCAAGACTTATACCTGTAATTTTGTGGGTTGTTTGCTTGGCTTTAGGTTTTCAGGTTTGGTTTGTTAGGAACTGTGAGAGACATCAATGAAGGAGTTTAGGACTTGCCCTTTTGTTAGGCCAGAGTTAACCATCATAATCGGTGGGTTAGGAGGTGGTACATTTTAGTAATTGGGTAATGGGTTGGTTTGGGTGTTTGGTTTTCTATTTTTAGGTTAGTAATTTTGCATAAATCTATTAAATCTTGGATTTAATGCTTCAACCGAGCACAACTGTCTGTGTTATGCTTGATGGTCTGATGAAATTTACAAAAAAGCTTTGGGTTGGCTCCAGACAAGGGTTATTATGAAGGTAAAGGTCATAGCAGGTTCTTCTCAATGAGCTTATCGAGGACTTTGGACATAGGACGTCCCAGATTTGAAAATCTCTGAGGCTATCTAACTGCACTGACTTGTACATTGTTGCTCAGTGGTCAAATAGCATGAATCTGAATGTTACTGCTTGAGCTGGCCCCCTCTTTGCCCCAGATCCTCTTCCAAATAATTTCTTCTCTTGAACTAAATTTGATTCTTTCTGGACCCTAAATCTTTATAATTCTTCAAAGTTCCTGATCCCCAGATCCCTCAATTTCCTAGACAATGTGGGAACACACCCTTCTATTTCCAAGACCAACTGGTTGAACTTAGCAGGCCTATGCCTCATTAAGTATAACTTTCCCCTCCAACGAGTCAGGTAATCAGCAAAAGGCTCATTAAAGTTCTACTTGGTATTCTGCAGATCTCTCAAGGACACCTCTAGTTGAACGTTAAGACCATATTGCTTGACAAAAGCAACACACAATTCTTTCCAATCTGACTGAACATGTGGTTCCAAGGTGTAATACCAACGAATAGGCGCTCCCTCCAATGAAATAGGGAACTGCTTAACAATTTGGCTCTCAGTTAGCTCAGTAGCCTTCATGTATGTTACATATTGCTTCAAATACAAATAAGGATCCTCAACACCAGTATACTTCTTCATATCTAGGAATTTAAACTTATGAGGCAGCAGTTCATCACCCTTTTCTAGATTCAGATCATAATCTAAAAGATCGACCATACCCTTTTCCTTCATCTTCACATGTATCTGATTCATCACTCTGGTCATATTCTTAGCCCACTCAGTCTGACCCACATCCTCAGCTAGGATGACATTTCTTTGATTCACTGGATTGGCCAACACTGTCACATCATCTTGTTCCCTTCCTCTAATCGGTATTTCCTCATCGAGATCCACTGGATCGATTGGTGGTGCATTGGGTGGCTGTATTGGCTGACTCTCTCCGATAAGCTTAGTAATCTCCCCTATCATTTCTCTCATCATAGCCCAGGTTTCTGTCATTACTTCCTCTTTCCTCCGTGCCCCAAATGCTTCTAGGTCGAACCCTCCTGCCATTCCTAATTCTAAATTTTTGACCAAACGACCTAAACTAGCTCGGACCCACCCTATTGAGCTTGAATGATCTATAGTGTTGACAAAACAATAGGTTAGAATGATGAATGATGTGTATGCATGATATGCAAGTCCATTTTATTTAGAAATTTGAGAAACAAGAGGTCACACATAAAAGATATACAAGATCAAAGCGTGGAACTTGAAAACTCCCAGCCTTTATTCCTTTCACACACGTATTCAATGGCGAGTATCTTGTCCTAGGATTTTTTGCCTGGGTTTTATTATCAATGGGGGATAATAAAACCGACGTATGCAAGAAAACTCTCAAAATGATTCAGACAAGTAATGGTTCCTTTAAATAAAGCCTGAGTCCACTTTCTATGAGCCAAGATCCTTAGCACCATAAACTTGCTTGTCAAGGCCCACTTGAAATGGGTTATGAGTAGGCATGAGAGGCCTTTGTTGACTAGCTTATTTATAATAGGCTTTGGTTGGATGCGAGGGCCCATTTTATTTTGGACTGCTTATTGATGGGCTCGAGATTTATTTTGAGGGTCCATTATATGGCATAATACACATGCATGTGGGAAAATTCCTAAGGATAGTTGCTACTTCATTACATGGGCTTGAGTCTTGGGTAAAAAGGCTTCGGCTCCCACAACGATATACATCCATATATGTCTCCCCACTCAAGGGTCAAACAACGTGGATTAGTACTTTTCTTGAGTGACAATAATCAAATATTCCACCACTAGGTTTGAGTGAAACGTAGGTAGTGAAGTACTAACTATTTTTGGGTTAATTAGGGACTGAAGTGATCATTGTGTGTGAAATGTGTAGTGCATGCATAAATGCAGGAAGAAATAAGAAAATAATTAAAGATGATAAAACACAAAACACTTGAATCAGTTTCTCTATCCCCAGTGGAGTCACCACTGTAGGCAGCGGGGTTTAGCGCGCGCCCAAGTGTTTGGCGACCACGGCACTGTGTGGACTCGAGGCCCACTAGGAAATATGACATAGGTCTTGGGCCTATTTGGAGATGGAGTCACCACCCGGATAAAAACCAGGACACACTGTACAACAACTGGATCCCACGGAGATTCCCAGAAGCCGTCATCAGAGATCGGGTTCGAAAACTGGGTATGAGCGTTTGAATGCTCACCCAACCTTGCGGTTGGCCTCCATTTGTGTTTTGTGTTTTATTACCATTTAATTATTTAATTATTTCCTCATTACCACATGTAATAAAATTGCCTTCGAATAATTGCCAAGTTTTACAATCAAGTCTGAGTTTGCACTTTAGTCCAGTTTCATGCTTTTAAGTCCTAACATTCAACAAAAATAAAATAAATAATAATTATAACCATACATTCAGAAATGAATGGGGGGAAGGGATTAAAGATTACAACGCTTTTTAGCTAAATAAACAAATAATATACAGAAAATAAACCAAACATATACCAAAAATAAGTCAATAAAATAACATAAGAGCGGCAATGTACAAGGGATAACTAGCAAAAGTGATTACTCGATGACAGAAATCATCAAGTAATTCCTGCAAATAACACATTGTTAGTCCTTTAAAAAAAAAAAGAAATCACATATAATGATACTTATAAAAAGGCTCTATTAACAAGGTTTTCACATTATGAACTAAAGAAAGCATCAAGCAATCAAGGTTAAACATCATCATGCAATGATACGGACATGTTTAAGGTCAAAAGAAGACATGCCAAAGCAGACGTCATGACAAACATTAACAACAAAAAACAAAACAGGTAGCAGGCTTATTCTATCAATGAGGCGGCACCTCATCAACAAGGGTCTTTATAACTCCGAGGCAAAAAAAAGGTATATAACACACACATAAAAGGAAGACTCCCTAGAGGCCTGTAGGCTGGCTTTGACTGTCAAAATGTACAGACTTCTACTCTATGTAACAAAACATGCATATACACACTCTATAATCATCAAACTACAACTACATGAAAAAGTGTTCAAAGATCCATCAATAAAGAGAGATATCAAGCAAGACACACTAGAGATAAACCTAAAATGTACTAAGAACTTAGTCATACAAGCAAGAACTCACAAAATGATGCACATGTCAAGTTTAAGTGCAAGTTTTCTATCAAAAATGAGAGGCCCTCGGAGATGTTTTTTATTATGATCCTTGCTAGGACGTGATCTCTACTTTTGACACAAGCTTCTTCCTTTTTCTCTTAGGAAAATATGGACTTTCCTTTGCTTCCACCTCTCATTTTTCCTTGAGGATGTTTTTTTTTTCTCTCTTTTTCTCTCTGTGTTTTTTTCTTTTTTCCTTCTCCAGAGCTCCTCTCCCCTTTTTCACCAACCTCCCTTTCTCCTTTTTCTCTCTCTTTTTTCCTCTTTTATTCCTTAGCTTTCCCATGCCCCTAAGCCTTCTAGCCCATTATGAGCATTCATAGCCTTTTTTTCCTTCCCCAAAAATCTTTTTATCACGCAAAAAGCAGGTCTGGAAAGTAGGGCCCGCACCACTTGGCCGTCATGATTACAGCTGCATTTAGTGGGCTGCCATAGAGGCGGTGCCTCATCAATAAGACGATCGCCTCATTACACTGAGGTGATGCCCCTTTGGCCTGGGCCTGCGTTGGGCCAGGCTGGCTTAAGCCAAATTTGGATAATTGGGCTCAGTTTTGGGTTTTTCAGGCTTTGGGTTTTCAAGTCCACTTTCCACTAGAGATTCAAGCTTCATTCCCATGTCCAAGTTCCACATTCTCATCATTGGGCCTGATAATGAGCCGATCAAACTGAGTAGCTCTAATTCATCCCCTAACACGGGCCGACCGAATCGGGTGTTTACACCTACCCTCCGCTCGCTGTCGCCCATCTCCATCACCTTCACCGCCGTTCATCACCGTCATCTCCACCACGGTCAGCAACACCATCAAGGCATTCTCCTCTTCCTCTACTCGGGCTATTTACCTAATTATGGTAAAAAAAAATTATTTTCCAAATTATGGTTATTTTAAAATTAATTTCCTTTTTTTTAGTGATTTGTGAAACTATTTTCCAATTTATAATATTTTTGACTAAGGTGGAGGGGAGAGAAAATTTTGTCAAAATTTTATAGGTCATACCACCTGTGTTAGTGGTGGTATGGCCACTTTTTTTTTCTTTTGGGGCCATACTACTACTGGCAATGGCGGTATGACCCTTTTCCTCTCTTTTTTTTTTGGTCGAATTTTTTATTTTTATTTATTTTTATTTTAATTTCAATTTTTTTTTATTTTTTTATTTTTTATTTTTTTATTTTAATATTATAATGACTATGAATAATTAAGTATAATAATATTAAAAATAATAAAACAATTATAATAATATTATATTTTTTGTTTCTAATTTTAACATTATTATTTGATGTGTATGTGCATGGAATGTCATTGACCTTTATGGTTTTTATGCATTGAAATGTATTGAAATGGCTATTATGGCCTAATTTTTTATTATAATTTTATAATGATCATGATTAATTAATTTTAATAATATTAAAAACAATATCATAATTAAAATAATATTATGATTTTTTGTTTTTAAATTTTAACATTATTATTATTATTATTATTATTATTATTATTATTATTATTATTATTATTATTATTATTATTATTATTATTATTATTATTTCATGTGTGTGTATAAATTTGTATGGATTGTCATTGGCCTTTATGACTTTTATGCATTGAAATGTATTGAAATGACCATTATGGCCTAATTTTTTATTATAATTTTATAATGATTATTATTAATTAATTATAATAGTATTAAAAGCAATATCATAATTATAATAATATTATGATTTCTTATTTTTTAATTTTAACATTATTATTATTATTATTATTATTATTATTATTATTATTATTATTATTATTATGTGTGCATGAATTTGCATATACTGTCATTGGCCTTTATGGCTTTTATGCATTGAAATGGCCATTATGGCCTAATTTTTTTTATTTTATAATGATTATAATTAATTAACTAATTATAATAATATTAAAAACAGTATCATAATTATAATAATATTATGATTTTTTTGTTTTTAAATTTTAACATCATCATCATCATCATTATTATTATTATTATTATTATTATTATTATTATTATTATTATTATTATTATTATTATTATTATTATTATTATTGTTGTTGTTGTTGTTGTTGTTGTTGTTGTTATTGTTATTATTGTTATTATAAAACAAAAATTAAAATTAAAAATTATTAAAAAAATTGACCAAAATAAAAAAAAAAAAGAAAAGGGGTCATACCGCCAATGTTAGTGATAGTATGGCCCAAAAAAAAAAGCAGTCATACCACCATTGACACATACGGTATGGCCCATAAAATTTTGACAATTTTCTCTCCCCTTCACCTCAAATAAAAGTGCCATAAATTGGAAAATAGTTTCATAAATCACCACAAAAAGGAATGACTTTTAAAACTGCCATAATTTGGGAAATTAATTTTTTTTTACAATAATTTCATAAATAACCCTCCTCTACCCTCTGTGTTCCCATAAATCCTCTCTTAGATCTCTTATTGATATCTAATCTTTCTTCTTCTTTGACTCTACTACAGGTGATTGTGTAAATGTGAGTTTTAGCAGTTGGAGAAGCTTGAACTCATTCTTCTTCTTCTTCTCAACTAAAGGTATCATGCATACTCTCTCTCTCTCTATTATTTTAGCTTTTAACCTCTGCATTTTTCAATGTATGTACATTTTACCTATGTTCCTTATGTTGTATTATGTGGTGTGTTTGGCAGTAGTATAGATAACTAAAAGCTATGTTCTTTCCATAATAAAAAAAAAAGCATGCTAGTATTGGATTTAGATCCTGAAGGTTTTGGGGTAGCACCTAAATGTATACAGTTTTTGAAAATGGGTTCTTGTGTTGTACTTTGAGAGTTTTCAAGAAATTCATATTAATTATTGTTGTAATGCAAAATTAAAATAATAAAATAGTTAGGATCACATACCTTTGATGATTCCACAAACTTGAAATTGATGAACACTAGATTTATGTTAATCACACCAAAAGATTGGGAAAAACACAATGTTTTCACAACCATATTTACTTTTATTATTTTCTATCAATTTAGGAGAGTTTGCAAAGAGTGTTTTTATTTTTTTATTTTTTGTTCTTTTTATCTTTTGTTCTTGTTCTCTATTTGTTTCACAAGTATGTACATTTTTTTTGTACGTAAACAGAAGCAATTGCTCCTATAATTTTGAGGTAGTTGCACTCTTTTTTTATTAATTAAAACAAGTTGGATCGAGTCAACCCGTCATAGGCAACCCAAATCCAAATTCCAACATCTCCCACTCGTACATTACGGTTATGACTCCATTGCGAGATTTTCTTTAATCAATAAACAAACAACACTTTCATACTAGTAAACGGGTCATGCGACCTAGCGAGCAAAACCTGTACTTAGAAGCTTATTACTATACGTTTGTTAGGAATAACATAGAAGCTTCAACTTTATATAAAAATATATTAGTCAATCAAATATATACTCACAGTACCCTAGATTGTCCCTTTAAAATTATATTAACATCTCATATCGCTCAAAGAGCATGTTCAAGATATTTTCATTTGGTGCATCCATAATCAAGTCGTACTTCTCTCAAGCCACAAGATTGGCCGACCAATGGACACACCAAACAAAATTTTCCTTTTCTACTCAAAATTTATAATTTATACATATTTACTTTTTTGGACATGTATAGTTGCTTTTCTAGACATGTTCTATAGATCGAATCATTCATGACCATAAGTAGCATGCTAAGACAGCAAAAACACTATGTATAAATTACAAATAATAGCAAAAATTATAAGGGTACCAATTTAAGGATTTAAAATCATCCTCAAGGTCTCACACAATGGAGAAGTAGGGATCATTCTCCTACTACCTTTTTGTTTGAACAAGCACTCATGGTATGAATCATGTGCTACATTGTTTATATATTTTTTTAATTGATGTCAATTAAAAGCATTGTACAGAACTACATTTAGTTGCTCATTTGCACCTATCTTGAATTCTCGAGATACTATCAGTGGTAGGTAATAACCAAGAATTCATATCAGTTGGATAGGGCAATCCAAAATGGTTGTATGTCTAAAAACAACCTCATATCATTTTCCTTTGAGGTGATAGTTCTAACATTTAATCTTATCTTTACTCATTATCTTAGTGCTAGAGGCGGTTGCTTGTGTGAGTAAGCCAACCTAAAAACCTATACGATATCTCTTTGTTGAGCATTTAACAGTATATGTAAGAAGTGTATAAAGTAAGAATACAATTAAGTAAACATGCCAATTATTGCATTTATCCAAATAATTCAATACATAAGCTCAACAAAATATTCTATATTCTACACAATCCAAAAGAATTTACATGTGTAAGAAATACATCTCTTAGAATTGGCTTAGTTAAAGGATTAGCCACCATTTTGTGCATAGATATGTATTGTACAGTTACTTCTCTTTTGGCAATAATGTCTCTAATATAGTTGTACTTTGTATCTATGTGTTTGTAACTACTATGATATTTGGGATTTTTTATGAAAGCAATTGTTATTTGATTATCACAATGAACAATAATGGCTCCCTCGTAACCATTTTGAATTCCCAAATTCATAAAAAATCTTTTTAACCAAACAACCTCATGCACTGTAGCTGAACATACAATAAATTCAACTTTTATAATCGACAAGGCTATACATGTTTGGTTCATACTACTCTATAAGATAACACCTTTATTTAGTAAGAAAATATAGCCAAAGGTGGATTTACGTTGATCAAGGTCTCCTCCCTAATCTATTGGGTTTCATGATACATAATGCAACAAAAAAAATAAAACTTTTAACCACAAAACCCATAACCTGGATCCATGTAATTTAACTTAAATTAATTGAGAGGGTTTCCAAACACTCACTAAGATGATCTAATGGCAATATAGTTGGAAGGAAAAAAGGGGGTTCACTCTAGTGACACCCTACCTTGAGCTTTTCTTATCCTCTTATCAGATTAAAACATCACTAAAAGATCATGTTGTAATATCTCGAGTTTTTAAATATTTTAATACTGCATAGGGATATGCAGTGTTAATAATTTTTGTATATAATATTGATGTTTTATGAGTTTGTTATTTAATTAAAGCTTATTCTATTATTTTAAGCACTTTACATAAAATTTTCTCGAGACTTGCATTTCCGGGGAAATTGACACGTAAATTATTTATTATTAATTATTTTAAATAGATTTCCATATTTGCATGAACTCATATGTACTTTTAAAGTACTAAATAACGTATATATGTGTATTTATTTATTTAACTAGGATTTAATTAATTTCCCTAATATTTATTTTATTTTATTTTATTATTTATTAATTAGTTTTAATATTATTTAATTAATTGTTTTTAGTGTATAAATTATTTAATATATTAAATTATATGTGTGTGGTGTATATTTAATGTGTGTGAGTTTATATTATTTTAATATATAGTGTAAAAGTATATATATATATACATATACATTTATTATTTAAACAAAATATAAAGTTTGAGTTATTTACAAGTGTGCCATTGAAGCTTCTCCTTCTTCCCTGATCGTTCTCCTCACCGTTCCACCATCTTCCATCCCGTTTTCTCATCGTTGGTGTGCCTCCCGGCGTGCCACCTCCTTCCCCAGCCTTCCCCGCCGCCAATAGCTCCCTATTCCGTTGTGGTTTGGCCGGAATAAGCTCAAGAAGCCAAAACTTGAGCCACCGTCGTTCACGGCATTTTCGGCCATCATTTTTAACACCAATAGTCTCTTTATTCTCCTTGAGTTCTGGTGAGTGTCATTCTAAGCTTTGTTTCACTTAAAATGGTCTAGATTTGCTTAGGTTTTGATTTTGGTAATTCGGCCATTTTAGGGTTCCTAATTTTTTGAACTTCGAATTGATTGATTCATGAAAAATTCCTTCACAAATGTTGTTCCCATTAGCTTAATCTACATTTTCGAATTTTTGTAGAATTTTTGGGAATTATTTTGATTTTTGGGTATTTTTGAATATTTTATTATTATTTTCTAATTTTTGAAAATTAATTAATTAAATTATGAAATTGTGTTTTATGATAAATATAGATGTTAAAATGAATTATAGAAATTTATTTTGAATTTTTATGAATTTCTATGTATTTATTTTGAATTTAATTAGTTTATGTAATTTTGAGAAAATAGGGTTAATTGCGTTTTTAATTGCAATTAATTAGTTAATTGAGTTTATTTATTGATATTATTGATAATTATTTTGAGAAAAATAATTTTTGGATAATTATACTATTTTTGGTGAATTTTTGGATTAATTTTAGTATATTTATATATATAGGGGTATTTTGGTAATTTTACCATAAATTGGCTAGAAATGTAATTAAATTGCTTTTAATAGTTATTTAAGGTATAAAAATGATTTCTACAAATTATTTAGTATTTTTAACTAAATAAAACTATTTTTCGTAAATTATTTTCAATTATATATATAATATACGATTTTTCTAATAAAATGAGTTTTATCGGTTTTTACTGTGTTTTAGGGTTAATTACGTAATTTCTACTTATTAAATGTATTTCTGTGATATAAGGGTATTTTTGGTATTTCTATATTGTTTTGTGAATTGTGGACCCCGGTCCGTAAACTGTAGTTTGGAGTCCGACCGAGGGGTTGTGGATGTGTTTCTGTGTTTATTTTCGAAGTGTGTTTCTTTGCAGGGCCAGCTCTACTCTTTGAGTAGAGAGATGTTCATTTTACAGGGGAGGTTCTGCTGGATTTTTGGTAGGATTCTCGTAAAACGTGATATTCGATCAAACCCTAATTCTGATTCTATGTCCAATATTCTAGATCGAGTTTCTAGGATTTTTTATTAGGTTTATTCTGATGTCTGTTATTTTTGTATGTTTAGTTGCACCGAGACCGAGGCCTAGTGGACCAAGCCTGTCGGACCCATCTCGAGGAGCGCACTAAGTTGAGTTACTATTATATATATATATATATATATATATATATATATATATATATATATATATATATATATATATATATATATTAGGGTGCATGATTTAGAAATGTATGTTTTATTTTGATTAAATATGCATAAATAATTTAATCAATACTTAAGTTTATTTTTAGTTTATTTTTGGTTTATCTTTGGTTTATTTTTGGTATATTTTAAATTATATGCATGCTTTATTAAACATTTATATTTAAAATGTTTTTAAATATATATTTAGTTTATTTTACAATTATATTGGATTTATTTGACATATATATACTTTCGAGTATATATATATATATATATATATATATATAGTTTATGTTGTTATTTTATTCAATTCGTGCATCATTTATTTTTATGAATATATGCTTTATATTTTAATGAAGGATATCAATAGAACGTGCTACCTAGTGGGCAGCACTAGGACCGAGTACGTACCGGTACGCTTATAGCATTTAGGCTATATTACTAACCAGTTTGAGGACATTGATTGGATTTGATTTGTCTGATGTGATATGATTTGGGAGTGTGATTGTTGGAGCTTGGTTGACTAAGTGTCTCAGGGCCAATCACACTGACAGTCAGACTGTTGGAGCTCGGTTGACTTAGTGTCTCGGGGCCAGTCTACTGTCCAAATGGATCAAGTGAACATATATTGGAATAAGTGAGCCTATATGGCTAGAGTGTTGTCTAATACTATTTTGAGGTTGCTATTTTCTAAGGTTCTATTTGATCCTTCATAAACGATGATTTTCAATAAAATATATATAAAATGATTTTATTGCATCTGTGTGTATTTGCCTGTATATATACATATTAGATATATATTGTTAACTATATGCAATGTCATTTAGTATGTATGTATATATATTATAGTAATTCACTCAGTGAGGTCTGACTCCCCTCCATTGACTATTTTTCAGGAGAGTCATCTTCGTCAGACCTCAGTAGCAGGCCTATACGCCGGATTTCTTCCACCCCGGCTTCTTTATGTAAACTGCTCACTTGAGTTTTATTTTATGATCTAGACACTGCAGTAGTTTTGGTCAATTATGAGATTGTTGTATTGTATTTATATGAGATATGTACTTTAAATATTTGAACTGAAACTTGTATTAAAGGATTTATTTATATATGAGATATGGATTTGATTTAAATCCCGTGGTGGATTATTATTTTGATATTTATGATTTTATTTCCGCTGCATTAAATACTGTTATTATTACTATTGCATATTTTATTTTTATTTTAGACTTGCTACGGGTTCCAGATTCGAAAGAATTCCCATTCCCTAGCGCCGGTCATGGCCCCTGTTTTGGGTCGTGACACATGTCCTCTTCGGTATCCACACGAACAAGATGATCCAAAGTAAAGTAGGCCTATTAGAACCTTTGTTGTCTCACAACACGGTTTCTCTCTATGTCTTTTCTTTTCACAAATGAAGTGTAGGAAGAATAAGGAGAAAAAGGTGGCTTAACCTTCTTAGTAAACCCTAAAGAATGAGATGTATTTATGGCCATCCTTTCTAGGGTTTCATACATCTCTACTTACCAAAACAGTTTTGGTAAGTTTAAACTTCTCTTTTTATATTTGATTATAATTCCAAATTACAATCCTTTCCTATTTATTTAGAACCTTAAAAAATTAGGAAATAAATATATACTTATATATATATTTGGGCTTGTTCTAAGTGTGCGACTCTATAGGTACACACAATATTGGCAATGGGCCTTAAACTCCCATTTCAGCCCACAAGTCATAATTGGTCTCTAACAAGACATTATGACTACCCAAGTTGTGTGAAGGTTGATAATCTAAGATAACCTAATACACAACGTGTACTAAAGTCCTTTTATCATATGATATCCTGATCGAATATAAGGCATTAATTATGTCATTCTTATATTATTCAATCATATTGTTTCTCGATCCTAAGTAGACTAATATTGATAACTCTTTATCATTCTAGCATGGCCATGCATTTCTCTTCAATCTAACTCATCGAGGGGCCCAACAAATATCTTCTAAATATTATTGAGGAACAAATTCCATCTTAACCACTCACATTCCTCACACAACTCATTCTATATCCAATCATAACTTGTTTTACCATCCAATTAAAGTATGGTGTACGAATGTGTAAAATACATAACTTATCATATAGGAAACCATGGTGATCTCAGCTTAAAGGACTCAAATAATACTATTGTGATAAAAATTACCTATGATAGTAATCCATGTGGTATTCTCATAGTGGGTCGATCCAGTACATCATTTTTCTAAATATGTACCTATGAGTTTGACTTAATATCTCATATACATTATCAGTAAAACTTAATCATCAATCAACCTCATACTAGTCTGTATTCATTGTTATTCCTACAACAATAATTGACTAGGGATATTTAGATTAGAATTCAAGTATCACTTCAAAGTTTTATTATTAAGTCACGTACTTAATGTTCTTAGTATAAATAACTAATCAAGGATAATACTAGAATTAGCTAGTAATAATAAAAATGCCTCTTTATTATTAAAATAAAAGTATGACAATGTCAAAGTATAGTCATTACATAATTGGCCTCGGGCATATCACGAATACAATCAGTATTTGAATATCCAATTAGACACAAGTCTAATCCTTAATAACATAAGCAATAATCTATAGTGCCTTTTTGATACCTCAGAATCCTTTTAATAGCTTTCTAATGCTCTCATCTAGGATTTGATTGATATTGACTAATTAATCCAACAGTAAATAAATATCTAAGCGAGTGCACAACAAAATATATATAAGACTGCCTATAACACTAGAGTATAGTATAGAGACCATTTCTCTTTTTTTAGATTATTAGGGCATATTTTGAGACTCAAAACATCACATTTTGACACAGGAGTATCCACCAGTTTACAACTGCTCATATTGAAGCGTTCTAGAACCTTTTGGATATTATTCTCTTATGATAGAGCCAAAAGTTTCTTTGAATAATCTCTTTTAATTTTAACCCCCAATATATATCTAGCCTCACCTATATCTTTCATGTTAAAATTAGTGGATAACCAATTTTTAATTTTCATTACATACTCTTTGTCATTCCCAGCTATTAATATATCATCAATATAAAGAGATAGAATTGCAAATTTTTCATCGGATCTTTTAACATAAACACAGTGGTCCTTGCCAATTATTTTGAAATTATAAGTTATAATTGCCTTATGGAATCTAAGGTACCACTATCTGAAGGATTGTTTATGACCATAAATAGATCTTTGGAGCTTGTATACTTTGTGCTCTTGGACTTTAACAATAAAACCTACAAGTTGTTCCATATAGATTTCTTCATCTAGCTCTCCATTAAAAAAAGTTATTTTCACATCCATTTGATGCAATTCTAAATCCATATTAGCTACAATAGCTAGGATAAGGCGAATAGAGGTAAAGCTAGCAATAGGTGAAAAAGTTTCCTCATAATCCATACCTTTTTATTGAGTATAACCCTTCGCTCTAAGTCGAGCTTTTTATCTATCAATGGAACCATCCGCCTTGCATTTAATTTTAAGAATCCACTTATTCCCAATGGCTTTTTGGCCTGGCAGTAAATCAACTAAGTTCGAAACTTGATTCATGTTCATAGATTCCATTTCCTCTTCCATTACAACTTTCCACTTTTCTTTAGCAGGACACTCAAGTGCCTCTTTGACAGTTTTAGGTTCCTCATCATTATCAGGAGTAACAATACAGACTTCATTCTCAATTGTAAAATTTCTCTTAAGAGTTATAAAACGTATACTCTGACGTAATTGAGAATCACTACTTTCACCAATCGAAATTAGATTAATTTCAGTATCATTTCTTCCACTTAATTGAGATGGGTGAAGTGAATCCTGTATACTCCTACTATCAAAAAAAGGACTAAGTGTTATATTTTGTGTGTCAACCTTTTGTTGACTTATATTTATCTCTTCATTATCTTCCATCTCAAATAAATGATGATCTTTATTAACATCATCTCTCTTAGGAAAATGATTTTCAAGGAAAGTGGCATCATGGGACTCAATTTCAATCAATCTTCCATCAAAATCCTCATCAACAAATACATAACCTTTTGAGTGCTCATAACATCTTATAAAGATACATTTCTTTCTTCTCAATCCTAATTTACTAAATTTATGAAAATTATCAAGAATGTATGCTGCAAATCCTCATGGATGCAACTCATTCAAATTGGGCTTTCTACCTATCCACAACTCATAAGGTGTAGTGAAAATCGATTTAAAAGGTACACAGTTAAGTACACAGGCTGCAAACAATAAAGTATCACCCTAATAACTAATTGGGAGATTAGCTTGCACCATCATTGACCTAACCATTTCAAGCACAGTTTGATTCCATTGCTCAGTAACACCATTTTGTTGCGAAATTCTAAGAGTTGTTAATTGCCTCATAATTCCTTTTTCAATACATAATTCTTTGAATTATTTAGATAGATACTCTCTACCTCAATCAGTCACTAATGTTTTTATTCTTCTATCTAATTAATTTTTAACTTCATTTATATATTTCTTAAAGTAATCTAATGCTTCAAATTTATGGAAGATCAAATAAACATTACTATATCGAGTGAAGTCATCTATAAATGTAATGAAAAATGAGGCTCCATGCCTTGCTTTGACACTCATTGGTCCACATATATCAGAATGTATTAGTTGCAAAGGAAATTTAGCTCTTGTGCCCTTTCCAAATGGTTTTCTGGTGGTTTTTCCTTGCAAATAAAATTCATAAGTGGGCAATTCAAATTTTGTGTTTGATCCTAATAGACCATCACAAGCAAGTCTATTCATTCTATCTTGCCCAATGTGTCCTAATCTAGCATGCCATAATTGTACATCCACATTATCATTGCTAGATTCAATGAACAAGGAAAAATAAACACCATGATTACTATTATAATAGTTTATGTTAACACCATAAAACCATCCATAATGTATCCACAACCATAATAAACAGTACTGTGAGTAATCTTAACACATTCTCTAAGAAAATGCAAACCATATCTTAACTTTAATAGAGCAAGTATAGAGACCAAATTTTGTCAAATATCAGGAGCATATAGAACATCATGTAAGTATAGGATTCGACCTTCTTGTAAATCCAATTTGCATGTGCCAATTCCTTTAACTTCAACTTTTGTATTGTTGCCTACATAAATCCACTTTATTTCATTTGAAATTTGACAAATTTCCATAAATTCATTAGCTACATGGTCTGTGGCTCCTAAGTCTATAGTCCACATAGGATGAGTTTTAGTAAGCAATATAGTACTAGAAATAAAAATATCAAAAACATAACTTCTTTTAGAAGAAGTTAGATAAGACAATACCTTTTTAGGCTTGGTGCATTCATGAGCAAAATGACTGAGGTTACCATAATTGTGATAATTCACTTTAGTCTTATCCTTTCTTCCACCATGCTTTCCACTTTTGCATTTAAATTGCTTGTTTCCTTTCTTTGGTCCATGACCAGTCTCATTCATATTGCCTTTGCCTTTTCAATTATTATTGAATTTCTTGCACTTAAAAGTAAAAGCCCTTCTAGAACTTGATTCAGCCACATATGCATAAGCATTTGGCTTAGTAGCCTCAAGGTGTTTATCTTATAATTCAAAGTGGCACACAATATCAGCAAAGGTCTTAATGTTCTCATTATGAGTCATATTCACTTTCATATGCTTCCAACTATAAAGGAAAGACTGGATAACAACTTGAACTTGTTATTCATCAGTGAGGTTGTGCCCAACTACTTTAAGTTCCATGATCATGTTTAACATATCCCTTAAGTGTTGTTTTATAGGCTTATTAGGGATTTTCTTTTTGGTGTCAAACTTAATGGTCAGCTATCTTAGTTTGGAGATAGTTGTGCCTCCAAAATTTCCCCTCAAAATGACCCATATTGCATTTGCAATTAGGTACTATTAGTACTCATAGACCATATCATCATTCATAGAACTTATGAGAATTCCTCTAGCAATGGAATCCTTTTTCTTTTATGCATTAAAAGCAGCCATATTGTGCCTATCTTGTGCATTATTCACATTTCCCTTACTAGCTTTAGGCTCTTCCATAATATTATTAATAGCCTCTAAAGCTTCTTGCTCATCAAGGACATATTGCATTTTCAAGTGCCATATGTTGTAATTATCACCATTCAATTTCTCACCCTTATTTAGTTCAGCTATGATATTTTTGGATGTCATAGTTAGTCACAAACTATAAGAGACATTATAAATGCAATTATTGATACACATCATCGAGTCATAATTTCAAATTAAATTAATAAACATTTTCATATGAATTAAATGAGAAAGTTCACTATGTTCCCAATCATCATTTAATCTTAAATGTCAAAATTTTATAACTTAATTTAAATTGTGCAACCATAATTCTATATGAGAATTCCCATGAATTCTACCAATCATAGAATGCCCATATTATAAAGTATAACACAATAATGAATTTAATAAAAAAACTTCATAATATATAAAACAAGATGTTCAATACATAACAATATTATGTAAGACATTCAATAAACAATACATAAAAAAACAATATGTACATGAAAAATTTACATAATACTAGTTTAACAAACTATACTTAATTCTCCTTGGAATTGAATCTTCATAATTGTCTTTATGCATAATACTAGTGAACATTTTATTCAACCAAGGAAAATTTATCCTACAACCTTTTAAAGTACTTAGGTTTGGACTAATAGTAAGTTTGGAGGTTTTATTTAAATTCCTCCAAGTGTTTTCCTACAAAAATAAGTATACTAATGTCTCATAGGTTATAGCTTTTTCACTTAACATGATGCGATAGTTAGTGGCTGGATCTCCATAATCCATATCATCTCCTTTATACCTAAGATTTATGAGGGCTTTTGCATATGCCAAAGGCAATATGTACAATAATGAATGGTACTTATAATCATCACTTAATACTTTGCCCTTATGAGTTATTTTTTGAATCATATTGTTTACTATTTTAACATGTTCAATCAAAGTGTGTTCAAGCTTCATTTTGTATTTAGCGAGATTTGATATCAATTGTCTAAGTCTTTCTTTTTGTTCTTTAGTTTTTTAGATTATAGGAGTATGAATTATACGAGCCTGATTAGGATGAGGTTTGTTTCTTTTGAGCTCTCTATAGTCATTAAGTCATTGCATTCTCTCTAAGTGTGACATGATCCTTAAACATATTAAGGAAAGAACAAATAGAAATATTAGACTCTTAATAAATCTCAAGCTAACTCACAATATATATACCCTATGTATAATATTGATATTTACTTATGTCTTGAGTTCATATTTGGAGATATATTATAGGTCCTATGGTTTAATCAAGGCCACAAGTTAGGTCCACTTGAAGCTTAGGTGTGCATGCCACTTTTGTCAAATCCATCCTTTAGTTGGAACCTTACTTCTCTTAGACCTAATCTCCATCGTTACTTTTCTAAATTTTCCAAGACTTATGGACCAATATTTAAACTTTAATTGGGTAGGAAAACTTGTATTGTGATAGCCTTCAACTTATTGGCTAAGCAAATCCTTAAAGACCATGATGCAATATTTGCAACCATGACCCCCCTGCAACAGGCATTGTTGCCACATATGGCAGTCTTGACATGGCCTATAGGCCTAATAACGATGGATGGTTAAAGCTTCACAAGGTTCTTGTTCAAGAATTATTAAGTAACACCAGCCTTGATGCTTATTACATGCTCTGTAGATAAGAGATTCGTAAAATAGTGAAGGAAGGACACAAAAAGGTGGGTTCACCTATTGACATGGGAGAGCAAATCTTCTTTACAGTACTAAATGTTATTCTTAGAATGCTATGGGGTGAAGCCCTCTATAGTAAGGGTACAAACTAAAATGGGGTTGAACTTAGGGAAGTGGTTGTAGAGATTGTTGACTTGATTAGAAAACCAAATATTATTGACTTTTCCCCAACCCTTGCAATGTTAGACTTACAAGGGATAGTACAAAAAATGAAGAAGCTCCGGCAACAGTTTGATAGGATTTTTTATTATATGATAGCTAAACGAGATAAATTTGATCAAGTTGAAAGCAAGGAGAGCAAGGACTTTTTTGTAGTTTCTGTTGGAGCGTATGAAGCAAGGAGATAATGAGTTCTTCTCCATCACAGAGCTCAAAGCTCTTCTCATGGTACTCTCTCAAACTACAAATTCAACTCTTTGGCAAATACAAGTAGGCTAAAGTAGCAATTTGCTCTCTAAATTTAGAGACGATGGTCAATTAATTTTCTAGTCAATTATACCAACAACTTGGCAAATTCGATCAATTAAAACATATTAGCTTCTTAGAAATATTCAATTCAGTCCAATTTTTTTAACCAATTAACTCTAAAACTTTAATACATTGACTAATGAGGTCAAATTTATCAAATTTTATGCAAAACATAAATTAGTAAAAATTAAATTTGAAATTTTTATTTTTTTAGGAATTAATATTCCATTTTAAAAAATAAATGTAAAGTAAAATTTAAAATATACAAACATATTGACATATAATTTTAAAAATTAAATTGTTGAAATTTTTTAATTAAGAATTCTTATATAATTTTTCTCAATTAATTAAATATATGATTTAGATTAAATTACATTGAAATTTTTAAAATTTAATGT